>OY757914.1:44151009-44198509 GCA_963585895.1 Sepioteuthis lessoniana
CTCCGCTCGGGTAGGATATGACACAAGGTCAATTTTTAAGCGGGGTTTAACAGGTTTGAATTCAGAGTTTTCCTTCTCCTAGACTGGTTTCCTTACTAGGCTGTAGAACCTAGTCTGCCCTACTATTTACCCATAGCTAGAGGGAGAATAATTGGATGCATACCTTTCCCAAGGGTATTAGTGCTATGTGAAATGCAATTAGCCTGGTCCATATCCTACGACGATAACCATTACATCACGGGCACCTACAATAGTTGGTATGCCACAAAAAATAAACCAAACTATCAAAATAAAACTCGGTAGCAGAAATCGTTTTTAAGGAATGAACACTATGGCAGTCTCCCTTGTAAGATATCCTAGACAATTTGTTAAATGGGAAAGAGAAACTCAGACATAATAACAAACAAGAAAATATATGACGATGCACAAAGGCGTAAGCCCGAGATATGACATCGACAAACACTATGTGTCGAGAAAAGAAGGGGAAAGAGGTTACGCCAGCATTGAGGATTACACAGATGGATCAGTTCAAGGACTCAAGAAATATATAAACAAAAGAAAAGAAAAACTAATTACAGCAACTTGTAATATCATTGTTAACAGAAATAACTTCAGGATAAACAGGACAACATAAAAAATGGTAAGAAAAACAACTGCATTCATAATTCAAGTGTCAACAAAGTAAATTGTAAACAAGATGACATGGATATGGGTAAGAAGAAATCTTAAGAGAAAAACTGAATTCCTTTTAATTGCAGTGCTAAATAATGCCATGAGTAAAATTACGCCGAAGAAAAATTGATACAACACAACGGAATAGCAAATGTGGGTTATGTGGTGAAAGTGATGAAACAGTGAATCATATCATAAGCAAAAACAATAAACTAACACAAAAAAAAAAATACAAGACGAAGCATAACTGTATGGGAAAGGCGATCCAATAGGATCTGTGCAATAGTTTTAAATTTGACCTTACTGACAAATAATAGTAAACATACCAGGATCAATTTCTAGAATACGAGACCCACAAAGTTGTCTGTGATTTTCAGATGCAAACAGATCCCCAAATCTCAGCCAGACAATTAGACCTATTGTTGATTAAGAAGAAAAAAAATTGATTTTGACATTCCAGTAGGCTAGTGTGTAAAACTGAAAGAAAGCAAAAAGATAGACAAATGATTGGATCTTGCCGGAGAGCTGAAAAGTCCGTAGAACATAAAAGTAACGTTGATACCAATTGTAGTCGAGGCCCTTGGAACGGTTCCCTGATGGCCTGGAAAAGAAACTAGCGGAACAGATCAGATGAAGTATTCAGACTATCAAGGTCGTCCAGACTACAGTATTGTCAAGATTATCTAAAATTCTGGAGACCTGAGGACACTTGCTGTCATAGACTCCAAAACCACCAGTTAAAATAACACTGCGTGATAATAATAACAATAGAAATTTTTAAAAAATGTAACAACCGAGAGCAGGACTACCTTATAAAAACTTTACCGGAGTGTCTGCTAAATATGCTGTCCTACCAAACAAGTACATGAAAAAAAAAAATTGGTTACCATATTTACCAACCCCTCCGCTCGGGCAGGATATGACACAAAGTCAATTTTTAAGCAGAGTTTAACAGGTTTGAATTCAGAGTTTTCCTTCTCCTAGACTAGTTGCCTCACCAAGGCTGAAGAACCTAGTTTGTCCTACTATTTACCCATAGCTGGAGGGAGAATAGTTGGATTCATACCTTTCCCAAGGGTATTAGTCCTATGTGAAATGCAATGAGTTTCGTCCAGGATTTGAACTCGTGTCGCCGTGTCCATATCCTGCGACGATAACCATTACACCACGGGCACCTCCAAAAGAAATTGGTTACGTTATGGCTGACGTCAGTCTCGTGGAAATAGGGATCTGCATCAAAATCTTGACACAGATCAGAGCAAGATTGTGTTGAACTATGATCTCCAGTGGTGGAGATCACGGTGTGCACTGCTGATGGGACCAAATAAGGTCGAAACAGCTGTTCAGTGCTCCGGATGTCGCATGTAGGAGTTTGCCGGATTTTCTTGTCATGGGAATTCTAAGATAACATCAATTCCTCCATTAATAATTATATAATTATATACCCTGCCCATGAGGTTTATGTTTTGAGGACTTGTGACTCCGACTTGGGAAGACGTAGCCCCGGAGGTGACCGTGTCCTCTGTAAGGATTACGTACCTTCAAGACACATTAGGTCAAAGTGGCCGTGCAATTCACCATGACTTGTTAATTCGGCATCACTTATATGTGGCAAAAGCGGTGGCTCAGTGGTAGAGTTTAGGTTTCTGCATACTGTGTTTGTTGGTTCGAACTCCAGTGGTGGAGATCACGGTGTGCACTGCTGATGAGACCTCATAAGGTCGAAACAGCTGTTCAGTGCTCTGGATGTCGCATGTCGCATGTAGGTGTTGGCCGGATTTTCTTGTCATGGTAATTCTAAGTTAACATCAATTCCTCCATTTAAAAATTATATACATATATATATATATATATATATATATATATATATATATATATATATATATATATATATAATAAAACTGGAGTGACAGAAAACAGAATGAAATATTGTAAATTTGCCGTCATGTAAGATTTATACGCTTTTATTTTTTTGAAGTTCCGACAGTCAAATCCTTCTTAAACTAATATTTATATATATATATATATATATATATATATATATATATATATATATATATATATATTTCAATGGAAGGGTAACTGAATTAATAGGCACGAATATAAATTTTGAATTTAAAATTTTAATTTTAAATTCTGATAATTCAAGATAAGTATTACCGTAATCCTTACGTAAGGTTATTAAGGAATGTTGTACTTCCCTAAATTATTATTAAAGGTGGAGTTTTACGTTGAAATGTATTAAGAATTTGAAAATTTAAAAAATTGATATACAGTTGAAAGTGAGTTTGGAATATAAGTCCAGTTACATTATTGTGATTCCAACCGGTAATAAAAAAGAAAAACCGGAAATGAGTAAATGGGGTGGAAACGCTTCTCCCCTCTTCTACCCCCTCCCACCATTTCCTTCAGTGTCTATTCTGACTGCAATTATTTTATCCATTAGATCTGAAGTAGTGCAGTTATTTTTGGTTTTATTGATTCATATCAATACCCATAACAGGATGGAAATAAATTCATAATCCTAATGTGACCGGTTTTTGTTTTTCTAAAAGAAATATATATATATATATATATATATATATATATATATATATATATATATGTAAAGATCCTACAATCCGAGGCCCAGTTTTCTTGGGCGGGAAAATAAGCCAACTGAATCCCTGCAGAGAGGTAAGATTTCCCAATGGGTTTTCTGGTTATAGTATTAAACTATCTGATGGTAAGGCTCCCGCCCTGGAAGTTTGAGGAATTACCCACGAGCCCACTCTGATGTGGTGAGGTAGTACCTATTAGGGCCCAATGAATGGGTCAAAGAGAACTTTTTAATAAATTCATATACTTGAAAACATTGAACTTTCAACAACCAAATCGTTAATATTGAATGAAATTATTAGTGTTAGATATCAACACTTCAAACTATTTAACAATGCGCAAACAATTAATCTCTAGCTCATTTAAAAATGTAACCAACCCCCTCTTCACTTGAAAAGTATATGTATAAACGGGATTTGGCATTAGATAGTCATCAAGAGATAATATGCTGCTAAACCAAGTAACCAAAAAATCCGCACACACACACACACACACACACACACACACAAGCATATATATATATATATATAGTAGCCATAAGCTAAGGAACGGAACAACAAATATTTAAAGGATTTTTACATGAAAAGATTTGCATGTATGTTTACGAAATTTTCACAAAATGTACTTGGAAAATATATGCATTTTTTAATTATAAAGTTTTCAAACCTTTTTTTTTACTGTATATTAATAGTGAACTAAAAAAATAAACTAAAATTTATACATTTTGCCATGTTTAAAAGTTAAAGAACGCTGTTGAATTATAGTAATTTAGGTGATTTTGATTTATAGTCAACTGTCATGCATCGTTGGAACTACTTTTAAGCAAGATGGAGTCAAAAGCACATAATCGATCGACTCGAGAAGGAAAAAAAGCTCATTATAGCAAATCATGAAGAAGCAAACCCTAAAATTGCTGGCGTTGTTTATCGTGTAATTAGTAGATTTAAGGCTGACAAGACACTTGAACCAAAACCGAGAACTGGCAGGCCTCTTATGACTGCCAGATGGTAAGATCGAACGATTGTTAAAATGTCTTTAAAAGACCGTTTCGATAAAACAACGTCTATTTCTTGCGCATTTTGTGAGCAAACAGGAAAGCCAATCTTTAGAAAAACTGTTTCTCGTAGGTTAAATAATAAAAAAAATTGATTTGGATGCTATGACGCAACATTTGATTTCAAAGAAAAATCGAAAGGTTCGTCTTAACTTCGCCACAGAGCACACCCTGTGGACAGAGGAACAATGGAATATGGTTCACTTTCGTGATGAATCTAAATTCAACTTATTTGAATGTGATGGTAAGACGTTTGTAAAACGTAAAAATGGGGAACGCTTATCTCCTCAATGTGTTAAGATTTGGCGGAGAAGCGTAATGGTGTGAGGAAGATTTCTTCAGCGGGAGTAGTACCCATTGTCTGTTTTCACGGTCATATTAATGCCAGTGTTTATAAAGAACTTCTTCGCCAGTATATTCTTCCTCATTTACGCAAAGGGAAAGTTGAAACTCCTATACTTATGCAAGACAACGCGTCTTGCCACAAAGCTAAAACCGAGTTTAGTTTTCTTGAAGAAATATCTGTTATGAAGTGACCACCACAAAGCCCATGTACTCTTTAGAGAATGTATGGATAATCATAGGAGAAAAAGTTCAGAACAGAAATCCACAAAATATTCATGATTTATGGGGTTTTCTGAAAGAAGAATGGGTAAGTATCACTACCACCTTTTTAAGAAGTTAATTGGCTCATGTGGTCAAAGATGCATTCAAGTAATCCAATGCAAAGGAAAATTCACTCAATATTGAATTTTTCTTCAGTTTATATATTGATCTAACAAAGATTTATGATGCGTTCCTTAACTTTTGACCAGGGTAAAATGTATATTTTTGTTTTTCCAGTAAAATATTAATCTACTGCAAAAGAAAATTTAGAAAATTTTATATGCAATAAATGCATATATGTTACAAGTATATTTTGTGAAAATTTTGTAAACGTACATGCAAATTTTTTCAAGTAAAAATCATTTAAATATTTGTTGTTGTTCCGTTCCTTAACTTATGGGCGCTACATTATATATAATGCTAATCGTCATTATTTTACCGAAGAATGGAAAAAATATATAAACATTTCTATTTCAACAGATTTTCGACATCTGACGTTAACCCTGACCTACATTTACTTCAATACGGTGCTGCATTATGATCCAAACTCCGATACTTTGGCTGTGTAATAATAAATTCTTAGTCATATAAAACAAAACAAAAAATGCAGACGGAATATGATCTCAGCTAAAATTGTTTTGTCTTATTTGTGTTTTTATTTTAATATAAGAATTCGTAATTCAGAATTGTTTCCTTGCGGATGTTTGACCTTTTTAGTTTATCACTTTTACTAACTTAGCTACTTCACTGGTTGTTTTTTGTCCAGTCGGCTTGGACTGTAGAGGGGTAAGACCCTCCCAATGGGTGTCTTCGATATGACACTAAACAATCTGATGGTGAGGTTTCAGTAATGCTGGAGCTTTGGGGAATGTGGATCACCCCTTCATTGCCATTGCTCCCAGGTCTACTCCGGCCCCGTAATGGTAGCACCTGATAGGGCCCTATCTATGGGTTAAATAGAACTAACTGCTTACTTATGCTAAACTGAATTGTTTTAATTAGAACGGTTTGACTAAATAGAAATGATTTGACAATTAAACCGTGTACTTACATTTAGACTGTGTGCTTATGCTAAACTGAATTGTTTGAAATGGAACTGTTTTTGATATTAAAACTCTACTTACACTAAACTGAATTGTTTAATATAGAACTGTTTTGGCATTTAACTGTGTGTAAAAAAATCTGTACTTATACTAAACTAAATTAGCTGAATTAGAACTGCTTGACTAAACTGAATAGCTTGAAATAGAAAGGTTTTTGACAAACTGTGTACTTATGCTAAACAGAATTGTTTAAAATAGAACTGATTATTTATATAAAAATTGATTCGGCGTTAAATAACCTACAATGGTTGATAGGCCATAAAACGTAAACAATCAACCAACCTTGTTGTTTTGTACTGTCTTATTCTAACATATCCATACCTAACAATAAAAGTGGACTTGAAAGACCATAAACTGAAGATGGTGTAAGAGATATGAATAAAAGATAATCGTTTTCATGGAATTTCGTAGATTGCATTCGATGGTCATCGACTGTGATACGATCTTTGGATCATGACACTCCCAGAGGACTTCGGTGCGTGAATTCCCATCTTTTAATATATCACTGAAGCTACTTGTTTTGCTAATCTATTACTGTCGCCTTTCTAGTGAACTTTCCAGTCGCAACACCGAGAGAGAAGACATACCAACTAACCTTAGTGACAAGAGAAGAAAACAAAGTTGATTAAAAGGTCTTTTATCTTCCTTATCTGTTGTACTGATAACGTTTCTTGCTAAGTTTCTTTTTCTTAGAAACTATAAGAACCCTCTCTAGACCAGTTGATTTACATTGGTAGCAAAATCTTATCGACTGATTGTGATGTCAACCAACACGATAGTAAAACGTGTATTTTTATTCAGAGGTTAATGATTATATGGAAATCTTATCTGATTGATTAGATAAAATGGTAATTTTTTTCTAGCTATATACGTGTCATTACTAGAATATGATTGAAGGACTCGGACTTTCACAAAACGTCTGGAAAAAATCTATATGAGAATTATACAAAGACGCTGCGGACTGTTTTGAACAAATTATGGAAGCATCACCCGAAAAAAACAGCAGTTGTCTGACCACTTACTTCCCATCACATAAATCATCCAAGTAAAAGGAGCAAGTCATGATGGGCACTGCAGGAGAAGTAAGAACGAACTCATAACAGATGTTCTCCCATTAACTCCAACATAGAGACACCCCAGTGCGGACCGATCGGTAGAAAGTTACACGCTTTAGATTTGTGCGGCTACTGGATGTCGTCTAGCAGACCTGCCCAGTCCGAGGATTGATATGGATGGATGGTTAGAAGGAGTTAACGAACTGTCTGCTGTTAGGATGCATTGATGGTGAGACAATCGTTATTTCTCTCGCATCCAAGCCTGCAGCATCAAAGGTTTTTTGAATGAGTTCCTAAAAATTGTTAAAAATCGTCTACCGCCACAAGCATTCTTTTTAACAAGTTAGTAGGTGAAATTTTCGTATACAATGTAGTACTACGCAGAAGTTCAGAAAACTTAAGATGTTAGTTAAATAAATAGATTATTAAATGTCTTTGAAAAAAACACTACTTGTAGACTTAAAAAAAAATGATTCTTGTGTTTCTTCAAAGATAATACTCAGAGAAAAAAATCATCTTAGTTTTCTGGAAATACCGGTGATAATTTGCCTAAAGCGGAAACAATTTGCTTTGGAAGCCTAACATATATTAAGAAGCTTTATATATATATATATATATATATATATATATATATTAATCATTAGAGAGTAAAATTGTCATTAGGAGTAGTGGAGACGCAGAAAAGTATCCCATACACACCGACACACAAAAACCAACACACAAACGCACAAACGCGCGTGCACACACATACACACACACACACACATATATATATATATATATATATATATATTGTCTGATGATCACATGAGTGAGGAACTGACAGTGACCAAACACCGTAGACTCTGTGCTTTGGCTTCTTTTTTAAACTTAGGACTACGTATTGTCTATCAATAATACTAAGCAATATTTATTTATAGTAAATTCCATTATATATATATATATATATATATAGTATTCTTTGCTCCAGTTAAACCGGAGTTGGGAGTAATTCCATCAAGACAAGAAATTATAAATGAATGAATTTTTAAATTTTCCTGGTAAAGAGCTCAATATAACAATAATACAGAGCAATAAATTCTTTAAGAAAAACAACGAAACCGGTCACATAGGATTATAAATTTATTTCCATCCTGTTACGCATTTTTGAAATTTCCAAAAACACGAAAAAAAATTAACAGGACTTCTTCAGATCTTTTTGATAAAAAACTAGAATAGACACAGAAGAGTGGGAGGGGATAGAAGAGGGGTAAAGAGTTATCTCCTCATTAAGCCCACTTCCGTTTTAAATCTTAATTCGGTTAGAAATGTAAATTTATTTTAAAAAAATTTCTTTTATTCTTTATTTTTTAATTACATTTTGACCTAAATTACAGATTTTATATTGAATTAGATTTAAAATTTAATTAATAACCTCACTTAATGATACAGTAATAGATATATTCTTTTTATTGGCACAGCAAGAGAAATGTAAATATATTAAAATGAAAAGTTTACAAGTGAATTTAATTCTTTGAATTTTATTTCATAGAGGCTAATAATGGTTACAGCTGTCTTTTTAGCATTTCTTGTGGCGATTGTTTTGAATTTATAATCGTGTTCAGGAAGCTAATAATGTACTCCAACTGTACTCCGCGTAAAAACGTAATCAAATAAATAAATAAGGGATCATTATACTTCAAACTAACTTTGCCTGAGGTACTAGGAGTCCCTAAATTTGCTTTTTCGTGGAGGCACAAAAGGGATAGACCACATGGTATAGTGGCAAACACGCTGGACTGTTACATTATAATAAGCAAGTTCAAATTCCATACATGTTTTTAAGTTCACTTTTGAACTACTACCTGAGAAAAAGTTTATGGAGGTGCCCGTAGTGTAGTCGTTATCGTCGTAGGAAATGGACACGGCGACACGAGTTCAAATCCTGGACCTGACTGATTGCATTTCACATAGCACTAATACCCTTGGGGAAGGTATGAATCCAATTATTCTCCCACCAGCTATGGGTAAATAGTAGGACAGACTAGGTTCTTCAGCCTTGGTTAGGCAACTAGTCTAGGAGAAGGAAAACTCTGAATTCAAACCTGTTAAACTCCGCTTAAAAATTGACCTTGTGTCATATCCTGCCCGAGCGTAGGGGTTGGTAGATATTACCTGAGAGAAAGTTATGAACACTCTTATCCTTCAAGCAATGGGTTCAATAGTACCATTACTATTCTTCGACGATAATGGCTTTGCCATTAAATAGTCCCCAAAGGTGGATATACCATTAAACAAAGAAACCAAAATAAACCTTTTTTAAACAAAATCTGGTGATTAGTTCTCTGCAAAAGCTGGTTTCGGTTTATTTCCTTCCTCTCAAGGTATTTTTTTTTTCTAGGAATATGTTTCATTGAAAGACTGAGTGTTCTTATTTAATCTCTGCTATCAAAACTAAGTGACGGGCTTGATTTAATTTGAAAATGAATATTCTGAGCCTAAAGGTTTATATTGGCTCAAGCGAAAATTCTAATACAAAGAATTAGACGAGCAGTCGCCTTTATTGGTTTTGGTTAAAGCAAAAGTCAATAAGAGATGTTTTCAAGTTCTCTTTTGGTAACAGTAAAAGCACAAAGATAATTATAAACAAACAGCGTTAATTTTACTTTGTATATTGTGCCAGGATAGAGTTGAAAAACTGTGTCTGCCGTTATAAAATGTATAGATAATTAAATAAAGCGCGTATTTATGTTCAATTCCCTTTGTCGAATGCATAAATGCATTGATAATAAATGGTAACATCAAAAAAATAAAATAAGCAGATAATGAAAGGGTACAATACAACTAGCTGACGTACCTATCTACAGTGGGGAAGTGATCAAGAATTAGGCGTTTGCAAACTACTTGGATGAATGAAATTTTTTTGCTAACGTGAAGGATAATTTGGCAACTAACAACGGTTTTTCTGACGTCATGAAGATGACGAACAACTCTAGACGAGGATACCGAACTTGACTGATACTCTCCCAGTGCTGATCAACATAACAGTCCTTATAATTTGAAGCATGGCCTCGAAAGCTACGGTTTTAGTAGGCTGGTTGTTTGGGTTTTATGGCATATCAACTTTTGTAGGTTATTTAACGCCAAATACATTTTTATACAATTAATCAGTTCTATTTCAAACAATTCAGTTTAGTATGAGTACGCAGTTTCTCAAAAATATTTCTATTTCAATCTATTCAGTTTAGTCAAACAGTTCTAATTCAGCTAATTCAGTTTAGTATAAGTTCAGATTTTGTTTACCCTAAGATAAATGTCAAAACTGTTCTATATTAAGCAATTCAGTTTAGCGTAAGTAGAGTTTTAATATCAAAAACTGTTCCATTTCAAACAATTCAGTTTAGCATAAGCACGCAGTTAAAATCTCAGTACAGTTTAATTGTCAAAAACATTTCTATTTAAAGCTATTTAGTTAAGTCAAACAGTTCTAATTCAAACAATTCAGTTTAGCATAAGTATGCAGTTAGTTCTATTTGACCTATACATAGGACACTATCAGGTGCTACCCCTCTACCTGGGAGCGATGGCAATGAAGGGGTGCTCTGCATTCCCCAAAGCTCCAGCATCACTGGAACCACACCATCAAATTGTTTAGTGTCATAATCAGGACACTCATTGGGGGGGGATCTTACCCATCTGTAGCGGTGCAGTCAGTGTATTTTACAGCCCCATCTGACTGGGCAACCTACAGTTTTAGGCTTATCTGACCTTGCGTGATCGTTGAGGTTCCTCCCACCCCAGCGAAATTTCTTCGACCATCTGGTTTTTGTACAGTGATCAACTGTTATTTCACATTTCCCACAATAAATGCTTACCAAGTCCCCTAGGACTGTTGAACACACCGACTGTTTTCTGCAGAGGGGTGAAAAAAACACGCCCAACGAGTGTCCTGGATATGACACCAAACAATGTGAGGGTTAGGTTCCATTAATGTTGAAAGTTTGGGAATGCAGATTAGCCCTTCTTAGCCATCGTTCTCAGCTCCACTCAGGCCCGGAGTGATAGCATCTTATAGAATCCTATCTATGGGTCAAATAGAACTAAACTGTTTACATACGCTAAACAGAATTACTTGCAATAAGTTTGTTTTGAGATTTAAACTGTTCACTTATGTTAAACTGAATTGCTTGAAATAAAACCGTTTTGACATTTAAACTAGAAAGAAAGAAAGAAAACATAAAAAGAATCTAATAATGAATAAGAAAGAAAGAAAGAAAGAAAGAAAGAAAGAAAGAAAGAAAGAAAGACATCTTTACGGTAACAAAATTCCACAAACGGAAAAGGTAATGGAAATAGAAAGAAAGAAAGAAAGAAAGAAAGAAAGAAAGAAAGAAAGAAAGAAAGAAAAGTTGATTCGTTGGTTGGTTAGGTTTTATGAAATATCATCCTTTGTAGGTAATTTAACGCCGAATCCATTTTTATGCATATAGTCAGTCCTATTTCAAACAATTCAGTTTAGCATCAGTACACAGTTTAATTGTCAAAAACATTTCTATTTCAAACTAGTCGGTTTAGTCAAACAGTTCTAATTCAAACAATTCAGCTTAGCTTAAGTATGCAGTTTAGTTCTTTTTAACCCATAGATAGGACCCTTATCAGGTTCTACCACTTCGGGACCAGAGTGGACCTGGGAGCGATGGCAATAAAGGGCTACTCTGTATTCCCCAAAGTTCCATCATTACTTGAACCTCACCATCAGATTGTTTAGTGTCATATCAAGAGCACTAGTTGTCTTACGCTTCAGCAAAGAGGCAGTCGGTGTATTCAACAGAAAAGAAAGAAAAAGAACATGTGCATTGTAATAGATAGAATTATATGAGAATGGAAAAATCTGAGATAAGTAAACCAGAATGTCAAAATTGTTTTGTCTCTAAGTAAGCGTGTTGGATGAAAGGTTCATAGGTTGACCAAGATACTCTCATGGAATGAGACCAATATGGGGTCTATTTTTAAGAATAGTTCCCCTTGCTGTCCAGACACTTCTTCCATCAATGTTCAGTGCTTGAAACCCGTTGTACAAAAAGGTCATCAACAGCAGATATGATGTCATCATATAAACTTTTCAGCCCACCCTCAGAAATAAAATGTACTCAACACAGTAAGGGGGATAATGATGTATATACTTTTCTCGGGGTTATCAGACCGAAAGTGAATAATATGGTGCCACTGGAGTTTGAACTCGCTTAATACTATGTCACAGTCAAACATGTTAGCCACAACACCCTGAGGTCTTCTCCTTTAAATGAGACTTGTCTAATAGATAACAAGTTTACAAAAATCTCAACCAACTTTGATAAAGAAGAAAAAGTTTATAATGCTTTTACTTATTATAGCTTCAAATCAAAACAGTATATCGAAGTGACGAGTCTTTCAAATATAAAGTACGAAAAAAGTACGTTTTTGACAGTTATAAAGTACGTACCCACCCTGCGAAACGGTGCGTATGAAAAACACGACCAGCTTCGTCGGCTTGCAACCTTTCAGCCAAATAAAGCTCGGACGCTTAAACCTATGTACACTGCTTTTGAGTTTTCTCTACATCACGCCACATAACATGGTGTCAGTGGAATTTTTTTCCTTGGAACTAAACATACACACTCTGTGAACACTCACCACATTCGGCAAAACATACACAATATTACACTCCGGATTCTAGTGTTTACGTACACTCTCATCTCCGTAGAGAAGAAATATTTATCGGGTCACGAGGATTAAAACAAGCTCGTAATATGGACAACACCTCCTCAACATTTAAACATGGCATACGCAATTCCACCACCAGCAAAAATGGAAGAAAACTAGGCCCTTTTCAAACTAACATGGGAGAACTATACGGCCGCGACGGATATTGTATAAAAGCAGCAAACGTACAGGTAGGCACACTTCTTTCGGTAATCGGTAAGGAATATCTGCAAATATAAAAAAAAAAACCTGCCAATGTCAGCCGAGGAACGAGCAAAAAATTTTGGAAAATTTCAACCACTACTTTGAACCCAAACAAAATATCATGTACCAAGGATATATGTTTACTTATTGTGCGCAGGAACAGGGCGAAAAGTTCGATGTATATCTGATCAAACGAACATACCTACTCAAAACGTGTGAATACGGTGCCCTTGAGGATGAACTCCTGCGTGACTGAATTGTAACAGGTACCAGCAATAATAATGTTTGGGCCAGGCTCCTCAGCGAATCTGGACTCACACTAGACGAAGCGATAGATATCTTCAGGAGAACTGAACTGGCAGAACAACAGCTCGGCTAACTGAACAACTCAGCAGAGACAATCCACTACACAAAGGCAGATAAAAAAAGGAACGAGGATTCATAAAAGGTTGTAAACTCTGCGGACAGAGCCATGTTAAAGGGAAGTGTCAGGCTGATGGACTCACGTGTGCTATCTGCTTAAAGCGCAACCATATTGCCAGCGTATGCCAATCACAGGTGCATCTCACCCCACCACAACGGCCAAATAAATCCTCAACACAACGAACTGCAAAGGTGCGCTACTTTGAAACAGAAGCAGTCATCAGCAACGATAGCATTTATGCCCTGAGAAGTCTGTCAGATCGCAAACACTATCATGCAGACGTTCGCTTATCCACCCCAGGAGAGAGCAAAAAAATAGTATGCAAATTCCAAATTGACACCGGGGCCAGCTGCAGTACCCTGGCCTTTGCTGACTACAAACGCATTAGTAAAGCACCACTGCAGCCGTATCACACAAAGTTGAAGCTGTATGACAACTCCGTACTTCAACATTTGGGCTTAGTAATACTCCACTGTGAAGTGAATAGAATAAGAAAAAAATCACAGTCCATGTTGTGGACAGCAACTCACCATCATTACTTTCCATTCTGAAGCTCATAGTTTTCAATACATAATCTGTACGACAGCTGAGTGAAGTAAAGGAAGGTACAAACATGTGGAAAGCCATACTGGAATGGCGTAATGCAACCACGCCTAGTATGCACTGCTCACCAGCACAAAGATTCTTTTCCAGGCACACTCGCTCCATGTTACATTGCAAAACCACTGATTACACACTACAAGTACAAGCAGAGGTACAAAGCACGCTCATAAGGAAAAGACAAACGGCGAAAACATACTATGACCGTTATACCAAGCCACTACTTGATCTCACTATAGGGCAGCCTATTAGGCTGAAATGCCACCCACAAATCCCTTACAGCAACTGGGACGGTCATTGGCTAAGAAGCGCCACGCAGTTACGGGATCCAAGTAAATGGAAGATTTTACCAACCACCCTCCCAACTAGTGTACTCGCAGTGACACAACATGCATCCATGCCATAGCTAGCTGAAACAAAAAATTTTCAGGCGAAACCAGCGTCACAACGACCGCCGACTCATGAGAAACAACTTCACAGGTCTAGCCGTGTTGTCGAACTCCCCACACGGCTATGAGACTACACACTGTAAGTGTAATTAGAGACTACCAGCCAGCAAGTAAGATCCTCGATCCAACTCTAACACACACAACAAAAAACACTGAACGCGAACGTACAAAGACACGCCTAAGCAAAGACACACACACCGACTACAACTCACATCTTACACAATCTCGTTCATCTGCGAAGCACTCCAAACCAAGAAACAATGGGAAATGAGGGGGATGTTATAAAGTACGTAGCTACGGCTTAAACCTTCTGCGAAACGGTGCGTGTGAAAAACACGACCAGCTTGCAACGTTTCCGTCAAATAAAGCTCGGACGCTTAAACCTACGTACACTAATTTCGAGTTTTCTCTATATCACGCCACATAACATGGACTAAATATCGCAAAGCTAAATGGGAACTCCATAAGAATGCTTCGAGCTGTTTGAATAAATCCTGAAAGCAGCAACCCGAAACAGCAGCTGTAGAGCCACTTACATCAAATCTGACAAACTATCCCGTTAAGACGAGATTAATGCTGGAAAAGTAAATACGAACATAAGTGACGTTCTCTTATGGACTCATACACATGGACACACCAGAGTGATACAACCAGTAAAGACTTTCATACGTCAACGTGTGCGTAACGGGATATGGTAGGTCCAAGTAATGAAGAGAATTTCCGGGAAAGCAGAAAGGGAAGAAAAAAAATAAGAAAACGCAGATCAGAGTCTACGGTGACTCTGGCTAATGCACTGATTGGAGGTCAGCCAGTCACGGGTGAATAATTACGCTAATTCAAAGTGACTATAAAAAAAACTGGAGGTCCCAAATCTTCTACGCATGTGTGGAACCACTGGAAACATATATGTTCCTCCTTCCACCACCAGACGAAAGGAAGTGTACGGCTCGGGTTTGAGAGTTAGTAGCTAGACACTAAGAGGTAAAGACGCTAGTGAACACTAGCCAGAACAATGTGAAGATATTCAAAAAACTGGAATCCGGGTGTACAGCAGTGAAAATAGAGACTGCAAGGAAGCACATGTTAGAATTACAAGATGAAACGTATAAGAAAATTTAAGGTCTGTGTCTGCTCTGTCTTTTGTCTCATGACACATTGTTCTCTTTGTCCTGCAAACTAGGGCGAATCAGTTTTCTAATCCTGTTTCTTTCTCCTGGCGACTACTAAAAAGTTTAGAAGGGAATAAAATTTTGTGTTAAAGAATTAAGACTGAGTTTCGCCTGTTCGTTAACTTTTCCCACGATGAGCTTACAACAGGGTCGGACTACTTCTTAAGATGTAACGATACACGCATTAACACGGCCGAGCACGTGGTGTAACAATCGTACATTTAGTGTCTAACGGTACAAATTCTATTTGGTACAGTTATGTCACGTGTGCAGATACTGAATTCAGTCTAGAGTATCTTTCAGGTGCAATGGACGTAAGAGTGAGTGAGTGAGAGAGAGAGATAGTCCGTGCTATTAGCCCAATATTATTATGATGATAATGATGAATGACAAGGATGATCGTTTCCCTCCACACTATAAAATTACTTCGTGTTAAATCTTATTTTATGGGAAGTCGGATACAATATTAAAACACAAGGAAGGTAGATCTTGAGATATTAAATGGTCTATTATCTAAATTAAATGGTTCTAATTCTGTTAGTGGCTTATTCTGTTTGTGGCTCTGGATGGGTTTTATGTAATGAAGAAAGCTCAAGATACATATATATGAAGATAAAGGACACTAATTAAATACAGTAAACACAGATCCGAATTCTTTATAAAAAGTGTGAAACCTTATCAGAGTTTACAGTGAATTGCGTTACTGTTTGCTAAAACTAAAAAAATAATAATTTCTAATTATATATATATATATATATATATGTGTGTGTGTGTGTGTGTGTGTGTGTGTGTTAAAAAAGTCAGCTGAATATATACTAGATCATTCATAAAGAAGAGCTTAGTTCAACATTTTTGCTGTAGCACTATATAAAACCACTTCTTATAAAACGAGAAAAATCTTAGTTTTTTCTAATGCAAGCATTCGAGCATGATTTTCTCATTTATTCAACGTTTGTTATTTAAACCTTTTGTTTTTGCTTCATTTCCTTTTTTGCTATATCTATATATATATATATATATATATATATATATATATACGAGGGTCATTCACCAAACTCGTAGCATCATCCCAGACTGGTTGGTGACTGATGATTTTATCATTCCACGTTTGAAAGCACGTGCAATACCCTGTCCTTATCAGCCACTAACCTGGGATGATACCAGAGTTTCGGTGAATGACCCTTGTATATATATATATATATATATATATACGAGGGTCATTCAATGAATAAGTTTAATTTAGTTGTTTAAAGAGGGGGCAGTAGGAAGCATTGTTTTTAGTTACACATTTTTCAAGGAGATTAATAAAAATGGGTCCTATCATATCCCAGAAGGTTAGAGACATCTTTCTTATTGACACCTGCTCACGATTTTTTTTCTTACGAGAGAATCAGTGTGTTTCCATTTCTTGAACTGTCTTTTTTCTGATGAAAACATGCTTCTTTGTATTCATCACACATTCTTATATAAAGTAAACATATTTAGCACATATCAGCCTTCAAAGTTAGAGAAAGACCTCTGTTCAAACCTTTCAAGCATTCTGTATAATTTTTCACCATTTTCAATAGCCCCAAAACAAATATATTTCGAGATGCCATAACACAACTATAAATAATGCAGAAAGAAATTCAGAAAAAAACGTTATTTTGCTCTTTTAAAAACAAAATAAAAATGTTGGAAAATAAGTTCAACATGTCTCGCAAGAGGTCTAACGTCATTAAAATGGAAAATATTTTGTCAAAAACAAATTTACATTAAAAGGAGTGTTAAAACAACCAGGAATGCTAAAAACCGGAAATATAAACAAATCTATGTATAAATACAGACGTATTCATTCAATGATACAAAACAAAAGATGTTTTACCAAATGATCATAAGAACTAAAGGCTGACCAAACATGACTCATATAGTTTTCGAAAAACCCAATATTATCTCAATATATATATATCATCATCATCATCATGTCACGCTGGTAGCACGGATATCCCTGGCCCTCTCTCACCACTTTTCCCTATCGTTCATCGCCTCAGGCAGGTCTTCAGGACAACATCCTGTATCCTCACATAGTTGCTGAATGTATGTTCGTGCTGGTCGTCCTGCTTTTGCACGGCCATGTGTGGGGGTCCATAAGAGTACATCTGCTTCTCCAGCAGTGTCCTGCATGTCTGGTTCGTCTAACTTGAATAGTTTTCGTGATATGAGGCAGGTGGCCGTACAGTTGGTGTCTTGTGGGGTGTTGCCGCCAGGACTTGTTCAAGATTGCTCGCAGCATTCTTGTGTAATTACCGGCTAGCTTCTTCTCCAGCCGTTTTGTTAGAGTCCATGTAGTGCATCCATATAGCAGTATCGATATGCCCGCTGCCTGGAAGAAACTGCGTTTCATTTTATCGGTTAGGTCTGATTTCCATATAATCGATAGCCTGTTGATAGCTGTCCATGCTTTCGTTAACCTCGTGTCGATGTCCTTTTCGGTTGATGCGACGCTGCTTCCTAGGTAAGTGAATTTGTCTACAAGTTTAAGAGGGGTTCCGTCTAGAGTGGAGATGTCCCCCGTTTGATTATAGCACATATATTCCGTTTTGTGTGCATTGACATAGAGGCCTATGCCTGCGATATATATATATATATATATATATATATATATATATATGTACCATAGCCAGATACGGATAAGCGAAACGTACATAGAATGTTCATAACATATATACATAGAACATTGGAATCCCGAAATCCGAAAAACACTTACGACTTCTAAGTTCAGGTACGAAACTTTTTATTACCTTTGAGTTTAAAGGTTCTTCGACAGAAGGAGAGAGATACTCATTCTTTCTATTCTGGCTTTTCTATCTGTCCCCCTCCCCCACATTTCGTGCGGCGCCCATAGCACACAAATTCGTTTGGGCTCAGCGAGGCCCGAAAGTCGACCCTTCTCGTTCGGTGTCCAGTTCTGAACTCTACTGATTTTTCAAAATCCCCTAAATCCTCAGCTCACTTCCTGTTCGTGACGTTATTTGCACTCCCTTGCCCCGTTTCCCATCTCTGGTTTCTATAGTGACATCTATGAGCGACACGTCTCCTTCGCACGCGCGTGTGGACTCCTGTGCTCATGTTTGCACCTAGCTAACCCATGCACTGAACCGAAAGGTTCTCAGCATAACTAAACCCAAAGGCATAAAACGAAATCCCGCGGCCATTATATTACATATATATATATATATATATATTGCTATTTGATCTAGGCAACATGTTCTAAATAAAAAATGTGAAGAAAAAGGATAAACCCAATAAAGCATGTGTCATCGAATGAAAGTTGAAAAAAAAAAGATCATATAGAAAGACGGGATTGAGAAAATGAAGATTGTGTTTGGAGAAAAATTTCTAAAAACACCACTTTCACCGAACAATTTTATCAATTGAATAAGAAATCTGAATTGGTAGCCAAATGTGGGCATATTCATTACCATCATCATCAAGTCGCACTGACAGTACGAATTTCCATGACGTCTCTGGTCGTCTGTAACTATAGTCAATCGCTCCTGGCTGGTCATCCAGACTGCACCTAGTGTCCGTACAGAACTGATGATAATAAGTCTTTGTTGGTCTGCCAACACTGGCAGTATATGTATAGGAGTCCATAGAATAAAGTCGCTTATCAGTTTTTTCATGATAACTCAGCAGCACCCGCATGTCTTGTTCATCATACTTGGATGGTTACTGAGATATGAAGTAAGTGGCGGTACAATTGCTGCTTTGTGAATTATTGCTTCGGGGATTTGTTCAAGACAGGATGTAACACTCTTGAGTAGTTCCCACATAGTTTTTTGTCTATGTGCTTCAAGTCCCATTGGTGCATCTACACAGTAGTATTAACACAGCTGCAGCTTGTAAGAATTTCCGTTTGATTTTATAAAAGGGAATTATTTAATGTTAAAAAATAGATGTGAAAATATTGGGCTATTTAGGACATGAAATCTAGGTTTTATGCAAACGTTGAACGGAACTTTATCTCTTTCAGATTTATCGATTATGGGATAACAAGGGTTGGTGTTAACAAGATGTGAATGTAAAGTGAATTTGACTTTGGAAAAGAATCACATTTCGTATCTAAGGATTGAGAATAAATCATGAAACTGACAGAAGCACGAAGAAAGTTGGTTGACTGATTTTAACAATATCATTAAAAAAAAAAAGAAATAAAAATAAAAAGAGAGAAAAAGAAAGGGATTTTAATTCTATTTAAAGAAAGAAATGGAAATAGAAAGAGAAAGAAAAAAGCGAGAAAAAAAAAAGAAAGAGATGTAAAAAATATAACTTGAGTGTTATTTTATGTTCGGTGGAACGGATGGTGCAGTGGATAAGACATTTGGCTTTAGAAAGTTTCATCTAAAGGTTGTAGGTTCAACCCCAACTACAAATAAGACTAAAAAAAGGAATATTGACTGTAAATTAATACTTGTACCCGCTCATGGTTATTGTCTACCCCTATGTTTCAAATAGAGGGTTCAATTCGAGATTCTGTGTGGACTCCAGAGTTCGACATGGTGCCCGAAAGACATAACGGCCAGAATGTTGGTAGAATAATAATCAAGATGAGGTCAATAATCTGAATATTCTAAGTAAATATCAAGCTTTATCTCAGAAATTGAGACTAGGATAATATCTAATATCGTGTTTGTTATTATACATACAAGGATCATTAAATACGTTTCAAGACTTTTTTCGTATGGCCACTTTTATTGATAGTACACGCATGAATCTCAAGTCCCCTTCGAAACAATCGCCTCCAGTCGCAATGTACTTGTTGTACCGTTCCAATAACTTCTAGTAGGCCCCATGGAAGTCCTCTTGTGTGAGCATGTCAATGACCTTGGTCACAGCCTCTTCCATCTCCTCAATTGTCTCATAACGACAGCCTCTGAGCTTAAGGAATAACTAAAAGTCACAGGGAGCAAGCTGTGGACTCTAGTGAAGGTGGGGAACTGTCTTGATGCCCATCTTGGTCAAATAGACTGTGACAAGGATTGTGTTGTGAACTGGTGCATTGTCCTGGTGGAAATGCCACAGACCCTCTTCCCTAGGAATCTCTTCCTGAACTCCCTTAAAACCTCAACATAGTAACCCAAGCTATAACGCTTTAGCCAATCAACTCTGGTGTTCTGACTTCCTTACTCCTCCCACACCTTTCATCATCCCTCACAGACTCCCTGCCTTCCTTGAATCTCTTACGCCACTCAAAAACCGATGCTCGATTCATGCAAGATGCTCCAAAACAGTCTGAAGCATTCCATACGTTTCTGCGGCAATTTTCCCAAATTCAAAACCGAATTTTATTGCATATCGTTCTTCTAAAGTGTCCTCACGTCCAGAATGCATTTTTGAAATTCACCAGTTGTGACAATCATGCTTTAGTAGGTGTGTATTCCAATTACTGCTGTAGCTGTTCATTTGAACCTGAAATCATAGAAATTGGTCAGTGATCTCATAACATGTATAGCAATAAGATACTAAATTTTCAAGAGTCTACAACAATTTTAAATGCCTGTACAAAAAAAGTCTGGAAACTTATTGAAGTAACCACGTATTTACATTTTGTGTGCAGTTATTTCAAAAGAATTTTTTCATTTCCGTATCGAATATGAACCCTTTTTAAACATTATGACAGTAACACTCATGTTCAGCGTGGGGCTGGAAATAAGGACAATAAAAGTGTACCCCCACACTTCTTAAACCTTCAGAACTGTCTCCTCTTCATCGGATGCAGTTTAATGTCATAACTAGGTTAACCTAATTTTGGAGGTCTTACCAATTTGCAGTGAGAAGAGTCTGTGTATTATTTGCATTGCCAATAGAGATAACCAAAAGTATGTTCATGAATATATTCCTCTTTTAATTCATTTTTATCGGCGGTTTTAATTTGAGATAAATGAGGGAGGGATAGTTTCTTTCATATGTATTTAGACGAGAAAAATTATAACTGATCGAAGAGGCGTAACGTTTTGTTTACCCTGTATATTTTTACAACTTTTTCTTGTTTGTTGAGGAACGTATCTTCTATGTGAGTAATCTTGATTTTGATTTATCCATTCAATAATAACAGTAAAGGATTTTCTGTGTCTGCACTTATTTGCCTCGCGTACAACAGAAGATAAAAGATAAGGTTTTTTCTTCCTGACTGGTTTCGCTTCATGAGGCAAAAGCTAACAACGTACAACTACTCACTTATCAATATATCAAAGATAGACAAATTCAGATGCTCACAACTCTGTTGATTATATACGCACACACACACACACACACACACACACACACACACACACACACACACACACACACACACACATATATATATATGTATATATATATATAATATATATATACATATATATATATATGTATGCATAATGAAATATATATATATATATATATATATATATATATATATATATATATATATATATATATGCATGTGTATAATGAAATATCTTCTTTTTCCTAATACTTTAAGTATTCCTGCTTGGAAATAAATAAATTTTCATTCTCATTACACTACACCACTCAGAAAATATACAAATGTGATTTTCAAAACTATATTCTCCTTACTCCATCTCCAGTTAGACCAGTTAGGCTGTAAAATAGTAAAATACGCCGACTGCATCTTTACAGAGTGATAAGACCCCCAACCCTGCCCAATGAGCGCCCAGAATATTACACGAAGCCATCAGAGAGAGAGAGGGGGGAGCTCCAGTCCGGGAACTTTAGGGAATGGGGAGTGCCCCCTCATAATATTTGTACCTAGATCCACTTTGACAATGAGTGGAATTACTTTTTACGGGCCCACCTGTTCAATTTTTAACTGGGAGTCAATAATAATATTAAATAGCACTATTCATGCTTAATAGCAATACTTGAAACAATTTAACTGTATACAAACAAATGACGTCTTGGTCGTTTATAAATAATGTTACCCACAAACTATACACTAACAAATTACAGAATCTAAAACACGCACACACACACACGCAAACACACACACGCGCGCGCGCGCAAACACACACACACACACACACATATATATATATATATATATATATATATATATATATATGGGGGTTGGGCAATCTGGCGAAAGAATTTACGGCTGCTACTCGCATAATGCAAAGCTCTTCAAACAAATTGAGCACTAGGTTATCCGGTAAAGTATAAATGTAAACAAACGAAAGCTACAACTTAATATCGTATAATTCCCGAGCTGAAGTGGTTCGCTTGTTGGCCGAGCGGTATGATACTCTGTCTAATGTAAAGTTGGGCGGCTTTCGATCCCAGCTTCAAGTGTCCTACGTGTCTAGCCACACTGAAGAGTTGTGATACAACGGAAGAGTCTGTCTGTGGATGACAATATATATATATATATATATATATATATATATGCGTACATATAAATGCATAAATATATATGTGAGTGTGTGTGGGTATGGGTGATGGCATATATATATATATATATATATATATAAAACGATGGAAAAGTATATTTTAATTTGCCAACTGAAATTCATTTTCACATTCAGCATGTTCATATTATCATCTCACCATTAAAATTAAATCTAATTACCTTGAATTGACGCTTCTCTGCTGGATCCACTTACACTGATTTTTCTTCTTTCAGATATGAAAGAGAAAAACCATGAGTGAGAAAGAGAATGACACGCGCACAGACACAGGCACAAACGCACACACACACACACACACACACACACACACACATACATATATATATATACATATATATATATATATATATATATATATATGATGAGAATTTACTGCTAAATATATTTTTGTTCGGAAAATTTTTTCAGTGCTCAAAAGTGCAAAGCAATATCGCAATATATTTTAGCTGTAAAATTATTTTTGATGTCAATGATTTTTAAGATTTTTACGATTACGATCATCCACTGAGCTAATATTCCGAGCATCTGTTCCTTCTTCAGTTCTGATGTGTGAAATACTTGCTCACCTGAGGATCGTAAACGTGAAAGTCTAAGTCATGAGTTTTTATCTTATATATATATATATATATATAGAGAGAGAGAGAGAGAGGGAGAGATAGAGAAAGAGATAGAGACAGAGAGAATGGTCAGAAACTTGCCGTTTGCCATTGAAAGGAATTAAACAAGACACACTGTATAACAAACAGCAAGAAAACTCGCTAAAAAGACTGAGAAAGATGAGCAGAAGAAAGAAAGAAAGAAAGAAAGAAAGAAAAGAGAAAGAAATAAAAGAGAAAGCAAAGAAAGGAGAAATGAAAATAGAAAAATAAAAGAATAAAAAGTAAATTGACATATATTTTAAGGGCATGTCAACGCGTTAAGGGATAATTTATGTCTCGAGGTTAGGGACTAACGTTCATTGTACGTTCCTATTGAATTTTTGCGTAATTGTTTCTTAAGATGTCTTTTTTTCTTTTTTCACACTGTTAAGAAAATTTACATTTTCAAAACTTGGTCAAAATACGACGTCTAGTGTAAGTTGGTCAATATTCGTAACCTAATGCTCCTCCAGAATTTATGCCTTGTGGCAGACTTGTCTTTTGCAAACAACTTTTCCTCCATCCACTCTCTCTCTCTCTCTCTCTCTCTCTTCTTCTTCTTCTTCTTCTTCTTCTTCTTGGACTCACTCATTCTCTGATCGTGCTTTTATCTGTCTGAGAAACAATCATCTCAACTCACTTTGTTGTCTAAATCGCTTGGCACCAATGTCTGCAATGTCTTAACAAATTCATGTCTTCTTTTCCGACTTAATAAATACCTTGTAATAACAAGATCACTTTAGATTAGCTCTAATAAGTACCAATCGAGTGGATAGATTCCCATCATAAAAGCACGTTTATATACAAACGAACACACACGCACACGGATATATATATATATATATATATATATATATATATATATATATATATATATATATGCAATCTCTTGTATGTGGATAAAAATATTCGGATAAAAGGAGCTGCTTGAGCAAGAGGAAATGTCATAGTGAATACCTTATTCATATATATGTTATTAGGTACACAATAGACTACTGTCTACTCTTGTGTCTATTGTCTACGCCTATGTGTGTGAGTGTGTGCCTTAATCGGCACAGGCTAACACACACACATGTTTATCTGTCATTTTTTTGTGTACACACACACACACACACACACACACATGTATATATATATATATATATATATATATATATATATATATATATATATTACATGGCAGTGTCTGGGACCCTGGGTTTTATGCTTTACGCATTCATCAGAGTGATATTTTTTCCGAATAAGACTAATTAATATGGTTAATATTTTTGTTTTGGTGTTGTTGGCATGGGGATTTTGTTTGTGAGTATGTATGCCTAATGGGGTGTGCGTTTTAATGTTTCTACTGTCGCTCGAGCATATATATATATATATATATATATATATATATATATATATATACGTATCTGTTCATAAATACTTCATTACATAACGCATAAGTACCACCAATAATCATAAATAACTCAATCATTATTATTAATTAATTTTTGAATGAATAGAAAATAAAGTAATAAAAAATCTTTCTTAAAAAAGTAAGGTAATGATGATTTTGATTTTAATCATCATCATCATCATCATCATCATCATCATCACTTAATAAAATTCACCATGAAACAAACCTTTTATTTTCTCATTCAATCAGCCTTTACCTCTCAGAAAGAGAAATAGGATCAAGAAAAAAAATTCTGACTGAAACAATTCTTTCCTGTCCCCCATCTCACCCATTCTTCCTTTGCCTCACACCTTCCCACCAACTGACAGCGGAAATATGTGTACATATATATAAAAATGCATACAATTACGTGCGCAGATACCATGGAAAAACGTCTGAGTAATGAATTATTATCATATTAATAGGTAGCAGCTATTTTGATTGGTTGATGGCATATCAACATTTGTAGGTTATTTAATGCCAAAGCAATCTTTCTAGAAAAATAGTAATGGTATAATTTAATCCGATAGCTGGGAGGATAAGGGGGTTCATACCTTCCCCGATAGTATTTGTTCGAAAGTGAATCTAATAGCGCGACTAGAGTTCGAACTCGCAAACGACGATTCTGGCGTCCATAACTTTAACCATTACATTACCTAGATTCCACTAGCTATTTTGAGTCACCCTTTACATATACTGTTGATGTAGTATAATTATTAATCTATCGAAAGTTGCTACACTAGTAGTTCATTTTACATCACTTTTAATATTGCCAAAATAATTTTAAAATCCTGTCGAATATATATCTAATATTTTGAAAAAAACACTAAAAGGTCTCTCAACAACGCTTCTATTCCACAAAAGCTTTTTTTCCCGTAGGATGACCCATGATCAATACTAGTTGACGAAGATTAAAAAAAAAAACACTACATAAAAGTAATATTCTTATTTCTCTTATCACTTTCTTTCATCTTTATATATATATATATATATATATGGCAAAGAGGGCAAGAGCTGGAAAAGACACCGACTGCATCTTTGCAGAGGGTTAGATCCCACCTCATCGAGTGTCCTGGATATAATACTAAACTATTTAATGATGAGACTCCAGTGATGCTGCGGCTTTGGAGAATACAGAGTACCCCTTCATTGCTATTGCTTCCTCTTTGGCTATTGCTCCCAGGTCCAATCTGTCCAGAAGTGGTAGCATCTGATAGAGCCCTATCTATGGCTCAAATAGAACTAAAATGTGTACTTATGCTAAACTGAATTGCTTGAAAAGGAACTTTTTTGACATATAAATTGCGTACTTATGCTAAACTGAATTTTTTAAAATAGAAATCTTTTTTATATTTAACTGTGTTTAAACAAAAACTATGCTTATACAAAACTAAATTGTTTGAATTAGAACTGTTTGACAATAACGAAATAGCTTGAAATAGAAATGTTTTTGACAACTAAACTGTACTTATACTAAACTGAATTGTTTGAAATAAAACTGTTTATTTGTATAAAAACTGTATTGTTTGAAATATAACAGTTTTGACACTTTAAAGTGCGTACTTATGCTAAACTGAATTGTTTGAAATGGAACTATTTTTGCACGCTAGAAAGCATGGTTTGAAATGGAACTATTTTTGCACGCTAGAAAGCTTGGTTTGAAATGGAACTGTTTTGACATTTAACTCTGTGTAAACAAAAACTATACATATACAAAACTGAGTTGTTTTAATGAGAACTGTTTTACTAAACTGAATAGCTTGAAATAGAAATGTTTTTGACAATTTAACTGTGTACTCATGCTAAACTGAATTGTTTCCGATAGAACCGGTTATTTGTATAAAAATGGATTTGGCATTAAATAACCTACAAATGCTGATATAGCAAATACCCCAAATAATCAACCAACCAACCAAACAAACCACACACATTATACAACAAAGTATTTCCTTTGAAAAATTGAAAGCAAACTTACGCCATTTAGTAAATCTTCAGACATTTTTTATTCTTCAAAAACTAAGAGTAAAACAAAATTTAAAGAATGTAATGTCTTCATGACGGTTATATTCATCCTTGTGTTCTATAGAATAATGGTAAAGTGTTTATTGTCATACTTAAAGTATGTCAAGCGTAAATAATAAGTTAAATAACATGATTTTATTGTATTAATTATTCTTTAAGAAATATGACTAAAATGTGTTCTTAATGCTCTTTAATCTTTATTGATAGTTATATTTTTTCCTTGGTTATCCTCACTAGTTTTATGTGGTTTGTTCTGATTTTCATCCATTTTTTTTTATACATCCCATTCAGTTTAGGTCAAAAACCATGTTATTTGATGGCTTTTAGAAGCAGTAAAAGACGTTGTGTGAAGTAAACAGGATAAGAAACAGTTTTAAAGATATATTCAATTTCTTAAGACATCGATGGTCACAATATATACTTCCGTGTGGAAACATTTACATCAATTACTGTAGATTTCAGTTGGATGAAATGTAGATTCCATGAAAGGTGCATCCATTTTATGCCAAAAACTGATCATTTCTTTATCCATACACATTGTTTTTGATCAGATAAGTTAACGAAAGGAGGAAAATAGTGAATGCCTTAAAAATAAACTTCAAGCATTTCTCTACAAATACGATAATCAGGTAAGTTTGTGTCCACATGTACTTCAAACATCTGGATAAACATTCACTCAAATATTTGAAACATAAAAGCAATGGTTCGCTCACCTAGTGATGACACTTAATTCTTCGAAATTGTCACTGGAGTCTTACAAGGTCGTACATTATCCCTATTTCAATTTATCATATTTACCCAACCCCTCCGCTTGGGCAGGATATGACACAAGGTCAATTTTTAAGCGGAGTTTAACAGGTTTGAATTCAGAGTTTTCCTTCTCCTAGACGAGTTGCCTCACCAAAGCTGAAGAACCTAATCTGTCCTACTATTTACCCATAGCTGTAGGGAGAATAATTGGATTCATACCTTTCCCAAGGGTATTAGTGCAATGTGAAATGCAATCAGTCTCGTCCAGGATTTGAACTCGTGTCGCCGTGTCCATTTCCTACGACGATAACCATTACACCACGGACACCTCCACTATTTCAATCTATAATCTGCCAAAATTACGCCATACAAACGTCAATAGACCTAATGAGTGAAAATGGCTTCACAAAGACACACACACACACACACACATAAACACGCAATGTATGAAGATGATATTCCGCAGAAGACATGCAGATGATGCAAATGATCTCGCACAAATGATCATGCAAATACACCAACCGAAGACGAACTTCTTTTGCATAACCTGGAGGAAGGAGCAAGAGGCATTAGTCTCTACTTAAACGCACGTAAAACATATTCCATGAGTTTTATTCAAAACGGGGCTATGTTCATGCTAAATGGCAAGCCTCTGAAATTAGAGCAGTTCCCATACGTCGGTAGTGACATCTCATCTACAGATTTGGTGTCAGCATATGTATAGGAAAGACATGGATTGCTGTTGAAAGTAATCGACCATATCGATACCTAATCTCTGATAAAATAAAACAGAAGCTCTTAGAAGTTGTAGCCCGGTTCGTGCTAGTATATAGCTGCACTACATGGACTTAAACGAGGCACTTGGAGAAAAAGGCTCATTAGATATACACAAGGCTAGTTCATGATATTTTGAACAAATACTGGAAGCAGAAACCTACTAACAATAGTTATAATACCACTCACAATCCATCCATGTAAGATGTACCAGACATGCTGGATAAATCTGGTGAAGCAAGGAATAACTCATGAGCCACGATCTCCAGTAGACATCAACATATGGTCCCACCAGAGTGAGTTGAACAGCAAAGGTCTCCATCCATCAGTTCTGTGCGGACACTGGATGCACTCGAGACGATTTACCAAGAGTGATGGCCGATAGGGTCAACGGTGAGAGAGAATCAAAGGAATTAATGCAGCTGGCACGATGATGACGATGATGATGATGATTATATATATAGGGAGATCCATGCGGGTGAGTATTTTGCACTATCCCTCAATTCACGAGTGTGTCCCCGAATCAAATTTGATCTTGTGTTAAATCCTGCCCTCGTAGTGTCAAAGTGGTTGAGTATACCCCACTATATATATATATATATATATATACATATACATATATATATATATATATATATTAGTTAAACTAGCTGACCGTAATCGAAGGTCTCCCGAAAGCTCCCTTTTCAATAGCTACAACAAAGAGGTGTCGGGGAGGACGACACTCTTTTCCCAGGATTGTTCCAATTACACTTGGACCCTACCTTATAATACTGAGTGTTAAGCAAGGAGGCATCAAGTACCATTTTTTGATACTTTGGTATGACTTAACCAGGGTTTGAACCCCGGTATTCCAGGGCCCTTAGCTAACGTACTAATCACTCTGCTAACGGAACAATATACATATGTGTGTGTGTGTGTGTGTGTGTGTGCGCGCGCACGCGCGTGTGTGTGTGAGTGTTAGAATAGCGTTGACAGAAAGGGAATAAGCTGATATGTTCATCAGACCAACATCTGATTATGGTCAGTTGAGCGCATAGATGATCTCATAGATGAAAACTGTTACTCTATGTCTGTTCGATTCAAAATTGTCTACATATAATCTATTACCAATATTAAACAATCTACATTTATAAGTTTAGCAATATATATATATATATATATATATATATATATATATATATATATATATATATATCCAACACTTGCCTGAAGAAATGGTTTTTTAGCTGTAAATAACAACTAATAACTAATCTAATGATGATTAATGTCCAGCTATCAAATCAAAAAATCTTGTGCGTCTTTTCTGTTATTACTCTATTTACTGCTAGATAAAAATCTAAAGTGAGTTAATTTTATTATATTTGTCAGACGAATATATATATATATATATATATATACTTTTAGATTATATTGATACAAAGCCAGAACACAGAATACGTAGTAAAAGTAATGGAACTCACTAACAAAAGTCTATGAGTCTTAGTTACTAACCTTGACGTCATTCTGAGCGCCCAGGAAAACTAAGTGTAGATTTTCACAAGGGTGTATAATAGGCAGCTAAGTGTGGATCGAACACCCTAAGTACGCAGTTGTGATTTGTATATAACATTGGGTATGGACGATTTGACAAATTCACATGAATACACGTACGTTTATAAATTACATTTTTATCAGAAGTAGCATACAAACACACACACACACACACACACACACACACACACACACACACAGGTATATATATATATATATATATATATATATATATATATATATATATATATATATAAGCAGTGATTTCACTGAACATGGTGATTAAATATGAAAGATACTTCGTGCCAGCCTATTCTGTCATTGATCCATTCAAGTCTCGTACGTTATTCTACTAACTTTTATATAAATATATATGATTTGTTATTTTGTTTGCTATTTAATCATTCGCTTCTCTGAGGATGGCTTCTGTTGGGGCTGAAAGCACTTGGGAAAGATACAGGGCTTTTCTATATTCATTTCTTACAAAAGTAAAATGACTCATACTGATAAAAGAGAGAATAGGCTGACACGATGTGACTGTCACCTTTAATCAAACATATATAAGTGTGTGTGTGTGTGTGTGTGTGTGTGTGTGTGTGTGTGTGTGTGAGCGTGCAAGTATATATATATATATATATATTACTGTCTGTCTGTCTGATAGTTGGTTGCTTGGGTTTTATGGCATATCAACCTTTTTAGGGTATTTAAAGCGAAATCCATTTTATGCAAATAATCAGTTTTCAAACATTTCAGTTTGGCATGAGTACACTTGAAATGTCAAAAACATTACTACTTCAAGCTATTCAATTAATCCAAACAATTCTAATTCAAACAATTCAGTTTAGAATAAGTATAATTTTTGTCCACACACAGGTAAATGTCAAAACAGTTCTATTTCAAACAATTCAGTTTAGTGTAAATACAGTTTTAATGTCAAAAACAGTTCTATTTTGAAAAATTCATTTTTGCATAAGTATGCAATTTAGTTCTTTTTGACCCATGGATAGGGCCCAATCAAGTGCCACCACTCCGGGCCAGAGTGGAGCTGGGAGCGATGCCAATGAAGGGGTACTCCGCTTTGCCCCATGCTCCAGTATTACTGGAATTTCACCATAAGATTGATTCGTGTCATATGCTGAACACTTCGTTGTGGGGGTCTTAACTGACTGCAGAGTTGCAGTCGGTGTATTCTACAGGCCAAGCCGATTGGGCAATGCGTGTCAGTGTCTTAGAATATATATATATATATATATATATATATATATATATATATGTGTGTGTGTGTGTGTGTGTGTGTGTATGTGTGTGTATGTGTGTGATTTTTATAGAATTATTTGCCAGCTTTAAACGTTTCGGTTTTAGACCTTCATCATGGCGTGTGAGTTATTAAAAACAACGAAAAGAATGAGAAAATTTTATAATATATATATATGTTAGAATTAGCTTTCTTTTTTTCTATTTTGTACTTAATTTCACTATCTATCTATGTAAGTATATTTGAACAGTCTACTCTATGGTTCAAATAAAGTGTTCAGTTCGAGATTCTTTGTAGACTCCCAATTTCAACATGAAACACCTGAAGAAATTCAAAAGACATATCGGCCAAAATGTTGTACGTATAACAATAAAGATGTGGTGAATAGTCTTGACATTTTAAATAAGTGATATACTCCAGTGGATCCCTTCACATAGATAAGAAATGTCAGGACGACCAGTTAGAACCTAGATACAACTGCTCTGTGCCAATACAGGATATAGCCTGGAAGACCTCCCGGGAGCGATGGACGATAGAGACGGATGGCGAAAGAGGGCCAGGAAGATCTGTGCAGGCAGGTCGACATAATGTTGAAGAAGTATAAATAAACGATGTGAAATTATTCTGAATAAAGTACTTTGTTACTTTTAGGCACCAATGTGACGAAAAAGGAGACAAAATAAAAATAAAAAAACCTGGTCTTTTTCTTAGTATTTTGATTTGAAATGATACAAGATTCTAAAATTTTCCGGGGCTTTATATACATATATACACCCCTAGACAAAAATATATGACCATCCTCAAAAATGAAGAAAAACATCTTTTCCAATTTTTAAATTATGAAAATCAGATACGTGAAAGATCAGGTTAAGACACATTTAAATTTAAAATAAGAAGAAATTTCAATTCATTTTTGTATGTATATTAGCATTCATGCTAAATATCAAAATTCATTTTTACATAAATATAAGGCGACCATTAAAAGCTAAAGAAAAAAAGATATAATTTAATTGAAAAATGTATTTCATATAGTCTACATAATACAAAAGATATTAAAAGTGTAATTCTTAGATTGGTAAAACCCTTAATGGCTAGAAGTAACTAAATTATCAGTATTTGAGAAAGGCAAGATTACAACTCTGAAAGGAGTCGGAAAATCTCAAAGAGAAATTTCGATGTCCTTAGGACGCAGTAAAACTGTTATCCGCAATTACTTGTAAAATCCATATAAGTATGGATCACGAAAACCAACTAGCAGGCCAGAAAAATTATCACCACAATTCAAGATAAAAATTGTTCGCTAAGTAACAAAGAAAACTTCGTCAATATCAAAAATATTAAAATATATAGTGGATGCTCCATGCAGTATTAACCAATTAGAAGGCTTTTAAACAATGAAAAAAAAAGTCTAAAAAATCGTCCAAGGTTAACAATGAAGCAGAAAGAGAAACGACTGAAATATGCTCGTCAATATTTAACCATGAGTGCTAAAGAATTACGAAAAGTTATTTTCTCGGACGGAAAGAAATTCAATTTAGTTGGTCCAGATGACTTTCAGAAGTACTGGTACGCAAAAAATTTTCAAGAAAAGAATTACTCAACAAGTAGAGGAGGATCACTAATGATCTAGTGGGGGGGAAGGTTCTCATCTTAACTTGGAATACAAGTGGTCGACAAAAAGCAGCAGATTATGAGAAGATGCTAAATAATGTATCTCTTGTAAAAGAAGGGCGTCGTCTATGTGGAGAAGAATGGATTTTTCAGCAAGATAATGCTGTTATCCACAATGCATCAATAACAAAGAGGTACTTGCTTGAACAAAAAATAAGACTTCTTGAGCACCCAGCGTGGTCTCCAGACCTCAATACAATTGAAAAGTTTGCGGGGATTGATTTTTGAAAATGTTTATGAAGGAGGTCGACAGTACTCAACAATTTCTAAACTCAAAAACGCAATCTTAGACGCATAGGGAAATACCTTTGATTCGACTTCAGAAACTAGTTGATAGTAAGTATAGCCAAATTTTTGTGGTTATCAAAGCTAACAGTGGATTTACAAAATAATGAATTTAAAAATTGCCTTTATATTGTATAGTTTATATTAATGTCGAAACAAAATTTTAGAATTTAGAATAAATGTTAATATACATATGAAAATGAATAGAAAATTCTTCATATTCTAAATTTAGAGGTCTTTTAACGTTATTTTTCATATATCTAATTTTCATAATTTAAAAAGTGTTGACAATACCTTTTCCTCATTTTTGTGGATAGTCTTATGTTTTTCTCCAGGTGTTTATATATATATGTATATATATATATATATATATATATATATACGTGTGTGTGTGTGTGTGTGTGTGTGTGTGTGTGTGTGTGTGTGTGTACAAAGTAAAATCTTCGAAACTTTAAAATACAACTTGTGATATCTTTCTAAATGATATTTGACCAAGATGTTATTTATGATTCCTTTTTTTTTTAGATCTCTAGTTTGCTTGTAAATTCCTTTGTTGAGACTACGAGGAGATTCACCCACATATTTTTCATGACTATCCAGACACGGAATTTTATAAAATCCTGTCATGGATTCAATAGGGTTATTGTTACTATTATTTCTAATTAAAATCGTAATTGTCCTTAAGGAGTTAGCGACTGTTTTAATTTACATGTTGTTTAAGTTTTTTTTTATGAGGTTTGGAGTTGAATTATTGTGTAAAATGATATACCTGTGTAATGAATTATTTTGGGAAAAATTATTGTTTTGAATTTCTGGAAAAAAAATTACGTTTCCGAATTTTGAGAGCTTTTCTTTTAGCATGTTGCATAAAAGATTTAGAATATTGAAGTTGCCTGAAAACATTTTATATAGTCAAATTCATCGTTAAAAAATCTGAGGCGGCAAACCCAGAGAGCTCAAAGGTGAAAACAAGATTGTTGCTTTATTTTGGTTTTATGCAGTGAATAAAAATGTGTATGGTCTCTTTTATTAGTAGATTTGAGAGGAACTTTTATGGGTTGTGTTAATGGTTTATCAACCTTTATGGATTATCTAAAGCCGAATCCATCCTTCAAGAAGGACAGTAGTGATATTAGATAGAAAGATAAGGGGGTTCATAATATTCCCAAGGGTATTCGTCCGAAAGTAAATGTAATAGCGGGACTGGAGTTCGAACTCGCTTACTTCGATTCTGCAGTCCAGCGCTTTAACCATAACTTTGATTTCTAATTGATTGTCATAGTTTATTAGTTAAATGGCCAAGATAGGTAAAGTGTTGCTATTTTCTTGTTCAATTAAGGAAAACTAAACTTTGTTTTCTTTACAGAATAGTTTTTATAGGTCCTATTAATAAAGCTAATGTTTTTATTTTCATTTACGGTTCGAAGAGATGTTTGTTCGCGGGTGGTTTTGTCATTTAATAATTGCATTATTTTGCAATTAAAATGAGTGGAATCCATAATGATGACACCACCCCTTTTATCAGAAAGTGTGATGATTGTGCAGTTTTTCTTGGACAAATCTCTGTAGCAATGTGTCTCCGAGGTAAAGCAAGCTCATCTGTGTTAACATTAGAGGTCACAACGAGTAGTACTTGTATAAATCTTTTGTTGAAATTAAATATCATTGCTCTAGTTTAAGTTCATTAAATTTATAATGTTAAGGTGATTTACTTCTTCAGCGAATTTAAGATCAAACGGAAAGTTATTTATTTCAACTGTGCTTAAACCTCAAGAAACGAATTTACTAGTAAACTAGAAATTACAAAAAAGGTCAAACTAGATGTACAAACTAATGTGAAGTTGGATTTTAAAGATTCCAAGAAAATAGTTATATACGAAATAAAATCATTGTAAAATTATTGAATGGAGTAGAATTTCAAACCACAATTGTAACAGAGACCCGGTTATTTTCAATTTGTCTCTTTATTTGGTCAGATTAGTGATGAAATGTTACAAAATTTCTTATTTGAAATAACTTGGCTTAATCGTTCATATACACTTAGATAGATAGATAGATGTTTTAAATAAATTTTAGTGAGCTGATTACATCACAGAAATTTGAAACAAAACACTACCAACAGAAATAGAATGTTTAAAACCTTAAACATTTTTGTTCTATTCAATAACACTCACGCACTGATGAAGGTCTAAAAATCGAAACATTTAACGGTGGCAAATAATTTTATGAATAAAATAATCCTCTGAAGACTTTGTGATTTATCTATAGTTCTTCCCATATATATATATATATATATATATATGGTGTGTGTGTGTGTGTGTGTGTGTGTGTGTGTGTGTGTGTGTGTATATATAAGAATATATATATAGATTGATAGATAGATATATACTTTAAGAAAAAACAACGAAACTGGTCACATAGATTTATAAATTTATTTCTATCCTGTTACGCATTTTTGAAATTTCCAAAAACACGAAAAAGAGTTTCCATCCTGATTCAATTTTGTGTCATAACAAATTCATTTCAGGTCTATGATGATCCACATTTTTGTATAAAGATTTTTTTTTTAGGCTATGCATGTTAAGTTTTAATGTATTCTTAATTACAAGTTCTTTATCCAATATATATATATATATATATATATATATATATATATATATATATATTGAGTGCTCAATGCCAACGTATGCACTCAATGCATTTATACGTTGGCATTGAGCACTCAAATTGGATACTCCTACCTCTGGATATTCTTCTCAGATTATATATATATATATATATATATATATATATATGAAAACCTGCTGTCATCCTATATTTACAGTTTTCCTGGCGTAAGCTAGTACACTAGCTAGTAATCGCCATTTAAAAAAAAAATTAGATCATTTCAAATGTGTCTAAATCGCAAGAAAATGGTTATAGGTGATTTAGAGCAAAAGCAACGCTTGTGCTTTTCTTTTAGAGTGTTACTTGGAATGTTTTCTACGTGATTGAAAACGTTTTATAAGCAGAACGACTGGCGACTTTTCTTTCGTTTCCTCATCACATAATCACGTTAAGAGACACAGAAAATCGCAGTTACTCTCAACTGAAGAGACCCAACGCTAATTGGGTTACGACAAATATATCTGTCCCCACATCAACACTAAGTAAAAAAAAAACAATGTTGCGGTAGCTTGTACCAAAAAATATATGTATATAATTACAAATATATGACCGTTTTTAAGAGAGAAATACACTTAGTAAAATGAAAGAAATCTAATAAATAGATACGGATATATATATATATATATATATATATATATATATATATATATATATATATATGTTTGTTTGTTTGGTTGGTTTTATGGCATATCAACCTTTGTTGGTTATTTAACGCCAACTCCATTTTTATGTAAATAATCTGTTCTATTGAAAACAGTTCAGTTTAGCATAAGTACACAATTTAATTGTCAAAAACATTTTCATTTCAAACTATTCAAGCAGTTATATGTAATAATTCAGTTAAGTGTAAATATAGTTTTAATGTCAAAAAACAGTTCTATTTGAAATAATTCAGTTAAGCATAAGCACGCAGTTTAAGTGTAAGTACGGTTCAATTGTCAAAAACGTTTCTACTTCAAGCTATTCAGTTTACTCAATTCATTTTAGCATAAGTATGCTGTTAGTTCTATTTAACCCATAGATAGGGCCCTATCAGGTGCTACCACTCCGGGCCAGAGTGGACCTGGGAGCGATGGCAATGAAGGGGTACTCCGGATTCCCCAAAGCTCCAGCACTGCTGGAACCTCACCATCAAATTGTTTAGTGTCATATCAGGACACTCGTTGGGGGGTGGTCTTACCCCTATGCAGAGAAGCAGTCGGTGTATTCTACAGCCCCTCCCGACTGGGCAATATATATATATATATATATATGTATATATGTATAAATAAAGAAATTATTCACGCTTTGAAAATGAACATATTTTCTATGTGTAGTGGTTGTTGAGATACCAGATGATAACACAGAAGCAAAGCAATCAGAACATTTACAAATATTGAAAGATGTTTACTCCTTTCTTCGTTCATCAAGGTCTAATATTAGCACGGATATACCCAGTGATAAACAAACACTGAATAAACGGAAGGAAAGACAAGCTTATCAATCCATAAATTAACATAAAATACATACAAGAATTATAGGCAAGAATGCACAAACGCCTCCTAGAAAATAAAATGTGTACATGTTGATCTATGAGCAGGCAGTATAATTAAAATGATAAAAGACTCACTTGATGTAAATAAACGGCACAAAAAATATTACTGTATCAAGGCCAAAACTTAGATATTCACTTGAAGACCCCTTTGATATCTGTCGATGCAGTGGCTAAGGTCGAACCTTGATGGAATGAAAATAACAACAAAACACTCGGTTCTAAAAGTAGAGAAGACCCTGGTGTTCTCGGCAGAAATTACGCGGGCGGTATGCAAGAAGACAATATGATCACGCGCATTGTGTAGGTGGCACGCTGGAGGTGTGACCCCGAAAACTTTCGTGGGTGGCATGCTAGAAGGAGACATATTCACGTGTGTCGTGTAAGTAATAGGCTAATGGAGGTGAGGCCACGAGAATTTACGTGGGTGGCATACTAAAAGGAGGCATATTCACGTGTATCGTATTAGTAGCAGGCTCGAAAAGGTGAGACCACGAGAATTTGCGTGGGCGTCCGTGATGTTATATAACCAGGGAAGAAGAAAGAGGTTTACAGAAAAGTCATACCTCGGCTCATGTGTGAGTAGCTCAGTTGTCTTCGACCCACTGTACTCGACCCATCCGTACATTTTTGGTAATAGAAGGAAAATAAAAGAAGCAGATTATATTTTTTATATATCAATGTTGTCGTCTTTCTCTGCTATACGCAAGCAGGAGATATATTCCTACTATTCAAAGAGCAAAGACAAAAGAGAACAAGATGGATTACGAGATTACCAGTAGATTTCTAATGGACAAGCCGACTTTTCAAGAGGGATAATCATTAATTTTCTATCTACAGACGATAAATGGATCTATTCTAAAAAAAAAAAACGGATGAGTTTGTCTTTCGTTATGTATTTTTTGAAAGCTTTACTCCAACTTTAAGAGGCAGTACGTGTTAGGGTACTATGTATGGGTCAAATAGATCAACTCAAAAATGATTCATATTCAATCGGACAATGTGCAAATAAAATTCCTATGAAACAACGATAAAAATGTAAATATATACCTAACTGAACACAATTCCCCAAACTCTTGGCATAATCTAGCCCTTGGCACGTCGATACGCCGTTAAAATTGATCAATTAATCAAACCAATTTGGGAGACATAAATACTGAGATCAAGGCGGATTTCAACAGGAAAAGATTTTCTCTATTGAAGGCTGATAATTGTTGTCAAGAAATTATAAAAAATAAATATTACAGGCGGAATTCATGCATTCTGAAAACGAGATTACTCGCACAAAACTTAAACTTCTAAAATTCTAAAAGTAGAGACGAAATTAATCACACGGAACGAAGATTTCTAAAATTCATACAGTAAAGACGAAACTAATCGCACGGAACTCAAATTTCTAAAATTCAAAAAGTAAAGAGGAAACTAATCGCACAGAACTTACATTTCTTAAATTCGAAAAAAAAAAAAAAAAAAAAACGAAACTAGTCATTCGGAAACTAAATTTCTAAAATTTAAAAAGAAAGACGAAACTAATCGTATGGAACTCATATTTCTAAAATTCAAAAAAGAAAGACGAAACTAATCACACAACGGACATTTCAAAAATCCTAAAAGAAAAGACGAAAGTAATCGCACGGAACGTACAAAACTCAAAGTAAAAAGCAACGCTTTGATTATTTTCCAGATAACTATTCATATTTAGTTGAGCTTTGTAATTTATTTTTATCGATATTTCTTCCAGCTGATGATGCAAAATTGTCTTATAATATTAGCAGTTGGGAATTCTAATTTCTGCCATGGGTATGACACTATATAGCTTCCAGCGGTGAGGCTCCGTTTTCCGAGATATGAGGTGTGTATTTTTTTATCATTAAGGGTTTTTCGGACTTTTGTCTTCATCTTTATTGTTATTTCCACAACGTTTTGACCGATATGTCCTCCGGCCTTCTTCTGGTGTTTTTTCGAACTCGGGAACATTCACGGAACGACGTCATTTATTGAATCTACGTGGGTTGCCTGTTCTTATTCCGTTAGCCATAACTGGGTACAAGTGTTAAGTATTCTTGTATTGTTACTTGCTTGCAGCCAGGATTGAACCTTCAATCGCCAGATGATTGTCTCCTTAGGGAACCAACGCCTATGACCGTTATACTATGTGTTCTGCTGGACAATTCAGAGTGAATTTTGGGGACTTATTAACTTAATGTTCTTACTTGACGAGAATTACAACTATTATATATGATTTTTTACCTCTGCTCATATTCAGATTTTTTTTTTCATCTAGTCTTTTTAATTATCGGTTTCCATATTGTATTCAACTCTATGCTTTGTCTACTCAGCAGACCATTGTAGCCCAACACATGTGCTGATTCCTTAAGGCGTCTAATCCTCCAATATTCAGCCCTATCAATTATTTCAACTTTATTCCACAAGGGCAGATGGTTTCTTTTTTCCTTTCCTATATGGTGTGTACTGTCTGTTATTCCCAAGTAAACTGTGACCAAGATTTAGTGTCATCAATTAGTAAAATAGATCTCTTGGAAAATTATCAGAATTAGAAAAGATTTTCATGAAATCGTCTACACGTGTATGACTTAGTTACCGTGATGATTGATTGTATTAATTATTTTCTGATCTGGTTTGGTCGTGCCGTGAATTTTTCAGTTAGCTGTAAAGATAGCCGAAATCTTTGAGTGGAAATGTAAGTCAAATTGGAAAGTTCAAGCAAGTGCACCAGTGACCAGGATAGGAAGACCAAATATATAATAATAAAGATAGATTCATGTCTTGCTACATGTTCGATTGAAGAAATAAAAACACTGTGATTGGGGACACGTGAGTGATGATGCAATAACTTTGGGAGATGACATCACATTAACGATATCCTGAATTTAGATATATAAAAATTAGCGAGTTTTGAAAAAGTTGGTCAGTTGTATGTTAGAAATTGACATTTAGTTGGGGTTAGATGTCGGTCGGGTTAGTGGAGGGGTGTATCTTTGTGTCTCTGTTCATAGACCCTTACAAATCCCCCCCTCTCTCTCTCTCTCTCTCTCTCTCTCTCTCTCTCTCTCTCGTGCTGCTGTATGCAGTCTGAACATCGAACAGCATATCTGGATAATAAAAGGACAATTTCTATGATTATATTGGACATATTACCATATTTACCAACCCCTCCGCTCGGGCAGGATATGACACAAGGTCAAGTTTTAAGCGGAGTTTAACAGGTTTGATCTCAGAGTTTTCTTTCTCCTAGGCTAGTTGCTTCACAAAGGCTGAAGAAATCAGTCTGCCCTACTATTTACCCGTAGCTGGAGGGAGAATAATTGGATTCATACTTTTCCCAAGGGTATTAGTGCTATATGAAATGTAACAAGTCTTGTCCAGGATTTGAACTCGTGTCGCCGTGTCCATTGGCTACGACGATAACCATTACACTACGGATATATTTCTGTAACTCTAATACACTCATATAAATGATTGTTAATTGTTGACGGAGAGTTCTCCCTGTCTTGGAGCTACCAACACCCAGGTGGTTTTATTTCAATGAATCTCCCCGACCGTTAGAAGATCCGGATGAATTTGCATCATTCCCTATCTGTGGATCTTTCAAACACAATGTGGGCACAGAGAGGATTGATAAACAAACTACCTGGAAACGCATTTGGCGCCGTTACTGGGATAAGAACAAATAAATGTAGCTTGACAATTATAATATCACATTTGGCTCCATTACTATGATAAGACCAATTATTATTCTTACAGTTGGTACCACAAATGTTGTCGTGCACCACGGTATTACATATGGCGCTGGTATCAGTGACCATGTCCGGAAAAAAGTGTTACATTTTAGAATTATTCGTAAAAAGAATATAAGCCAGATGCAATAATTGTTTACAGAAAAATCTTATTCGTTGCTTGAAATCGAATTATTGCTAGCAAAAAAAAGAAGGATTGACCTCAGTAGTTCTGGAGCTCTGGAGGGTGTAAGATCACCCGTTTATAGCTGTTACTCCCTGTTCCTCTGTGACCCGGGGTGGTATCGCCTGTTAGAGTTCAATCTATGGAACTAATGAATCTCAGTATTTGAAATTATTAGTGTTAGTTTGGAATACTTAAAATTATATAAATGAGTAAATTATTCGTATTAATCATATTTACTTGAACTGATATTTGTTTACCAATTATTATATACTAGATACTTAAAATCTTAACATTAATTGTAAAAAAAGAAAATTAGAATTAAAACAACTAAGTGGGACTTAACATAAGAATGCTATGTGGTATATTGAACAAATTCTGGAAGCAACGCCCAAGAAAACAGCCAGCTGTATGGCCACTTACTCCAATTACATAAACTTCCGGGTAAGACAAGCAAGACGTGTTCGACATTGCTGGAAAAGTAAGGAGGGACTCCTAAAAGACGTTCTCCTATTTGCTTCAACAGGTGGGTGTTATATATATATATATATATGTGTGTGTATGTGTGTGTGTGTGTGTGTGTTTGAGAGAGAGAGTGAGAGAGAGAGAGAGTAAGAGAGAGAGAAAGAGAGAGAGAAGAAGAAGAGTTGAATCTGACAGAATATGCGTAGAAAAGGCAAAACGGAAGAGAATGTTTCATCGCTTGTTTATTTTCCAACGCGTTTTGACTTCAATCTTCTTTTGAATGCAAAAATATTTTATCAAAATTATTTTAGCACGGGAAATAATTATGAGAGATATTGGTCCGTTATTTCACATAGCAAGATGTACAAACCCTGATGAAGCCTTCCAATTAAATCCAAATTTATCCATCATAATTATTTCCCACGCTAAAATAACTTTGATAACATTTTTGGCATTCAAAAAAGGATTGAATTTGAAACACGTCGGCAAACAAATAAATCATCAAACATATTTTTCTTCCGTTTTACCATTTGTACATATATATATATATATATATATATATATAGAGAGAGAGAGAGAGAGAGAGAGATCTGCGTGTATATGTGTGTGTGTGTGTGTGTGTGCTTGATTAAATAGCTTATTTCAGCTTATTTTATCGTTGATCCATTCAAGTCTTTGTATGAGTCACTTGACTTCTGGACGGAATGAATGCAAAAAGATACTATATTTTCCCAAGAGTTTCTTGGCCCCAGTTGGAGCCATCTTCACTGGAAAGAACATGGAAATGACAAACCCGATAACGAGTCATATATATTGATATAAAAAGTAGGAGGAAGAAAATTGGAATGGGTGTTTACAGAAGAAAACACTTTAGTGAAGGTTAGAGAAAGAATTGTCAGGAAAAGTGTTAAAAGCATTTCAGAGCATAGCTGCTGCATTCGAAGTTGATTTTGTTAAAGGAAATTTTGTTTATCATTATATAGAGAGATTCAAGAATTTTCAGTTTTTGCTTGTTTTTTCTTAATGTAATGTAATTCAGTTAGATTTTTTCTGTATTTAGTGGCAGGGACATTTATGTTTTCAGGTAAGGAGAGATAAAACTAGTGTTGGATAGGTGAAGTGTTAAACGTCTCAACAGAATCGTAATAGCCAATGTGATCAAAGTACTTACTTTATTTAAAGGTGGATTTTTTTACGAAGAGAAGGTTTCAAAAAGTCAGTTCATGGAGTGGAAACACACTGACTCTCCGGTAAATAGAGTACCGAGCGCAGTAATAAAAAAGAAAGCTTCGGTGAGAGTCTTCAGAGACATGAAAGGACGCATCACAATTGATTTTCTTGAAAAGGTGCAGCTGTAAATAGCGTTTCCTTTTTTCAACGCTTTAGGCCATATTTTACCTTATTATTGAAGTATACTTGTACGAACATAATGAAAATTTTTGTAATAAGTAGATACTATTTATATTAATTTATTGGTTTTCGAGTTTTATTGATTTTGATTTTACTAAATTCGTGACTATTATCATCGTGACATAAAACCAAAACTGACAAAGAACAAAAAACAACAAAAGAATGACAGAATGTTTGCTACTTAATTCCGTTATGTAAACATCCAAAGACATTTTCAACGTTGTCAACTGCTGCGATATCACCGTCTGATTACGTCTGTGCAAAGAGAATTATTCAGTGACGGCTGCTATGGGGCATTAAGTGAGTAATGATAGCTGATGGAGGCAATTCTTTGACGCGAACGGCGAGCAATTACAGCAACGAATGAGCGATAAAAATGCTAATCGAAAATGTCTGGATTTAATCAATTTTGCATCGATTAGGAGTGGGGAAAAAGCTGTCGTCCGCCCCCTCCACCGAAAAAAAGAAGACGGGAGAGGAGGTGGTTGGGAGAAAAGAGATTTTGGGAGGTGATGAAATGTGAAGAGAGAAAAAAAAAACTGTTTGATAGAAAAAAAGAAAAAAGAAGACAAATGGCTGTCTGAGAAAATGTCGGGAAAATTCCGACACAGGTTTCCGCTTGTGTTCAGATAGTGTAGGTTTTATTCATTAAAAGAGAAAGTAGAAAGGATAGTCACAGTGATGATTTTATTTTTTAAATAAATTATGTAAAGAGGAAATAAAAGAAAGAAAGAAAGAACAGTTGTAAAAAGACAAAAGAAAGAAAGAAAGAAAGAAAGAACAGCATTGAAGAAAGAAAGAAAAAAAAACAAACACAACACAGTTGTGAAAAAAGAAAGAACAACTGTAAAGAAAGAAAGAAATAAGAAAGAGGCAACAACTGTGAAGAAAGAAAGAAAGAAAGAAAGAAAGAAAGAAAGAAAGAAATCTCTATAAAAAGAAAGAAAGAAAGAAAGAAAGAAAGAACAACTATGAAGAAGAAAAGGAAGGGAGAAATAAATAAACAAACAAAAAGAGAAATCTTGACGATAGACTATCGAAATGTTTCCGGAGAAAGAAAGAATGAAAGAAAGAAAGAAAGAAAGAAAGAATGCACAGTTTTGAACAAAATAAAATAGAAAAGATATGTTGAAGAAAAACGAAAGAAACCAAAAAACAAAGCAAAGAGCAGTTTCAACGAGTGAGAATCACAAAGATGTCGTCAAGAAAGAAAGAAAGAATTCATTGTTTTAAAGAAAGAAAATCACGAAGATTCAAGAAAGAAAGAAAGAAAGAAAGAACAAACCAACAAGCAAACAACCATCTTTTTTTTCTTTTTTTTTCTGTATTTGGTTTTTGGTTTCTTGCTACGTCACCATCATCAATATTTCTTATTGTTCCTGTCTTTCATTCATTTTGTTTTTCACTATCTCTTTTTGTCTCTTGTTCTATCTTTTTCATCTCTCTCTCTATCTCTCACACATACGCACACATATGCACAGACATATGCACACGTTTTTTTTTTAATTTTCACTTTTTATCTACTTTTTTCTTCATTAATTTATTGCTTTCATTTGCTCTTTTTTTAAATATCTCTTTCTTTCCAGTTTCTTTCTTTCAACTTTCATTGTTTCAAGCTTTTCCACAACCTTACTTTTCATTTCCACTTGACTTTTCTGCTTTCACCTTTTCCTTTCTTTCTTTCTTTCTTTCTTTCTTCTCCACATTTTTGTGATTCTCTTTTTTCATAACTGTGATTTCTTTCTTTCTTTCTTTCTTTCTTTCTTTTTCGCCGCAATTTTTTCATTCCCGTCGTCAAACTGCTCTTTGCTTTGTTTATTTATTTGCTAGTTTATTTGATTCTTTCTTTCTTTCTTTCTTTCTTCGCAGCATTTTTTATTTCCTTTCATTCTTCTTAGGAATCCAGTCCATAAACACACCATGCTGGTTGACCTGCAAAAACATATATTCATCATCTCTGGATACCATCTAGAGGACTTACCAAGTGAGGTCGCCGATAGAGACAAAAAAATTACAATCGAGAATCAAAGGACTTATAAATGATGGCACGCTGTGATGGTAATCATAATGAATGTAGGATAGTTTGAATCGGGTTTATAACACATCAACCATTGTAGGTTATTTAATACCAAATCTAGTTTACACCCATATATTAGATATTGTAAACATATATTGAATTGTAAACATAAGCCAACAAAGTTGAATAGTTCCAAGTATTGCTATGTATCACTAAAAATTCAATTAAACATCAGTCATTTGTTTACACACATTTAAATGTTCAAAAAGTTCTATTTCAGACAATTCAATTTCGCATGTCATTTTTTGCCCTCAGTTTAAATGTCAGACTGTTCTATTTAACCCAATGATAGGACCCTTTCAGGTGCTACCACTCCGGATCTAAGTGAACCTGGGAGTGATAGCAATGAAAGGGTACTACGCATTCCCCTACGGTCCAGCATTATTGGAGCCTCACCATCAGATTGTTTAGTATCATATCCAGGACACGTGTTAAAGGAGGGGTCTTATACCTCTGCAAAGATGCTGTCAGTGTAATCTATTGTCCCAGTCAACTGACCTGATGAATGAGGTGTCTTATTCTTTCTACATTGGGATTTAAACCATCGTAATCGACAACTGATTGCTACAATCGTATAAATTTACTAACCCCTCCACACGAGAAGGGTGCAACATAAAATCATTTTTAAGTGAGGTTTAACAGTTCCTAATTCAGAGTTTTCCGTCTCCTAGGCAAGTTGCCATTCGAAGATTAAAGAGCCTAGTATGTCCAACTGTTTACCCATAGGTGGAAGGAAAAAAAGATTGGATTCATACCTTTCCTTAGTGTATGAGTGCTATGTGAAATGCAAACAGGGTCGCCCAGGATTTGAACTTGAGTCACCATATTCATTGCCTCCGACGTTATCCTTTAAAACACAAACTTCTCTTGCAGCAAGAATGCCTAAGCTTTTCTTAGTTTGGTCCACAGGCCTAAGCTTTTCTTAGTTTGGTCCACATTGCTTACACTAACTCACAGCTTATTTTTACTTATGTTTCGTTTATTTTTTTGTTTTTTGTTTTTTTTAGTTAAACAATTGATTGTTTTCTTAAATCTTATAGAAATGTTCATACCCGAGAGAAATTTATTATTAATATACCGAACAAACCTAGAAAATTCCCGATTTTTTCTTAAAAATAAAAAGAACATGTTCAACTACACAAGTGAGATGCTTACTATATGAAACAAAATTTCAAGTTTTTTTCATCAAACTTTAAAATATATGTTTTTAAAGAATTTTACAGTGATTTACCTCAATTCTATTTACCTTTTAGATCCGTCGTATTGTTATATATAGCTTTTGTGGAATGTCTGTGGGGAAATAGCTTGGTTTCTTTCTTTAATGGTACATCAACGATAATGGGTCCTTTTATATCCCATCCATCCTTGATATATATTTTACCCGTAATTAGTGAGGATTAGGAAGTTCAGACTTTTCTCAAGAATATCAGTCCAAAAGTGAACGCAAAAGCTCGACTGGAGTTCGAACTCTAGGAAAACTGATCGTATATATATATATATATATATATATATATATATATATATATATATAGAGAGAGAGAGAGAGAGAGAGAGAGAGAGGGGGAGATACTGTTGAGACGAAAAATGAGTGTAGTCATTTCCATGAGCAGAAGCTAATGTTCATTCTTATTTTGAACTTTTAAATTCTAATTTCTATATTGCAAAATTTGGTAGATAATTACTGAAGTGTACAGTATGTTTAGACATTTATGTCACTTGAGATGATATTCATTTATTCAGTCTTAAATAATCGATTTTCTCTTTCTTTCAGCAGTATCAACAACCACAAAAATGAGCGACAGCAAATTCTTTTATGAGATTTTGTATTTTCTGGTCAAACTGATTTGATTGCTACGTCAAAACATTTATAAACGCGTGAAAATATTCATTCAATTATCTTACTCAGGAAAAAAATGAACGCAGCAAAGTTTCTCTGAATTAAAAACAAACAATACCTTCATTTTTC
>OY757914.1:44203509-44248509 GCA_963585895.1 Sepioteuthis lessoniana
TTCTGTCTTCCGTTTCTTTTCCTGTTTTCAACTCTCTATTACTCTCCATTCAATAATTTTCTTATATTTTGTTCGCTTTATTTTCTTTTTTTTTTCAGTCTCCTTTCTCTCTTTTCAATCCGTGCTTTACTCTCTCTCTCTCTCCTTTTTATAATTTTTCCTTCTTTTGTTGTCTTTATTTTTTCAATCTTGATTCTCTTCGGTATCGTGTTTGTTTTCCTTTCTTTATTCTCTCTTACTAACTATCCTTCTCTCTCTCTCCTTCTCTCTCTCTTTCTTTTTTTTTTTTTGTTTGTTTCTGTCTGTTTGTCTCTTTTTGACGAAACTGGTAATGGATGGATGCTGGTGACTGTATCGGCATGGAAAAACTCTGTCAATGCATCGGTAGGAGGGGTGGGAATACTTCTAGGACCGAGAGCGTTAAAAACACTGAACAGCATTGAGAGAATACAACCTAGGATGATGGCCGCAACGTTTAATGGCAACCCCAAAGCAACAATTATCTCCTGCTACAGCCCTACCAATGTTAGCGAAGAAAACGAAATAGCCACCTTCTACGAAGATCTATCCTCCCTAGTACGTAGCATTCCGAAACACAACCTGCTAGTCATTGGCGGAGATATGAATGCACAAATCGGGAAAGACAGACACAACAAATACAGCCTACACTGCGCGTCTAACAGGAATGGACAGCATTTAATAGATTTCATGATAGAAAATAGATTAACATGCCTCAATACAAACTTTCAAAAAAGGGAGGGGAAATTATGGACCTACACATACGCGAATAAGAGTAAAGCACAGATAGACTACGTCCTTATAAACAGGAAATGGAAAAACAGTGCGATGAATTGCGAGGCATACTCCTCTTTCGAGGGTGTGTCCTCCGATCATCGAATAGTTACGGCCAAAGTACGACTAAGCCTAAGAAAAAACGCCACACGTAAAGCGACGACCAAGCACTATGACTGGGCCCTACTCAACAACAGAGATATTAGAGATAAGTATGCATTAGAATTAAGAAACAGATTCGAAGCACTACAAGAGAAGGCAGAAATAGGCACCCCAAATGACGAATATGAAAATTTTGTAGAAGCACACCTGGAGGCGGCAGAAAAGTGTATTCCAACAAAGCCTAGAACTAAATATAGAGTCCCTTGGGAAACGCTAGCGGCTAGAGAAAAACGTGCACTTGTGAAGACTGCCTCCAAAAGCTATCGAAAGAACCCAACAAACACAAATGCACGAAAACTAGAAAAGGCACAACATCAATTAACAGGAATATACCTAAAAGAACAGGCAGAATACGTACAAAATCAGATAGATAAAATTAGAGACTCGGTGGAAGATAGGCAATCCAGGATAGCCTGGCAAACAATAAACGAAGTAAGTGGAAGGAAGAGCACAGCCAAAGCAAAATTGAAAGCTGCAAGCCAACAAGAAAGAGTAAAACTGTGGGAACAGCATTTCAAAAATCTACTAGGAAACCCACCGGAAATAACAGATGAACCGATCACCAGAATTATTAGTAAGCAATTAGACGTAAAACTAGGTCCTTTCACCAAAGAAGAACTAGACTCGGTTCTCAGAAGAATTAAAAATAGGAAAGCGGCGGGGCTAGACGAGATCCCCCCAGAAGTGTGGAAGACGAGACAATTCGACGATATACTGCTCCGGCAATGCAACGCAGTCTATAGTCAAAATAGGATAGAACGATGGACGAAGGGATGCATCCTTCCATTCCCTAAAAAAGGCGACCTCGGACTAGCCAAGAACTACCAAGGGATAACACTTACATCCATAGCAGCCAAAATCTACAATGCCCTACTACGAAACCGCATAGAACCCAAAATAGACAACATCCTTAGGAAAAACCAAAATGGCTTCCGGAGAAATAGATCCACAACCTCACAAATACTGACCATCCGTAGAATCCTGGAAGGCGTTCGGGCAAAAAACTTACAGGCGACATTACTATTTGTCGACTTTACCAAGGCATTCGATTCCATACACAGAGGGAAGATGGAGCAAATCCTCCTAGCATACGGCCTACCAAAAGAAACCGTAGCAGCGATAATGATTCTCTACAGAAACACCAAAGTGAAAGTACGTTCACCAGATGGAGACACGGAATACTTCGACATAGTTGCAGGAGTACTACAAGGAGACACACTAGCCCCGTACCTCTTTATCATCTGTCTAGACTATGTGCTTAGGACTTCGATCGACAAAATCAGAGAAAATGGCTTCCAGCTGACTAAGAGAAGAAGCAAAAGGTACCCCGCAAAAACAATCACGGACGCCGACTACGCTGATGACTTGGCGTTACTAGCGAATACGCCTAATCAAGCAGAGACACTACTGCATAGTCTGGAACGAGCCGCAGCTGGCATTGGCCTCCATGTCAATGCAAAAAAAACCGAATATATGTGTTACAACCAAACGGGCAACATAGCCACACTAGACGGAGCCTCTCTGAAACTAGTCGACAAATTCACCTACCTAGGAAGCAGCGTCTCATCAACCGAGAAAGACATCGACACACGACTGACGAAGACATGGACAGCTATCGATAGGCTCTCGATCATATGGAAGTCGGACCTAACTGATAAAATGAAACGCAGTTTCTTCCAGGCAGCGGTTGTGTCGATACTGCTATATGGATGCATGGACGCTTACGAAGCGGCTGGAGAGGAGACTGGACGGAAATTATACAAGAATGTTGAGAGCAGTATTAAACAAGTCCTGGCGACAACACCCCACGAGACTCCAACTATACGGACACTTGCCCCCCATCACAAAAACTATACAAGTTCGACGAACCAGACACGCAGGACACTGCTGGAGAAGCAAGGACGAGCTCATAAGCGGTGTACTCCTGTGGACCCCCACACATGGATGTGCAAGAGTGGGACGACCAGCACGAACTTACATACAGCAGCTATGTGAGGACACGGGATGCAACCCTGAAGACCTGCCGGAGGCGATGAATGATAGGGAGAAATGGCGAGAGACGGTCAGGGATATCCGCGCAGGCGGCGCGACATGATGATGATGATGACCTTCTGTCTAGCTGTCTCTTTTTTTCTATCTATCGGCCAATCTGTCTATCTGTCTGTCTCCCTCCCTCTCTCTAATTTCTCTTCGTTTGTCAAGTTTCCTTTTTTAGTATTCATTTTCCAATGTGTTCTCTTCTTTCTCGTTTATTTATTCTCTCTCTTTCCCATTGCCTCTCTCAGTCTCTCAGTCACTCTCACTCTTTTTTATTCTCCATTCTATAAATTTCTCTTATTTTGTTATTATTACTTTTTTCTTCTTCATTCTCTCTTGTTTTCAGGTTGTTCTCTTTTCTTCATTCTCTCTCTCACTCTCTCTCTGTCTTTCTGTCCCCCCTCTCTCTCTCTCTCTTACTCACTCCCTCTCTCTGTTGTTATTAGTCACCCTTACATCTCCATTGAATCATCTATTTCCCTTTCTCCGTTTGTATCTCGTTTCCCACCAAACTAATTCTGCATTGTATTCATTTTTTATCTGTTGTAACATGATCATTGAATTTTTCTCTCTTTATATTTTCTTCTTTCTTTTTCTTTCTAGTAAACTGAGTTTTATTTATTCATTTATATTTTGTTAACTGACCATTTAGCTTCTCATGCTTCTATCGATGAAAGTCGACTGAAAAGTTCATCGACATACCGAGATACTCTCATATAATGTGACAAAATGAGGTCTAGTTTTCAACCCAGTCCTCATGAAGTCAACACATTTCTTCTATTTGTGTTGCAGTGCTTGAATCCAGTCGGTCAAAAATATTCAGACTCTCAACTTTTTCACACCCCCCAAAAAAAACAAGTTCTGTTAACTAAGACAGAAATATTCAATAAATGAACCTCTAATTTTTTTTGAAATAAGAAATACTCTAATTCCAGTGAGTTTCTCATTAGTTGAATCTGCTCTGTTCTTTTGATATAGCAAGGAAACTGCTGCGTCGTATTCATGTTACATAATTCCCGAGTTCAAATCTTTTGACATGAATTTTCTCTTTGGAAAACTAGAAAAGCCTCCGGGAGTTATGTAACATACCCATATATTAATACGTGAAATATAAGGATATGTAAAAACGTTCAAAATGTTCATACGCATATAGGAATCCGAAAAATACGAAATACTGACGACTTTAGGAAACTTTTATTTACCTTTTTGAGTTTAAGGTTTTCCGACATGAGAAGAGAGAGAGACACAATTTCTTACTATGCTGACTGTTCGTACAACATCAGCTCTCAACTCACTGACTCAGCCAACGCGTGGGCATCCCGTAGACCTCAACTGGTCTCGCCTCGGCGAGCTCCGAAAATCAACTCCCCCGTCTAAGTCTAAATCTCTACTAACTGTTTTTTTTTTTTCAAATCCCAAAATCCTCAGTCCATCGTTTCCGGGTATGACATCATTCACATCACCTGTCCAATTTTCTATCTGGGTTTTTTATTGTGACATCTTTGATCGCCACATCCTCCCCGCACGCGCGTGAACACCTGCACTCAATGTGTGCACCTAACTAACCCATGCACTAAGCCGAAAGGTTCTCAGCCTAACTAAACCAAAAGATAAGATATACAAAACGAAAATTGATAATATAAAAAAAAATCCTTCCGCAATTATATAACAGTTAGGGCTAATTAGAAGGAGGTTGTTGCATTTGCACAATCCTGTCTTTCACCCAAAACTGATGATCAAAAAGTATCAAGAAAGGATTCGTACTTTTTTTTATATTTGTTATTGACGCTTTTAGACGAAAGGAATATATCTACACTGTCGTCTATATGCCCAGATAAAATCAAAACATGGTAAAAGTTTCTCCCAATATAATGAATTATAAAATATCAATAAATATTCTAGACATAAGGGCCAATGAAAAACTACATCACCAGAACTATTGCAAACTGGAGGGTGGAACTAGCATCTGGCGGACAAAACTCAGCTGATGTAAAAATCCAAAAAAGCATCTCCTCAGAAGACTCAGCGTAGCCCAACTACCTCAGGTAGCAACGGTGCCAATAAATTATATTCTAAGAAAACGCAAAAGAGACTACAAATTTACAAAGTCGTAAGAAAAGATAGACTATATCGTGTACAATGAGGTGCCCATGGTGTAATGGTTATCGTCGCAGGATATGGACACGGCGACACGAGTTCAAATCCTGGACCTGCTGATTGCATTTCACATCGCACTAATACCCTTGGGAAAGGTATGAATCCAATTATTCTCCCTCCAGCTATGGGTAAATAGTAGGGCAGACTAGGCTCTTCAGCCTTAGTGAGGCAACTCGTCTAGGAGAAGGAAAACTCTGAATTCAAACGTGTTAAACTCCGCTTAAAAATTGACCTTGTGTCATATCCTGCCAGAGCGGGGGGGTGTAAATATGATATGATATCGTGTACAAGAATGATATTAAATTTTTTTTCAATAATGAAAAAGTATTAGAAACGCTAATTCAAACGATTGTTAATCTACAGTCCAGATATTGGTATGTGATTTGGGATAGAAACATATCCGATGCTTTTTATAAAAAAGGGACCCCCGCCAAAAAAAAAACAAATGAAAGAATAGAACTGGCAAATCAGGAAATCTTCAGAACAGTTGGAAAAATAGAAAACTTCAAATACCAAGACATATCTGAAGCAGATGATAAAAAATAATGATCCTTTTTTTTTCTTACAACACTTCAGATCTATCTATTTATCAATATAATCATCATCATCATATCATGCTACTAGCACGGATTTCTCGGGCTCTCTATTGCAATTCATCTCTATCTTCCATACTTTCCGACAGTTTTTCTTGACTACATCCTGTGTCCGTACAGAGCTGTTGCAGATAAGTTCGCATTCGTCGGCCAACACTTACATGTCAGTGTGAAGGGGTCCATAAGAGAATGTCGCTTATGAGCTAGTCCTTACTTCTCCAGCTGTGTCCCGCATGTCTTGTTCGTCTTGTTTGGATGGTCTTAGAGATAGGAAAGTGTCCGTACAACTGCTGATTTGTGGGATGTTGCTTCCGGGATTTCTTCAATATAGCTCGCAGCATTCTTGTGGAATTGCAGTCAAGTCTTTTCTCTATACGCTTAGTCAGCGTCCATGTGACGCATCCATGTTGTAGAATTGACGGAATCGCTGCTTGGAAAAAAAAAACTTTTATTTTATCGGATAGATATGACTTCCATGTGATCGACAACTTATCGATAGCAGTCTATGCCCTTGCTAGTCGTATATTGATGTAATTTTCTGTTGATGAGACGCTGCTGCCGAGAACCGCCATTTAGAGTGAAGATGACGCTTTCTTGCTTAAAGCAGACATACTACGTTATGTCCGTATTCACGTGGGGGCATATACCTTCGGTTGCCTGCTCCTGGTTTTGCAGAAAAGAATTGGCTTGGGTAGGTGCATTTGCAAGAAGTCCTAGATCATCTGCATAGCTTGCATCTGAAATAGTTTCTGCAGGATATCATCGACATCTTACTTTTTTAGTCAAACTTTTTTAGTCCTTTTTCTTTTGTTAGAACTATCGATTATTCTAAGTACGGATCCAAGGCAGATATGGTGGTAAAATATATATATATATATATATATATATATATATATATATATATATAATGAAACAAAAAAGTCTGTATGAGATAAAAATGTTTTACTGAAATATTTTTCTTTTCCTGATATATATATATATATATATATATATATATATAGTTGTTTCAGAAGAACAAAAGTCATTTTGTAAGCTAATACATTAAACAATTCTTGTTCAAATGAAAACAGCTTTTAACAGCATGTGTGGAAACATCTCAAATTCCAATGTATAATTTTTCCTCTTTTCAGGTAGAGAATTCCATTCACTTTTCAAAGAAAATGTGTTTAAATATTAAACAGAATTTTGTGCTTTTTCTGTACATGCTGTTAATATTCTAGATCATTTCAACGAGAATTGGACAAGCTATTTGAATGGAGAAATGGTATCAATCATATATATATATACATATATATATATATATATATATATATATAGATACATGTGTGTGTGTGTGTGTGTGTGTGTGTGTGTGTGTGTGTGTGTTTGTGTGTGTGTGTGTGTGCATTATCTTTCTTAAAAAATTATATCATTTGAAATACATTTTTTGTTCTAGTAGCGTTCTCCTAAAGATCCCTTTCGGTGAAAATTGGGTAGTGGGCTCCACTTTATCATTCGGTACTCTCTGAAACGGGTCCTCGTATATATTTGACACGTTTCCAATATTTGTTTGATTGTAAATAACACCTTTTTTTTTTTTGGCTTTTCTGAAGAACTCTGTATTATGACTCGTTTGGTTAAGTTTCATGATGACTCATTTTAATTAATTTCATTTTTCGTTATATATATATATATATATATAATATATATATATATATATAAAAGAAATATATATCTTTTTGTTGGTCCAACAAGACAAAAGTAAATACTTTACTGTTTCAGTGTTTATAGCTGTCTTCCTGAAAATGAACATAAAGGCTGAAACACGTGTAGAGCATAGTTATATAAGATAAAATATAAGGTACCAAATTCACTTGCGGACCTATATATATATATATACATACATATATATATATATATAATAAGGTGTGTGTATATATATATATATATATATATATGTATATTAAAAAGCATAGGTATATATATATATACATATATATTTTAAGGTATACATATATATATATATATATATATATATATATATATATGTAATAGCTTTTCTCATGAATTGACTCTCCCGGTAGCCGATGACGTATGCGTAAAAAGTTATACTCAAAAAATCCGGCAGAATCGAAGAGAAGGAACATGGCTTTTGTGTACGATATCTGTCTGACGTAATGTCAGCCGGGATTTGATCCCAGTTTGAAGCTTCAAGCATGTTTAACAAAACTGAAGATTTACGATACAATAAAAGTATGTCTGTGGATGACAATATATATGTATGCTCTACGTGTGTTAAGAACTCTTGTGGGGAATTTGCCGGTTGCCAAATAAGCTTAAACGTAATAGTTCTTCTCATGAATTGAGCCATCCTAGTAGTCGGTAATGTATATGTAAAAATGTATATGTGAAAATTCCTTCACTAACAAAGAGAATGACGATAACTCTGCGGTAAGATAAAAGACCGACATAAAGCATCTCGTATGTCTATGCACACTGAAGAGTAGTGATACAAAAAACAGTATGTCTGTGGATGAATATCTATTAAGCTATCTCCAACGTTTTTGAAATATTATCTTTAAAATGTGACGATATATATCAATATCATCATAAGTCACAGATATGAACAGCTCATAGAAAATTGAAATTGAATAAATAAATGAATAGATAAATAAAAAAAACACAGTCTCCGAAAAGCCGAGCCAAAGCACTCGTGGTAAATGAAGATAACTAGGGAAAACTGAAGGTCCGAAGATCGTGTACGCATATGCAGAGCGCGCAGAAGTGGATGCTCGTCCGGCTGACACCAGGTGAAAGTGAGGAGAAGACTCGTGTCTGTTAGGAATTGACGGAGAAACGTGATAAGGTAAAAAGTGACAGTTGAACAGCAGCCACGCTGTAAAATAAAGCAATCAATCAAGCAACCAACCAACCAACCAACCAACCAACTCATCTCCGTATCCATATTTATTTATGATACGTATTTATTCAGTTAGCTTTTTACCATTAAGAGTTTTCGCACTATTGTCTTCATCTTTATTGTTATTTCCACAACGTTTCGGACGATATGTCCTCCGGCCTTCTTCAGGTGTTTTGTCGAACTCGGGAACCTTGACAGAACTTCGAACTACAAGGCAAGAGCTGATGAATTAAGATGGAAAGTGAGACATGCACTAGAGAAATCGGAGCCTCCGAAACCAAACATCTCAGAAAAGGTGAGACAGGCCCTTAGATCGCTACAGCATGATAACAGTATCATAATACTCCCAGCTGACAAAGCAATGCTACTGTGGTAATGGATAGGGTGGAATACTCCAATAAACTGGCGGACTTGATTGGCAATGGTGGCTAATGTAAAGAAGAAACCGACTCTGAAAACGGAAAGGAAGCTGTCACAGATCCTTGGTAAGAATAAAGATCTCATACCACAAACAAAATACAGACAACTAATTCAACATTACGGTAAGCTACCACACATATATGACCTTCCAAAAATTTATAAGGATGGTATTCCATTAAGACCCATTGTCAGCAACCGAGGTTCAGCATGTCACCCATTGAGCTGCTTCCTTGTGGAGATCATCAGTCCGCTAACTGGTTAGTCCTCGTCACATGTTAAGAACTCAGCCCACTTTGAGGAGAGAATCAGTAATGCCCCCATTCATTCTAACCAGATGGTGATTTTGGATGTAATGAGTCTGTTTACAAAGGTACCTACTGATGAGACACGTCCTGTAGTACGGGATAAACTGGCTGCAGACCCCTTGAAATGATTAGTCTAAGACACAATCTCCATCGTAACAACTACCCAGAGCACATAACATCGGCTCTAAGAAACCTAGATTGGAAGATAGAGGAAAATACCCGAAAACTCACCACAGTATGTCTGCCCCATGTCAAAGGACTAGCTGAAAGGATCCAAAAGATATATAGCCCTTATGATATCGGGACAGTATTCACACGTCGTTCAATTTTCTGGAGATATCTCCCGGTTCAAGCTACCAACAGAAATCAACATAATCAAGAACTGTGATTACTTGTATCCCGATAGATAATCTAAAGGAAATGTTGACTTTCTGTATGGTGACAACCAACTTCGGGATGGGATCTGATATATATCGACACAGAAAAGGACTGGCTATGGGTTCGCCATTGTCACCAGTGTTGGCTAACATATACATGGAATACTTCGAAAAAATGGCATTAGGATCCACATCACTAAAGCCATCTATGTGGCTTAGATACGCTGATGACATTCATTCTCTGGCCTCATCAGGAAGACGTTCAGATGTTACTTGATCACCTGAACTCAATCAGACCATCTATACAGTTAATTATGGAGAAATTATGACATTCATTCTCTGGCCTCATCAGGAAGACGTTCAGATGTTACTTGATCACCTGAACTCAATCAGACCATCTATACAGTTAATTATGGAGAAAGAGCAAGACAACAATTTACCCTTCCTCGATGTATTAGTAACACGCACGGAGCAAGCATTCAGGTTATCTGTGTACAGTAAGCCCACCTTCACCGGACAGTACCCCAATTTCAACTCCCATCATCCATATACAGTAAAAAAAAAAGGAATAGTCCGTTGCTTACAACATCGAGCAAAAATCATTACTAGCGATACTGATGCATATCAAGAAATGATTAGTCTAAGACAATCTCCATCGTAACAACTACCCAGAGCACATAACATCGGCTCTAAGAAACCTAGATTGGAGGATAGAGGAAAATACCCGAACACTCACCCCAGTATGTCTGCCCCATGTCAAATGACTAGCTGAAAGGATCCAAGAGATATGTAGTCCCTATGACATCGGGACAGTATTCTCACGTCGTTCAATTTTCCGGAGATATCTCTTCGGGTTCAAGCTACCAACAGAATTCAACATAATCAAGAACTGTGATTACTCCAACCCTTGCAGTTGTGGTAAAATATACAAAGGTCGCCCATTAAAGTAAGGCTAGAAGAACATCAGAAGGCTGTAGTACGAGGTTAGATTGAAAAGTCGGGTATGGCGGACCATTTATGGAAAGAAAAGAGAAACCATCTGCCCTAATGGGATAAAGTTGAAATAATTGATAGGGCTGAACATCGAAGGATTAGACGCCTTAAGGAATCAGCACATATGTTGGGCTACAATGACCTGCTGCGTAGACCAAGTATAGAGATGAATACAATATGGGAACCGATAATTAATAAGGCTAGATGAAAAAAAAAAAACTGAATATGAGCACAGGTAAAAAATCATTCATAGTAGTAATAATCCTAGTCAACTAAGAACATTAAGTTTATAAGTCCCAGAAATTCACTCTGAATTTTCCAGCAGGACACAGAGTATAACGGTTATAGGCGTTGGATCCCTAAGCTTGGATGTTTCAGGTTCAATCCTGACAGCAGGCAAGTAACAATAAAGGAATACTTAACGCTTGTACCCGGTTATGGCTAACGGAATCAGAACAGGCAACCTGCGTGGATTCAATAAAGGACGTAGTTCGAAGTTCCGTCCAGGTTCCCGAGTTCGACAAACAACTGAAGAAGGCTGGAGGAAATATCGGCCGAAAAGTTGTAGAAATAACAATAAAGATGAAGACAATAGTCTGAAAACCCTTAATCATCAAGCTTCGTCTCAGAAAATTTGACAACTTATTCAGTTAGTTCTCAAAAAGTAACTCTCTTTAATTTTCCTAAAAATCTTTCTTTCCACCAATATTTCCTCTTTTCTCCGCTTTTATTTCCTTCATTTTGATCTTTCTTTTTTCCTTTAGCCTTTTTTCATATCTTAATTCCAGTCTCTCTCTCTCTCTCTCTCTTTCTCTCTCTCTCTGATACACACACACACACACACACACACACACACACTCATACACAAAATATTCCTTCTGGTATTTTCTTTTTGTCTTGCATTTTATTTTATAATGTCAGCACTTTTTCGCAATCGAAGAAAAATATAATACTGACGAATGAAAAAAAAAAAAAAAAACAGATTATAGACTTTCGAAAAGAGAAAAAAAAAGATAAACTTGTCAATTATAAAATCTATTTATTTATTTCTTGTCTTGATATATACATATATATATATATATATATATATATATAAACTGAGATATAATCAAATGTAGAGACTAAAAAAAAAAATAAGTAAACCAAACATGCCAACGTATAAATATGCTTTTCGTCTACAGTCAATACAAGAATACGTTCGGCAGTTGACAGGTGTGTTCTTACTAAGGACGTCATGTTCGCCGTAAAAGTTATTTTTTGTAACTTCTCGAAGCATAGGTAAAAGGAAGAAAAAAAATACCGATGCTGTTCTGAAGTGGCAAGTCTTTTACTTGGGAGTGATGCTACCTGTAGCGACAGATTCTCTGGAGGTTCAACTTGATTAAATCTGATCAAGTTATCATCGCCAGGTAGGCGAGGAATGGTAAAGAGACTAGGTAGCGATTGCTTTGAAAACTTCTGGTGTCCTAGATTTTCGAAAAGCCTTCATATTCTTCAGGGTTTGGGAATAACCTTCTACCCCTGCCACATAACTTTGAATGCTTGTTTCTGAAAGTTTTCCTTACCATTCTTCGAGGGCAGCGCATATTGTATTCTTCCGACCTACACTGTGTGCCAGAAATGAATGCTTATATATATATATATATATATATAAAGAAAATCTTAAACTTAATCAATATGCATGTGTACATTGAAATCGTTGATAATTTTCTCGCTCCATTGACAAGAAACTGGTTTGGTGGAGATAAAGTCATTTTTTAGGACAATGCATTTTGTCACAAAGGAAATGGCAGTGGAAACTTTACTTCGGGAAAGTTGTATAAATAAAAAAAAACAGTGATCGGTCCGGATCTAAATCCAGTTGAAAATTTATGGTGGGAACTTTTCTTAAAATGGAGCATACAAACGCTACATCCACCAAAAAAGAATTATTATCTGCCATTCAGAAAAGTTGATATCTCTTTGAGGAAAAATGTTGCTTTTAAATTAGTGAAATCCACACCTGAAAGAAAAAAGGCTCTTATAAACCTTGAGGAGGGGTATGTAAGTATTAATTCTTTTTTTGTCTACGAAATCCATATGTTTTACTTGGGTCACTGATAATTCCATAATATTTTCTTCTGTAAGACTTGGAAACATTGCTTTAATTAATGTAATCATGTTTGTTTAACGAAAATTTTAAGAAACCACAATATTTATCTATTAGATAAAAAAACATAAATTTGGCGTCTTGTTTATAATTATTTTACTTACTGCTGAAAAATCAATTCTATAATTTTGGCCAGTGTTAGTAAACAACTTCACATCTGAGAAATTTAGACGTATACCGTATCTATTCATACATCTATTTCTTTTTTACAATATGCGCTTTGTTTTCTTTTAGAAGTATCAACTTTTAGGCTTTTAATTTTAACTGAACTAAGTGAAATAGGGAATTTCTTTGAAAAGAGATCCTACAATCTGATACTCATGAGAATTGCTCGTGAATAAAAGCTTGATTCTAGGAAAAGCGCCAACAACAATAGCAATTAAAATGGCGCAGGCCAATTAAAGATTGGCATTGTTTTGGGCTTTATAGAATATCATTTGGATGTTTCTGCTGCCAATCATGTACTGGGAACTTAGATGGTAAAGCAATATGTTCATAAAATGTCGAATTGGAACACAGAATGGAACGTGAGTCTATTCATAGAACGAAGAATATAGAAAGGAAGTGGAGTCTATTCAGAAAATGTAAGATGGTGCTAAGTCTATAAATAGAAAACAGAAAGAAGAATGAGATGTGAATCTATTCGTAGAATCGTGAATGGGATGTGGGGTAATTTGTAAACGATAGAATGCAGAATCGGTTGTGAGGCTATTAAAAGAACGTTGAACGAAGAATGGGACGATAATCTATTTGTATAAATTAAAATGTAGAACGGAAGATGAGTCTATTCCAGAATCTTAGAATGGGACTTGAGTCATTCTGTAGAAAGTAGAATGAGATATAAGTTTATTTGTTCAAAATAAAAAGTAATATGGGATGTGAGAATATTGGTTGCAGGTTGAATGGAACATGCGTCTATTTGTATGACAAATACTGTAGAATGGGACCTAAATCTTTTTGTAGAATGTGGAATTAGACCTGAGAATATTTGTTTGTTTTGGTTTTATGGTATATCAACCTTTGTAGGTTATTTAATGCCAAATCCATTCTTATACAAATGAACGGTTTTATTTCAAACAATTCAGTTTAGCATAAATACATAGTCTAATTGTCAAAAACATTTCTATTTCAAGCTATTCCGTTTAGTCAAACAGCTCTAATTCAAGCAATTCAGCTTAGTATAGGAATGTTTTTTTTATTTCCACACAGTTAAATATCAAAACAGTTCTATTTTGAACAATTCAGTTTAGCATAAATACAGTTTCACTGTCAAAACAGTTGTTCTATTTCACGCAATTCATTTTTGCATGAGTACGCAGTTAATTCTACTTGATCCATAGATAGGACCCTATCAGTTACAACCACTCCGGGCCAGAGAGGACTTGGGAGCAATGGCAATAAAAAGTCGCTCCGCATTCCCTAAAGCTCCTGAATTAATGGAGCCTCACCTTTAGATTTAGAGTCATATCAAGGTAACAATTTGGCGGATGGGGGTCTTTCCCCTCTGCAGAGATGCAATTGGTGTATTCTTAAGTCCTAGCCGACTTTAAGAATCTCTTTGTAGAATGTAGAATGGGACATTCATAGAATGTTGAATGGCACTTGAGGCTGTTCGTAGAACATAGGAATGGAATGTGAGAATCTTTGTAGAATGTATATCGTTGAATAGAACATGAAAACGGAGAACATTTGCTGAATATGAAACATTAAATGGTAGATGAGTCTATTCGTTGAATAAGATGAAAAACACTTCTTCGAACGTAAAATGAAGAATGATCACTGACTCTATTCGTAAAACATACAACTAAAATGGATGTGAGTGTATTCTTAGAATTTAGAGTGAGACAGGAGTCTATTATTTGGAATGTGGAATGGGAGATGAGGGTATTCATAGAACGGAGATTGGGACGTGATTCTTTTCGTAGAACATAACATTTAGAATTGGTCTCTTTGTAGAACGTAGAATGTTGGACGGAATGTGATTATATTCGTAGAACATAGAATTAGACATGAGTCTGTTCAAAGAACGGAGAATGTAGGATGGGACTTGATTCTTTTCGTAGAACGTACAATGTAACAAAAGCTTGTGTACGTTGTTCGTAATTGACGTAGAAGAAAACATCCGAATGTGTTCTTATCAAATGAAACCGGAAGTAGGGTGACGAAGAATTATACAAGTCAGTATTACTAATTATAATTATTCTTTCGAACTTTCTCAAAACTGAAGAAAGTAGAATACAATTTACAGTTTGACCTGATATCTTTTTCTTTTGCAACATGTATCCCTGATTACTAAATACTTGGTTATGTTCCATGCGGTTTCTACACCTTTATTCTATTTTCAAAGAAAACCTGATGAATCTGATGATGGTAGAATCACACTGACCACAAAAAGAATAATTTATCTTGCCTAAATAAACTAGTTATCATTTGAAAATGAATTAACCATATAGAAATTGTAATGAAGTTATTTTTCAGTTCTTGTGAGCCGGACAACGCCAGTTAGTTCTGCTTGTTGATTATAGATTTAAAATAAACTGAATTCTCTGTTGCTGACCAGATCCTGACGCTTGACATTTGAATCGGTCGGACAGAAAGCTATTGAAAAATGTCAATACTGCGAACAAACTACCATAGAGAATTGTTCTTAATCTTTATTCAACGAAGAATGAACTAGTGGAAACTGAAGTGTTTACGTTGAATGTTTATCATTGAAAATACATGAAGAAGAAGAAGTTATGCCAAGAATGTCAAAGATCCTTTAAGGAACGAGAGTGAATTGACGTAGGTCTGCGTAAAAATTACATAAGGTCGATTTCATCAGCCGAGAAAATAAAAATAATGAATAATAAGATTCTACTCAAAAAGTCAAATAATTTATTTTTTTAACAATGTAAAAGGAATAAATAATTATTTACTTAAAGAATGATGAAAAAAAAATCTATTATCAGAATACTTTCTTTTACATTAAATGAAACCAGTTTTGAAAAAGGATCTCTAATAAAGCTCTATCCATTAAAATTACAAAAGAAATTGATCAATATTTAAAAGATCCTTTGTTTCTCGACATCTTTTCTGTTTTTGTTTTTGTTTTTTTGTTTTTTTTCTTTTTTTCTTTTTTGTTTGGTTTTATGGCACACCAACCAATTTAGGTTATAAATGCCAAATCCATTTTTATACATATAAACAGTTCTATTCTGTTTTGTATAAGTACACAGTTTAGTTGTATCTATCTGGTGTCCCAGTAATGCTGGAGCCTTGGGTTTTACGGAGCACCCTTTCATTGCCATTGCTCCCAGGTCCACTCAGGCCCAGCGTGGTAGCACATGATAGGGTCCGATCAATCGGTTAAATAGAACTAACGGCATACTTATGCTAAACTGAATTGTTTGATTAAACTGAATAGCTTGAAATAGAAATGTTTTGACAATTAAGCCTTACTTAAATTTAAACTGCGTGCTTATGCTAACCTGAAATATTTGAAATTGAACTGTTTTTGACATTGAAACTGTATTTACACTAAACTGAATTGTTATATATAAGTGCTTGAATAACGGAATATTTTGAAATAGAAATGATTTTTGACAAACTGTGTACTCATGCTGAACTGAATTGTTTAAATAGAACTGATTATTTACATAGAAATGGATTTGGCATTAAATAACCTACAAAGGTTGATATGCCATAAAACCAAATCATACCAAACCAACCTATTTGCGTATACATATTTACCAACCCCTCCGCTCGGACAGGATATGACACAAGGTCAATTTTTATGCGGAGTTTAACAAGTTTGAATTCAGAGTTTTCCTTATCCTAACATAGTTGCCTCACCAAGGCTGAAGAAACCAGTCTGTCCTACTATTTACCCATAGCTGGAGAGAGAATAATTGGGTATAAGTGCCTATATGAAATTCAATCAGTCTCGTCCAGGATTTGAACTCGTGTCGCCGTGTCCATTTCCTACAACGATAATCATTACACCACGGGCACCTCCTTAAGTTTTATTTGAGTATAGTTTTTGTTGACACATGGTTAAATGTCAAAACAGTTCTATTTCAAACAATTCAGTTTTGCACATAAAACTGTTTTATTTAGTCAAGCGTAAGTACTCAGTTTAGTTCTATTTGACCCTATTAGGTCCTACCACTTTGGGCCAGAGTGGACCTGGGAGCGATTGCAATGAAGGGGTACTCTACATTCCTCAAAGCTCCAGCAGTACTGGAACTTCACCATCAGATTGTTTGGTGCAATATCTAGGGCACTTGCGGGGTCTTACTCCTCTGCAGAGAAGATCGATGTATTCTGCAGCCCCAGCCGACTGGGCAATGATATTTTTTTTTTGGTGGGGGAAATAGTCCTGGGTCTTCAAGTGAATAAAAAATATATTATTATTATTATCTTCGAGAGTTCTCACCGGCGTTAACTAATAGTTTTTCACCGGAGTCTGTAGGACACCAAGCCCCCATCAGGTTTTAATGACTCTTCTCAGCATTCTGACAGATCTTAACAATACTGTTGTTTGGATGGTCTCGATTCGTTCTGCAGTTTCCAACTCTTTCAGCATTTTGGGACCGATTCCAAGCCCGCCAATTACAATTGGTATCACCGTTACCTTCATATTCTCCTGCTTTCTTAGTTCTTGAGCTAGTTCCAAGAATTTGTCTCATTTTTCACTTTGATGTTCCCTCTGCGGTCCGCTTGGACGGCAAAATCCGCTATACGGCAAGTCCTCTTTTTGATCAACTCTAAGTAGGTCTGGTCTTCTGAATGAGATTAGGCGATTTCTTTGTATCTCATAATCCTAGAGAACTTCATGCATCTCATTCTCCTGGACGGAATCAGGTTTGTGCATGTAGTAGAGTCAAATTTTAATACCTCGTTCAAATTCCAGTGGATCACCATTCCTACCCATTCGAGTCTAGTATTACACCCCTTTATTCGCTAGTTTGCTACATTTGCTTATGATGTGATTGATCCTTCCATCTCTATTACCAAATAACCTACACATGCTTTCCTTTTGTGCATTATTATTATTACTATCATTATTATTATTATTGTTGTTGCTTTTACACCAGCATGACTGTCTTCGAATAAAATCTGAAAGTCTGCAAGTTTCCTCACATCTCCAAAACTTTTCTGAATATTTTAACCGATCTTAGCCTTGAAGTGGTCTTGATGGTACCGATTCTTCCTCTAATTTCCAATTACTCTTGTCTTTTTGTCAATTTTTTGCAGAAGTATGGAAGACAAGTAAATCCGATACCATACTGTTCGATTACTGTAACGCCATATATAGCCAGAACACAATAGACAGAGGGACAAAAGTATGCATCTTCTCTTTCCCCAAGAAAGGTATACCTTGGAGGAGCCAAGAACTACCGACGTATAACCGTTACATAAGATCTACAATGCTCAACTACGTAACCGCATAGAACCCAAAATTGAGAACATACTTAGGAAGAACCAAAAAAGCTTTTAGAGAAATCGATCCACGACATCACAAATCTTGACTATTCGTCGAATACCTGGGGTTCGTGCAAAAATACCCCGGGTAGCACACTTATTCGCCGACTTCTCCAAGACATTTGATTCCATACGCAGAGGGAAGATGGAGTAAATACTTCTCCCCTCAAAGAAACTATCGTAATAGCCATAATAGCCATAATGATGCTATATAAAAACACGAAAGTGAAAGTTCGTTCACAAGATGGAAACACAGACTACTTCGACATTGTAGTAGTTGTGCTGCAAGGAGATACATTATCCCCATACCTGTTTATTATCTACCTAGCCTACATGCTTAGAACGTATCTTGATAAAATGAAAGATGACGGTTTCAAGCCAGCAAAGGAAAGAAGCAGAAGATGCCCCGCACAAACTATTGCGGACGCGGACTACGCCGATGACATAACGCTTCTGGCAAATTCACCCGCCCGAGCAGAAACTCTGCAACATAGCCTGGAACGAGCAGCAGGTGGCATAGGCCTCCATGGCAACTCAAACAAAACAGAATTCATGTGTTTTAATTAAAGAAGCGACATATCCATACAAAAGATGGTCCTCTGAAACTAATGGACAAGTTCACCTACCTCGGAAGCAGTGTCTCATCAATTGAGAATGACATCAACACACGACAAGCAAAGGTATGGACAGCTATCGATAGCCTATCAGTCTTATGGAAGTAAGACCTCACCGATAAAATAAAACTCAGTTTTTTTTTCCAAGCATCGGTCGTGTCGATACTGCTATACGGGTGCACCACATGGACGTTAACTAAACGTATGGGGTAAAACCTTGACGGCAATTACTCAAGAATTCTGCGAGCCATACTGAACAAGTCCTGGAGGCAACAAAGCAGCTGCTGTACCGACACCTACTACCCATCACGGAAACTATCCAAGTTAGACGAACCAGGCATACGGGAAACTGCAGGAGAAGTAAAGACGAACTGAGAAGTGATATACTCCTGCAGACACCCTTCACATGGATTAGCGAGAGATGGACGACTCGCTTGCACCTATATACAGCAGCACTGTGCCAATACAGGATGTAGCGTGGAAGACCTCCCGGTAGCGATGGACTATAGTGAAGGGTGGCGGAAGAGGGCCAGGGAGATCCGTGCAGGGAGTTCGACGTGATGATGATTCCAAGTTCACCAACTACAATCATTATCAACATCATCTTCATGTTTTACTACTTTTTCTGCTGTCTGGCAAGATATAAGTATGTGTCTTTTAGCTTTCTATGATTTTTATTCTGTCGTACGCCTGAATGGCCAAATCCAAGAGATGACAGTTCATTTCAAATTCATATTTCTGACCGAGATTAGATGATCCGTTTGCATGTTAAAATACACCACCAATATTTATGCATCTAATGTTCTATAATGGATTCAGGTTTGCGCTTACACTATTTTGTAATATATTCAACTTTCAATCTTTTGTACAATTCCTAAAGAGTTACCTTCCCCTATTTGTCTTGTCTTGTAACCTTTTGTGATTGTTGGTGCATTTTCGATTATGGTGAGATAAACCGTTCCTGCTCTGTCTTCATGCAAACTGCACTTCTTATCATTTTTTACCGTGATATAATTGGTCTCCATAACCTTATTTTATGCCGCTGTGAACAGAGATTCAGTTCTCTTCAATTTTCATTTTCTCGGCCATTTTTTTTAGTTTTCCCGTGTGTAATATCACCAGTTTATCATTTGAATATTTTGAGAGTTTTTTCACACCACTGTTAGCTGATGTCTGAGTAACAGCAAGTCTGAGTGACAGCACATCTCCTGATGTCTCCAGGACTCTTCTCAGTATTCCAACTAATCTCAACAATGATGTAGTTTGGATGGTACCTGGCTCGTCCAACGATATTTGACTTTTCCAGTCCCCTTAACAAGCCTTTGGGGATCGTGCTAGCGCACCAATTGTAATTGACATGTCCGTCTCCTCCATATTCCATAGTTTGTTTCAGTTCTCTGGCAAGGTTTAAGTACTTGTCACTCTTTTAGTTTTCTTTGATTTTAATCTTGTGGCCCGCTAGGTCAGTAAACTCCACTATTCTTCATGTTTACTTTTTTCTTTTTTATCTGAATTATAACTAGGTGATATCAATCGGCCGGGGTTATGGGATTTGTCTGTGCTAAATTTTATGCGTCTCATTCTCGAGGGCCGATTTTGTTTTGTGCGAGTATCATTTGGCAGTAAGTTAAAATTTTATTTTCTTGTGCAATTCACAGTAGATCACCATTTCCGCCCAGTCGTGCTTTGTATTGTACTCTTTTTATGCTAATTAACTGATTTCTCTATAATCATTATAATATTATTGATATTTAGAGAATTTTTCAAACCAGCGTTAGCTGATGGTTTTTCGATGGAGTCTGAGTAACAGCACATCTCCTCAAGTTTCCTGGACTCTTCTCAGTATTCGGGCCGATCTCAACAAAGCTGTAGTTTTGATAGTCTCCACTCGTCCTATTATTTTCATTTCCTCCACTCTCAGTACGATTCATTTCGTGACTGTACTGAGCGCACCAATTACAACTGCTATCAACGTTACTTTTAGGTTCAATATTCTTTTCTGTTCTCAAGCAAAATCTAGATATTTATCTCCTTTTTTGCTTTCAGGTTTACCCTGTGGTCAGCTGAAACAACAAAGTCCACAATTAGGCAGTCAGTTAAAAAGTCAAATCGTTCTATTTGACTCATCGATGACACTCTATCAGGTACAACACTCCGGGCCAGATTGGAGCTGGGATTAATAGCAATGAAAGGGTACTTCACGTGCCCCAGAGCTCCAGGACTGGAGCCTTACAAACAGATAGCTTAGTTTTTTGGGGTTTTTTTTTTATTATTCAGAACACTCTTTGGGGGAGTGTCTTACTTTTCTGCAGATATTCAGTCGACGTATTCTACCGCCAAAACCGCCTGGGCCGGTTAAGAAACCGGGGAAATAGAAATCTGACAATAAATTAAGACAGTCTTAACCACTGCTGTGATAAGCAATAATACTTAGATATTGGGTTCTAAGGGTTAATAGGGAGTTCTATATGCTAATTATTCAATTACGCTTTTCATATTTCCCCTATTATTACCATATTAATGTCATACACTTTGGGACTTTTCACACATGCCATCCCTTTCAGATCACACGAAGATTGACAACGCGAAAATCTAAAATGTGAGTTTTAATACTGTTTATTACAACTTTATTCTATGCACGAAATATATTTTGAAATTGATCTGCATTTTCGTGTATTGAGTACTGCAAATAATTTACGGATATATATATATATATATATATATATGTAATCAGAAATACAATTTTTGTAGATTGATATTAGCATTGAATTATTGTTTACTGACAACAAGAATATATTATTGAATATATATAATACATAATTGTTTCAACGGAATCATGAATTCGTATTTTATTTATGATTTTAATCGTGTCTCAAGCAACAATTTATTTTTTCCGTATTTACGTTTTTTTTTAAATTTCAGTAATATACAAATCAGAGGTAACGTTTTTTAAAGAGGAATGTATAAACATTTCCTCTTGAAATAATATATAATCTTTCCACTGTAATTTTTTTAATTGAATATATATAAAACAATTATTCTAATTAAAAAGAAAAATTCTGAAATTCTCTTCTCGCAGGAAGCAATATAAACACACCGAAATAATATCTTCATTCGACATCTAAAGAGAGTCATCATAGATTTGAAATAAATTTATTATGATACCAGAGAATTGAATTATATATATATATATATATATATATATGCACATACACACGCACACATACACACACACACACATATATATATATATATATATATGTTTGATTAAATAATAATAACAACACATTTTGTCTATGTAATTTTATTAGGGTCTTTTCAAGTTTTCTGACAATTGTTTTGGTTTTAGGTTGGAGTTGGTCGGCAGCAGTCCTTCATTTAAGCATATTTATTTGAATAATAATGACATATTTTGTCTATATAATTTTATTAATATCCTTTAAGTTTCCTGACAAGTGTTTTGGTTTTAGGTTGGAGTTGGTTGATGAATTTACGGAATATGCGAAAAGTTTACTTGGGAGAGAATTGTTTCGTTTTTACGAGCATTATGCGCTTAAGTGTTTATTCTTCTCATTGTAGTTAATTTTTCTTTTAACAATAGACAAAATGTGTTTTTATTATTGAATCAAACATGCTTAAATGAAGGACTGCTGCCTAACTCCAGACACACACACACACATACACATACACAAACACACACACACACACACACACACACAAACACACACACACACACACACACACACACATATATATATATATATATATATATATATATATATATATATATCACGAAAACTATTCAAGTTAGACGAACCAGACATGCAGGACACTGCTGGAGAAGCAGAGATGAACTCATAAGAGATGTACTCTTATGGATCCCCACATATGGCCGCGCAAAGGCAGGGTGACCAGCTCGAACGTACATTCAGCAGCTATGTGAGGATACAGGATGTTGTCCTGAAGACCTACCTAGGGCGATGAACGATAGGGAGGAGTGGCGAGAGAGGGTCAGGGATATCCATGCTACCAGCACGATATGATGATGATATATATATGCCTGTAATTTACAAAACCTTTGACTGTTAAGTGGCACGTATAGGGGCCCTCAATGAGACTTGAATTCATTCGTGAAGGTTAGCTAGTCTAGCTTGCTAACTATGACATAAACTGAGCCGCCTATATGGTGCGAGAGGCTGTTTTATATCATGTCTTTTGATCTGGTGACAAAAATCTATAATTTCGAATCCTGATTTGACGAATAATGTTCTTTCTATCGGCACAGTACGTCAGAAAGTTTTTGTGTTTTAATTTTTTTTTAATACTGGGCTAGATCATTTTGTGTTGACGCTATATTAAGTGTCATTAGTTATTCAATGCTAAGACTATCTTGTAGAAGAACAATAGTGTTACTCTTTAAGTCCCTCTTTGTAAGTATAAGAGGTTTCATACTTTTCCAGGGGCATTAGTCCGAAAGTAAACGCGGTAGCACGACTAGGGTTCGAACTCGCTTACTACGACGTCACAATCCAGCACGCTATCCATTATGCCAGAGTTATTCTACCTTTTTTTAAATCTCCACACTAACTCAAGAATAGTACATCACAGACCAAAGATAACCGTAATGACGAGAAAACGTTCCGAACCATCTGCCAAACTGGGTGAGGGCCGTCAGTAATTGTTTGTGGAAGGTCTCACGCTTGAAATGTTTTCCACGACCAGCCGTCAAATCACACAGTTTTGACACAGAACGTCACTATTTACAATAGATTTAAAAAGACATCTCTGTATTAGCCCCTAAACGAAGGCAAGATGTTTGATCATCTTTGTGTAATCCTCCTTTCGCCCTTTTGGGAGATTTTTAGCGTTGTTTCAAATGATCTAGATTACGAGTTATTTCCAGAGTTGCTAAGACTAATCCGTTCAACTCGAAATACAAGGCTGATTTTTCTGAGCCGTGTGCTTGTCGCTTCCTGGAACTTCCTTAGAAAGCTATAAAAGCAACGAATGCATTTCAACAGTCGATGCTGCTGTTCCATTATGAATCCAGACATTTTTCATAATAATCTTTGATTTCTATTGCATTGTTAAGAGATGTACGTACACCAATTAAATAAATTCGTTGAAAAACTATTTTTGCGCGTAAGCGTGAGCTATATCAGTGATTTGTCTGATTGACTGATTGATTGATTGATATTAACGGAATGCCAACTCGATTAGGAATAGTTTATGCAAATAGGTTAGGGAATTGCGTTCATTAATCGTTCATATTTACATTTGTTGTGCAGTTACTTACGAGATTTTTTTTTGCATACAGTCCAATCAAATATGAATAATTTCTAAATAGCTCTATTTGACCCATAAATAGGGCCGTAACAGGTGCTACCACAACGGGTCAGAGTGAACCAGTGAGTGATGGCAATGAAAATGTACTTCATATTCCCCAGAACTTTAGAAATCTAGAACTAGAGCCTTACCCTCAGATGCGGTCTCATGCCATACTCAGGAGACCTCTTTTGTGAGTGTCTTAGCCCTCTGCTAAGGATACAGTCAGCGTATGCATGTGACAGGCCATGTGCTTAATCTCATTCTCATTCGTTAAATGCGTACTCATGCTAAACTGAATTGATTGAAATAGAACATTTTTGACATTTAAACTGCGTACCTATGCTAAACTGAATTGGTTGAAATGGGACTGATTTTAACATTGAAATTGTACTTTCGCTAAATCGAATTGTTTGAAATAGAACGGTTTTTCCGAAAACAATACTTGTACTAAACCGCATTGTTTCAGTTATAATTGTGTGAATAAACGGAATAGCTTGAAATAGTAATGTTTTTGACAATTAAACTGTGTGCTTATGCAAAGATGAATTCTTAGAAATAGAACTGTTTATTTGCATAAAAATGGATTTGGCATTAATTAACCTACAAAGTTGACATGCCATAAAACCCAAACAAACTACCAATCAACAAATCCATCGTCGTAGAAAATTGAAAAATCGAGCCAAATTCAAACACGAGGCAAAAAGATAACTCTAATTTCAAACCTACAACTTCTTTTAACTTTCTGCGATTAATTCTTTTTTTATTGTGCTGAAAAAGTTATGGATTATAAAAAGGAGGACGATATTAATTATAACAGGTGTATTAGGAACAGTCCTCAAAAGCTTGGGAAAAAGACTGTAGAATTAAAACCATACACGTTGCAGCATTGCTAAGATCAGATAGAATAACGAAAATAATTCTGAAGACTTGAGGAGACTTTCTATCCAGCAGACTCCAGTAAAAAGCTGCCAGATGAAATAGTAATTAAAAATCACAAGGAATAATAATAACGATCATATAATGAGCGAATACAGCATATTAGTACAGAAGGAGTATAAGACTAGACACGAGTGGGTGAGCAAAGTAATCCACTGGGAAATGTGCAAGAAATTCAAATTTGACCATACGAACAAATGGTATATGCACAACTTTGCAGCTGTCCTAGAGAATGAGATCCGTAAACTCCTATGGGATCTTAACATGCAAACGGATCACCTAATCTCGGCCAGACGACCAGACCCTATAATAATCACCAGAAAAAAAGAGAACTTGCAAAATGCTGGACTTTGCTGTCCCGGCTAGCCACGGATTAAAACTGAAAGAAAGTAAAAAGAAGAATAAATACTTCGACCTTGCTAGGGAATAGAAAAAACTGTGGAATATGAAAGTGATGTTTATACCAACTGTAATCGGTGCTCTTGGTACAGTCACCGAAGGATTATTAATCGGACAGGAGGACATGGAAATAAGAGGACGGGTGGAAACTATCCAACATATGACACTATCGCGATCGCAAGAACACTGAGCAGAATTCTGGAGACTTGAGGAGACTTGCAGTCACTCAAACTTCAGTGAAAGACCATCAGCTCACGCTGATGTGAAAAACTCTCAAGGAGTGAAAAACCATCAGCTAACACTGATATGAAAAACTCAATAATGATAATAATCAGAAAGTACTGGCGAAAGAAGGGAGATTAAAGAGATATCGACAAAAGGTACAACAATACAGACAAAACAGGACTTTCCAAAACAACGAAAGAAAATTCTATCAACGGGTTGACACGAAAACATACCAAAAACCGGATGCCAAAGAAACCGAACGATTTGAACTAAAACATTGCAACCAAAAAACATAACGAAAAGGTTGAATGGATAAACAATATAACAAGAAAACGAGAAGGGCTTGAAGAAGGCCCTAAAACGGAAATACACATCGATTTACTAAAAACAACACTAAAATAATATCTAATAGGAAAACGCCAGGCCATGATGAAATACATGGTGTCTGGTTCAAGAAATTCACCTCCATTCACAGCAGACTAGCACTAGAAATGAACAGATGCTTACAAGGAGTACAAGTACCTGACTGGATGACGAAAGGAAAGACCACATTAATCCAAAAGGACCCAAGCAAAGGAACTGCTCCAAAAAATTACAGACCGTTAACCTGCCTACCAATGATGTGGAAAATACTAACTGCACAAATAAGGGAAAAGATTTACTACTCGCGAACAAGCTGCAGCGAACAGAATGGATGCTGCAAAGTATCAAGAGGCACAGCAGAATTACTTTACATAGATCTACACATCCTAAATGAGAGAAAGACAAAACGAAAAAATCTAGCTATGGCCTGGGTTGACCATCAGCTAACAATGATGTGAAAATCTCTAAAGGAGTAAATATTAATGTATGGTATCAGTCATACGATAAACGAAAGAAAGAATTCTGTATCAGAATTAGAGCCTTGTTAATAATAGATTTGAAGGAAAAAATAAGCTTGTAGCAATTAACATCCCGGTAATGGCAGTTGTGACATAGTTTTGATTTAATGAAGTCGACGTTAGCTGAAATAAAAAAAAGTGATGGATACTAAAGTTAGGAAACTACTAATGTGCCACAGAATGTATCACCCAACGGGAGATGTAGAATCTCTCTACATCAAGAGAGAAAATGGTGGAAGAGTCATAATCCATCAAGTATTGACCTACAAAACTACTTCTATACGTTTCGACACGACAATAGATTCGATGTTATAGATAGTAAACACAGAGGAGAAACAAAAAAAAAATAGTTAGTAAAGAAAGGAGAAATATATGCGAATCGAAAAGAAAGGAGAAATGTTTGCGAATCGAAAAGAAAAGATATATTTGAGTTCGTGAAATAATAACTCATATACTGAGTAAATGCTAATACCATTTAATATATATATATATATATATATATATATATATATATATATATATATAAACAAGGTTAGTTAAACTTACAGAGAATGTCAAAAAAAATTGCTTTTGCAGATTCCTGAGTATTTCGGCCACGGGCAACTGTTCGGCGTTGGCGCCCTCATGCGGAACTGTTATTCATTAACATCGCGTTGTGTGTGACGTTGAGAAAGAGGGACATGACTTGCCGAAGGCTGAGAGCATATCGTCTTTATTAGCGCTTCATTCAATCGGCGTCGAGAGAAAGATTTTAAAATCAACACATCTTCAATCTTTTGATTCAAACTTTTAGAATCTTTTGTCGATAGACACATTGATGGTAGCTGAGTGAGGAGATAGTTGAAAATAGATTTAGAACGACAGGGAAACTGTCAGAATACGATGCCGTGAAGATTGTGAGAGTTATGGGGGAAAAAACTAAGATGAAAAAACATATACATATCCGTGCGTCTAAGCATCTGAATATTCCAGACATACACACATACACATACGTCATTATCATCATCATGTCATGCCATTAGCACTGATATCCCTGACCCTCTCTCGCCACCCCGCCCTAGTGTCCATTTATTCCGGCAGGTCATCAGGGCAAAATCCCGTATCGGCACAGAGCTGCTCTATGTAGGTCCGACCTGGTCCATAGGAAGACATCATTTATGAGTTCGTCCTTATATATAGCTCTTGTATGCAAAGTCTTGGTCAATTTAAAATTTAAAGGATTACATTATAAAGAAAATAAAATGGCATATATTGTTCTTTCTTTTTGTAAAATCAGATTTTGAATAGGCTATATATATATATATATATATATATATATATATATATATATAATGCAATAAGATGAAATAGATAAAAACATTTTCAAACAACAATTATGTCTCAGACATTTCAAAACATTTATGAACGATAAAAGACAAAAAAAAATTAGAGAATTCTTAGAATTCTCTAATTTTTTCTGTCATTTTTCATTTCAAAATATTTCAGATGGTACATAATATCAAATGATAACATCACCCTGAAGACTATACAACAAAAAGGTTTTGACATTGGCATATTATTAATATAAGAAGAAATACATCCTCTAAATATCTTGATTTTTGTTTTGGTTTGGTTTCGCTGGTTTTAAATAGTATATCATCCTTCTTGCGTTATTTAATGCTAAATCCACCCTTCTAGAAGAACAATAGTGGTACAATTTAACCTATAGCTGGGAAGATAAGAGGGCTGAAACGTTTCCCAGGATTTTTGTCCGAAAACAAAGTAAATATGGGAGAATTAGTAGAATTCGAGCACTCTTACTTACGATTCCGTAGTCTAGTGCGGTAACTATTACACCACGAGGACACCCACCATGACCTATTTTTCATATTATATATCTATATAGTGCAGTATTTATTTCCATTTTTCTTGAACCCCCCTCTCTCTCTCTCTCTCTCTCTCTCTCATATATATATATATATATATATATAAAACACATATGTGTGATATGATATTGGAAGAATTGGCAAGGAAGAGTGGATAACAAAACATGAGTTTGGTGTTGCTATTTATGACGTTTGGATCATTATCCAAGAATTTTCAATCACAAAATGAATACGCTAGGGAATATTTTCTTTCTGAAATCATGGCAACTAGTAATAAATATGTTTTTGAAAATGTTCTTTTAAATGAAAATGTTAAAAAACAATGAAAGTTTTGAATTTTTGAAAATGTTTGAAAATAAAATAAGTGAAGTTGTTGAGGGAATATATCATTGAATAGGAAAGGTTTTATTTATGAGAACATTTTCAAAATCATATACATTCTCAAAGATATACCCATCACCAGTTGCTATGGTTGCAGCCGCGGTATTCTCACTAGTATATTCATTTTCAGATTGTAAATGTTCGCTACTTAAACGAAACGTAACATTTAAAATTAAACATTTTACCACCAACTTATCTATTTTACCTTTCCATATGTGACAATGAACTAAAAAGTTTATATGATGAGGTGTATATTTGTGGTTAATGACTTTTTTGTCCATTTGAATCAAAGCACTGAAACACCAATGGAAGGCATAAGTGGATCGTAAAGGCAATAACTTTGAAAAATAAACCTCATTTGATCCCATTATATAAGAATATTTTGGTCAGCATATGAACTTGTAACCAATCTTCATATACATCATCATCATCATCATCATGTCATGCTGCTAACACAAATTTCCCTGACCTTCTCTCGTACATTGCTTATGAGTTCGTCCTTACTTCTTCAGAAGGGTCCCGCATGTCTGTTTCCTCTAACTTGTATACTTTTCGTGATGTTGGTTGGTAGCCGTATGGCTGCTGTTTTGTGGGGTGCTGCTTCCAGGACTTGTTCAATACAGCTCAAAGCATTCTTGTGTAACTGCCGTCAAGCTTTTTATTCATACGTTTAGTTAGCGTCACTGTTGTGCATCGATATAGCGGTATTGACACGATCGCTGCTTAGAAAAATTGCGTTTTATGTTAACTCAACTAATGGGTTAATTTTCCTTTGTCTTTTTACTATGCTGTTATTTTAAACGCATGAAAGATTTTATTATGTGTCAAATCATTGCTGAATTTTATGTGTGTTTTAAATGTAGAATACTATTAATGTAAATCCTAGTTTACCGTTGAACAATGAAAAACGAGGTAAAAAATTTCAATACTTTTGGAAATATTGAAAAGTGTTTGAAAACCAAAGTTAGTGTAAAAAAAGAATGCTTTTAAGATTGCGATGAACCATGAATAAGGACTTAAGACTTAGAGTGGGGAAGGACAAGAAGTAAGGGAAGGAAAGAATTTTTTCCTCGAGATATATATGGGAAGCCATTGGAAGCAGTGTGGTGGACGTTAAAGTGGACAAACCCAACAACGGGTCAACGACACGCATTACCAGGTCATTTACCCAGTCGGTTGGAACTGTAGAATAAACGGACAGCACCTCTGCAGAGGGGTAAGACCTCCCAGACGAGTGTCCAAGATATGACACTAAACAATCTGATGGCGAGGTTTTAAAACTAAACTGCATACTTATACTTAACTGAATTGTTTGATTTCAAACTTTTTGACTAAACTGAATAGCTTGAAATAGAAATGTTTTTGATAATTAAACTGTGTACTCATGCTAAACAATTGTTTGAAATGGAACTGCTCTTCACATTGAAACTGTACTTACGTTAACTTGAATTGTTTAATATAGAATCGTTCTGACATTCAACTGTGTGTAAACAAAATGTATATTTATACTAAACTGAGTTGTTTGAATTAGAACCATTTGAATAAACTGAATAGCTTGAAATAGAAATGTTTTTCACAATTAAATTGTATACTCATGCTAAACTGAATTGCTTGCAATATAACTGATTGTATGTATAAGATGGATTTGGCATTAAATAACATACAAAGGTTGATATGCCATACAACCCAAACAACCAAACAACTAACCCGGTCATATATATATATATATATATATATATATATATATATATATATATATTGGTGTCAGTGTGGAAAAAATAATGGAAAAGAATCCTAAAGTATGGAGAAAAATTGAAAACAATGTAGTCCAAAGTGAACAATTTATTGTGAAAGAAAGTCAACGTTATAACGCTTTAGTTTTAATAACCCATCATTAAGACTTTAGAAAAGATGTGTTGTTAGATCTACGATGGATGTTTCATAAAATACAAAAAAAGGATGGAAATTATATGTATACAAATATAGGAAGAGCATACGTTCGACCGTTCAATCAATAAATCAGCGTTCATATTTCCCCAAAAATGTCGTGACTGTGTAAGGCGATGATGTCAGACAAATGGAACCATCAAGGGATATAATAGCTTAAAAAGTAAGAAAGAAGAAGAAGAAAAAAAAGAAGAAGAATAAAGGAAGGAAGGAGAGAAAGATATAAAGGGGAAGAAAAGAGAAAGAGAAAAAGAGAGAAGAAAAGAAAGAAAAGAAAAAGAGAAAGGAAAGAGAAGAGACACGAGAAGAGGTGGAAAGAAAAACAATAGACAGATAGAAAAGAGAAAGAAGAAGAAGAAGAAGAAGAAGAAGAAGAAGAAGAAGAAAAAATAAACTTAAAATCATACGTAAATAACTAAAAAGGGTTGAAGTTTTTTCTATCCTCCTATTCTTTTTCCCCCCTCCTTCTCCTCACTCTTATATTTCCTTTCTCACTTTTTCTTTCTCTCTTTCTCTCTCTCTCTCTCTCTTTTCTTTCTCTCTCTTCACGTTTTTATATCTTTCTTTCCATTTCTTTTCTTTTCTTTTCTCCCTTTCTTCTTCTCATTCTTCCGTTCCTTTCTCTTCTTTCTTTTTTTAAAAAATTTAGCAGGAAATAGAACCATAATAAAAGTTAAAAATTAACCAATATAATGTTTTCCAAGGAAAGGACCAAAGAGGATGAAACTTGTGTCGCCGCAGTAGTTGTCAGAAAGAGCCTGGTGATAACGTTTAACAGCTGTTATGGACTCCACCGCCTGGTTTTACCAATCCATCATGGCAGGTTACCCTGCCACGCTAGTACGCAGTTTAAATTGAAATTCCTTTTCCTGGACTGGTTATTCTACCAAGTCTCATCAGCTGCATCAGGTCGTGTTGATAGCACAAAGTCCCATGACTCTCTCTCTCTCAGGATCCATCTCTATCATCGATGGTTGGGGTCGTATAGAGGTTGTTAGTCGGTATGCTTACCGAATCCGTATTGGAAAGTAGCGCAGGAAATTTCCAAGTGAACCGAAATGTCAGTAAAAGAAAACAGACAGAAGAAGTAACAAAAAGTTTTACTTGCAACAAAATTGCCTTTTATGTATATGTTATTATTATTTACTCCTTGAGAGTTTTTCACATCAGTTTTAGCCGATGGATTTTCACTGGAGTTTGATTGACAGCAAGTCTCTTCAAGTCTCCTGGACTCTTCTCAGTATTCTATCTGTCTTCAATAATGCTGTCGTTTGGATGGTCTCAACTCGTTCGCCAAATTCCAAATCATCCAGGCCCTTTAATAATCCTTTAGTTACTGTGTCAAAAGCACCAATCACAATTGATACAATCGTCATTTTCATGTTTTATAGTTTTTTTCAATTCTCTAACACGGTCGGGGTACGAGGATCATTAAATAAGTTTCAAGACTTTTTTTTCGTATGGGCACTTTTATTGATAGTACACACATGAAACTCTAGTCTCCTTCGAAGTAATCTCCTCCGGCTGCAATGCACTTGTTGTACCGTTCCAACAACTTTTGGAAGGCCCCATGGATGTCCTCTTGTGTGAGCGTGTCAATAACCTTCGTCACAGCCTCTTTCATCTCCTCAATTATCTCATAACGACTGCCTGACAGCTTAGGGAATAACCAAAAGTCACATGGAGCAAGGTCTGGACTATAGGGAGGCTGAGGAACTGTATTGATGCTCATCTTGTTCAGATAGTCTGTGACAAGGATGGAGTTGTGGACTGGTGCATTGTCCTGGTAGAAATGCCACTGACCCGGTTTGAAGAGTGCTGGCCTCTTCCCTACGAATCTCTTTCTGAACTCCCTTAAAACCTCAACATAGTAACCTTAACCCTAACCCTTTGGCCAATCAACTCTGGTGTATTGACTTATTTACTCCTCCCACACCTCTCATCATCTCTCACAGACTCCCTGCTTTCCTTGAATCCCTTATGCCACTCAAAAACTGATGCTCGATTCATGCAAGATGCTCCAAAAGCAATCTGAAGCATTCCATACGTTTCTGTGGCATTTTTTCCCAGTTTAAAACAGAATTTTATTGCATTTCATTTTTCCTCACGTCAAGGATTGTATTTTTGAAATTCACCAGCTGTGAAAGTTAGGCTTTAGTAGTGTGAATTCCAATTCCTGCAGTAGCTGTTCATTTGAATCTGAAATCATAAAAATTTGTCTGTCATCTCATAAGATGTATAGGACTAACATAGTGAACTCCATCCTTGTCACAGACTATCTGAACAAGATGAGGATCAATACAGTTCCTCAGCCTCCCTATGGTCCTGACCGTGTTCCCTGTGACTTTTGGTTATTCCCTAACCTCTGAGGCTGTCGTTATGAGACAATTGAGGAGATGAAAGAGGCTGTGACGAAGGTCATTGACACGCTTACACAAGAGGACTTCCATGGGGCGTTCCAGAAGTTGTTGGAATGGTACAACAAGTGCATTGCAGCCCGAGGAGATTACTTCGGAGGGGACTAGAGTTTCATATGTATACTATTAATAAAAGCGCCCATACGAAAAAATCTGGAAACTTATTTAATGATCCTCGGATACCCACAAGAGAGGATTGAACTGCCATTTTAATAGTATCACAGCTGTTCTATAAGGATGGCTTCGGCATTAAATAACCCATTAAGGTTTATATGCCAACAAACAAAGAAACTAAAACAACCATAAAAGATAAATGCAGTATCTACATGATGCAGCAGAAATATCTACTATATTTTTAATTGATAACCTGATGGTGTAATTTCTATGTAGAAATCACAGACTTAAGTCTTTAAAAAATCCTTTTAACAGCGAACATTCAGGGTGCAACGGTCCAAGCCATTATCATGAATGATCGTATCAGATAAAAAAAAGGTAAGACATTAGCTCGATTGAGCAACCATTGCCACGTGCTTAAGCTTTCTTGCATTTGACATACAGAAGGATTTTCTGTCGCACGTGAGACATAAAAGGTGTTTTTCAATGGACTTCCATCCTCTTTGTATACATCCTATTAAAGATCTCTTTAAATAACCTATAGCCTCACTTGTAAGTCATTTGGAACATTTCTGTGTAGATATGTCAACCCATGGGCTCCGACTCTCAATTACATACGTGTCATATCGTGAGGCCAAAACTGGTAGGAGTCGGTGTCTCAAATTTTGAGGCACACGAAAGCATGTTTTCTGGTAAATTTTCATACACAGTACGGAAGTAAAAGAGCAGTCACCCAGTTCTTTTATATAAAGAAAAGAAAAAAAAGTAAGATATCGACAAAAGAAATCTTTTTTGAGACGAACCACTATAATTGCGTTTTACAATTTAAAAAAAAGAATTGGTATCAGTATAAAAAAAACAATGACTAAAGACTTTATTACAAGGTGGCATGACCAAAATGAAAATACACTACGTGACCCTGGCACCTACGTGGATATTTTCTATAGGTATGGATGTGGGTGTGTGCCTATGCGTGTAAATGTTTAAATATCTTTTAGAATTTAATTTCGCGCCAAAATCACACATATACATGCATATATTTTTTTCATTACATAAATACATACATACACACACACACACACACACACACACACACATATATATATATATATATATATATATATAGGTCTGGTGAATTTTACGTCACACACACACACACATGAACATATATAAATAAAATGTTTTTTTCTATTTTTATTATATTTAAATATATAATAGGTTTTGATTTTTTAATTATTTCTTGATCGTCCAATATGGTACAGAGTTAGTGATATATTTTGTTGTATAATTTTATACTATATATATATATATATATATATATATATATATATATATATATATATATATTATGTGGCACTGTCTGTGGCTCTGGGTTCCATGCTATCAGCAATCGTCGGACGATTCATGATTGCATGAAACCCCAGGTCGCAGAAAGTACCAGTTTATATATATATATATATATATATATATATATATATATATATATATATATATATATATTGTGTGTGTATGTGTGTGTGATGTAGAATCGCTTATTTAAACACTGAAGTTGGTACCATTTTGTTGACATATATATATATATATATATAGAGAGCTATATATATATATATATGTGTGTGTGTGTTTGTGTGTATGTGTGTGTGTGTGTGTGTTTCTGGATTTGAATATATGTTGGTGTTATAAAATACTGTTTTTTAATTAAGCATCAGGAAAAGAATACTTTGTAAATGGCGTGCATTTTTGTGGGAGTCTTTTCGACATAAATACAAATATAAAACGCATGCTCACTGCGATAGAATAATGGAATGCTGATTTTTCAAATAATGCAGAGTATTTTTTGTTTATCATATTCGTTTGTGATGTCACGTAATACATTTCCACAAAATACATTTCCTCAAAATAGATTTCGCATGATATAGAAGGAAAAATTTACTAATATATTTTCGAAAAAGAAATTTAAATAGTCAATAGATTAATGGTCCAATTTGTATGTATGTGTGAGCTCATGCACGCACGTGTGGGTTCGCGAATCTGTCGATGTGATTGCAAATGTATATATATATATATATATATAAACGCACATGCTTATATAAGTAATTATACGCATACGTACGTATTATATATATATATATAGACGTATACATCGGTATTTTCCAAACGCGCCCGCTCGCACGCACGCACGCACGCACGCACCTACACAATCACGGACACACAATATATACATACATCTGCCTGTGTATATACAAATACAAATATACACTGATAGATAGATAGATAGATAGATGGATAGATCACCATTGTCTTTATCATCATCAACAAATCGTCCTGACAAAACAGAGTCCTCACCATCCGTCCTGATAGTCTTTTGCTCCTTGTTGGTCTATAGATTGCATTAAGAATCCATAATAGATGTAATGTATGTAACTATTTCCTTGTCGTGAACACTGGCGCTTCCATGAGTTGGAATCCATTAGAGAACCTCGGTTATTATTTCGCCTTTGTTTTTTCAGCAATACCCAGCATGCTTTGTTCATCTAATTCGGATGGTCTGGAGGATTAAAACAGCTGCTGTTTTGGATGTGTTTCATCTGGATTTTGTTCAAAATAGCGCGTAGCATTCTTTTGTAGTTTCCACCGAGCTTTTTTTTTTCCCATGAGTCTCATTAACGTCTCTGTGGTGCATCCATAAAGTAGTACCGACACGGCCACAATTTGGAAGGAAGCCTGTTTATTTTTATCGGATAGATCAGCCTTCCATATGATCGATAACCTGTCAATAGTATGCCATGCCTTTGCTAGGCGCATGTAAACTTCACTTTCAGTCGATAAGATACCGTTGCTGAGGTATAAGAACAGGTCTACCAATTCCAAAGGCTTACCACTTAGAACGGAGATTGTTCCTTTTTATTAAAACCATATGAATGTTTTATTTACGTTCCTTTTGAGAGCAATGACTCTTGTTGCTTGTTTCAAGCGATGCAGTATGAATTCGGCTTAGGCAAGTGTATTTGCAAGAAGCACTTGATCATCTACGTAGTCTGTGTTTGTTATAGCTTTTAGTGTGAAAAAATTTTTTTTATTTGATCTACTGACATTCGAAGCTGAAAGTCTAGACAAATTATAAACAAATTGGCTGCTAATGTATCAAACTTCGAAAACAATATCGAACAAGTTAGGTATAGCAACCAGTTGGGCGCACCATTCCTTCGTGCTTTCGTGGATCATTATTATAACTGTCAGAGCTTCTTTTGGGAGATCATATGCCAGTAATACTTGCTCCATCTTTCTTCTGCCTTCGAGAAATCTACCGTCAAAAGTGTTTCTTTGCTATTTTTTAATTTTATTATTTTTTCATGTACTCCTTCGATGACTCGACGGAGAGTAAGAATCTTCTAATCTTCTAAGTGACAATCATCTGGAGCTTGCAGGTTCAATCCTGACTGCAGGCGAGTAACATTACAGGAATACTTAACTCTTGTCCTCGTTTATGGTTGGCGGTATCAAAGCAAACGACCACCGTAGATTAAATGAAGGAAGTGGTTCCAAGTTCCGCGTAGGCTGCTGTCTTCAACAAGAAACACCTGAAGAAGACCGGAGGATATATCGACCGAAACGTTATGAATATAACACTGAAGATAAAGACAATAGTCCGAAAACTCTGAATGATAAAAATCTGTGAGGTTGTGTATCGGTTTCTCCGAAACGAGTTCTAATTTCTCCAAAGAATTTTCTCGAATTCTCATTAGATATGATAGAGAAACAGGTCATTATATATCTGGCATCTACTGCTCTAAGAGTCATTCCTCCATCGTTCTTAGTGATTTCAATATCACTTTTCGTGGGGAATTGGTGGATGCAGCCTTTCGTCCATTTCTATTTTGTATTTTCTTTGTAGACAGTGTTGCAGAATTCGAGAAGTATGTCGTTGAATTTTCTTACCTTCTATAATTCAGGAAGTATTTCTTCCAGGCCAGCAGCTATTTTGATTTTAACTTTTTCCAGTACAGTGCGAAGTTCTCCCTCCGTAACCTGTCCAAGTAAGATGTCTAGTTGGCTAATAATGATTCTTGGATAGCTTTATAATTGACTGCATGCGGGTTTCCGAGCAAGTTCTTGAAATATTCTTTCCATTTCTGCAGTCTTCTGATATTTTTGCTTTCAATGTGCTTCTCCCTTCGCTCACTTTATTCACTGTTCGTCATACTATTAGTGATTGTCAATCTTCTACCGAATTTTTTATTTTATTGATTTAGTCTAAAATTTTATCTAGTTGTTCTTTTTGGTATGTGTTAGTTCTCTCGGGGTTCTCTTAAATTTCTGCACATAGGCATCTGTTGGGTTTCTTTTATTAAGTCAGGATGTTTTTCACGTTATCTCGTTTTATTCCTACACCTATTGAACTCTAATTTGGGCTTTTATATTGGTTAGTATGTCCCACGCTTCTGCTTCTTTATTAGGCCGTAACAAAATTTCCATACACGACATTCGTAGTATGCGTTTCTGATGTCACCTGAAAAGTATTCCGCAGTTACAATATATTGATTTGTTATACCATTATTGGTGAGGGAGGACTAATCATATTGCAAAGATTCAACAGTTTATTTCTTATTATCGCGTTGACTCAGGCGAATCGCTGCCAAGACGATTCTGTGATCTAAAGATACTCCTTCAAAAGAGGAGTATGTCTCACAGTTCAAAGCGTAAATTAACCACTTGTTTTATGAATACATAATCTTGCTGGGGTTTAAAGTTATTTGGGTGGGGGGTTGTCCATAGTTTTATCTCGGTTTTCTTAGATTTAGTGTTAGAGTAAGCTGGCGTATTCTTGAGTGAAAAATCTGCCAGAGATCATCTATTTCTATCTGGCGATTGACTAAGATCCCATCATGTGAAACAGGTCCATAGCCAGGGAAATGGGAATGTCCGATTTTTTTCAGGCTATAATGCATTTAAGTCATTCGCTTTTTCTTCATCAAGATGAAAAGGGTAAATTTTGAACACAGATTATGAAGAACAAAGGGAAAGACCTCCCCACAAAGCTTTTGATAAACTCAAGCATTCCCAAAATCAGAACATTCTTTTTCAGATAAGAAGAATTTTTGTCAGAATCAGATGATGAACTTACAAAACAACAGTTCCTTTAGACTGTCCTCACAAGATATACTGATATTGATGAAAAACAAGCTCTCAGTCCACATCATGGTACTTGGGATAGTCGGTAGCGATGGTAACGTTATATCTGCATTTTCTTCACACATAGCCAAAAGCTCAAACAAAGAGGTCTGCATTATGTTTTCTGGAGGAGATAGTGCTGTTGTGCATCGAGATCGTGTCTCCTGGAAGACTCTGCATATGACATCCGGACTGTGCACCATGCAACAGAAGCAGGGGAAACCAATTGTGGATGTGAGAAAATTTCTGCGACCACAATACCTCTGACATCTGACCAAAACTCCCCTGATTACAATCCCCTTATTTCTGGAGTGTGGTTGAAAAAGACACTAACCAAACAACGTTCAGTACTAAAGATAACGGTACAATTGACCATTTTTTAAAAAAGGAGACCATCGGAAAGGTGTGCAGGTGATATCGTTGGAAGCCAGTGGCGATTTCTTTGAATGATTTAACATCTATAGTATTTCAATATATTTTCATGTCGTTTCGGTAAATACATATCAGGGATATGTCCTTTTTCCTAAATTAAGACAACAATTTACCCATCTGACCCTGTGCATATGCACACATAAGATTTCTCCTATATAGGCATATATAATCATATATATAAATGTACATATATAAATATGCATGCATATATATGTGACCTATGGGTCAGATATTAGTCGAAGAAATTTAACGCCCATAAAAATAAGAATTAATCGCGGCGGATTTTAGAAGAATGAACTCAGGGTATTGTAAAAAGTGAAAATTGATTTCCACAGTTAAATACATTTTCTCTTTTTTACAAAACATTATTATTGCTACAAAGCCGTGTTTATTCTCTCTTTGTTTGCTTCAACTTTTTTTTTTACTTTCTTAATTATGCAGTCTCGTTCGCAACTCACCGACCGGCAACTCATGGGAGCTATTGATCTGTAGTCGGGATTTAAAAACACAACCTGGGCAGATAATGAATTTATAGTGTCATCCGCAGGAATATCCGACGTGCTGAATGATCAGCAGATTGGAAGTAGATTCAATCCTGTGTTTGACGAGGCCAGGTATACCATCACATTAAATAAATTATAACAATTTTATCTTCACGTGGCATGACATCGGTAACCGTACATTCATAACGGTAAGGGAATTGAATTAAAATTTTCTATAGTTGAATTTTTTTAGATAGCTGTTTATCGAATTGTTCATTCTCAGACTGTTGATAGACAAGCGCTGGCTTCCAGGTCAAATCTCTTGCTGAATTTCACCTTTTTCTAACTTATAGACAAAACAATCATTTTTCAATACATTTTTTCGGGGTTTTCTTTTTGGTCGAAACAACGTATTTCTTATTTATTCCCACTGAATCCATTTTCGTTAATTTTCGCTTTTTACTGTGGACTGAGTTCATTCTTCTGAAATCTGTCACGGTTAATTCTTACATCTCTTATAAATAAATTTCCTCGATTAACATCTAACCTCTAGGGTCACATGTGTATATACATCCTTACATACATACATACGTATAAACACACGTGTGTGTTTTATGTGTGCGTGTGTTAGTGTAAATATGAAATATTTGAAAATAAGATATCAAAAGAGTATATTTTTTTATATATATGAATAATATTCTAATTTTAAACCTTTCTATACCCATCTTCAAAGCGATGTTAGAATGAAATGTCTTGTCCCACGCGAAGAATTCTTTTCCGGTGCAAAGAAGAAACGAAAAAACGAGACAATACTTAGCGTTCTATTAAAGTAAATAGCGTTCCATTTCAAAATGTATGTGACATAATTAGAGCTCAAACTTTTTTTTTTCAATTTTATCAATTTTTACGCTTCTTTTTTTAATTCAAAAGTATTTTTCGGTCGAGACATAACATTGCACACTTACAGCATCCTGAAGATGATTAAAAAAACGAAACCTTAAACATTGAAATATCATTATTATTATATAAATGAATGCTTCCTTAGAAGATCATATTTTTCTTTTTCTTTTTTTTTTACAATGTATATTTTCATACGGTCGGATATATTTTTATATTCGTCGAATATATATATATATATATATATATATATATATATATATATATATATATATATATATATATATATATAATCATTATCATGTGCCACCAACGCGGATATCCCTGACCCTCTCTCGCCACTTCTCCCTATCGTCCATCGCCTCTGGCAGGTCATCAGGGCTACATCCCGTATCCTCATTGAGCTGCTGTATATATGTTCGAACTGGCCGTCCTGCTTTTGCTCGGCCATATGTGGGGGTCCATAGGAGTACATTACTTATGAGCCCGTCCCTGCTTCTCCAGCAGTGTCCTGCATATCGGGTTCGTCTAACTTGGATAGTTTTCGTGATGGGAGGTAGGTGGCCGTATAGTTGGTCCTTTGTGGGGTGTTGCCTCCAGTACTTGTTCAATATTTCTCGCAGCATTCTTGTGTAATTGCCGTCTAGCTTCTTCTCCAGCCGTTTTGTTAGCGTCCAAGTAGTGCATCCATATAGCAGTATCGATATGACCGCTGCTTGGAAGAAACTGCGTTTCATTTTATCGGTCGAGTCTGACTTCCATATGATCGATAGCTTATCGATAGCAGTCCATGCCTTCGTTAGCCGCGTGTCGATGTCTTTTTCGGTTGATGAGACACTGCTTCCTAGGTCGGTGAACTTGTCTACTAGTTTCACAGAGCTTCCGTCTTGTGTGGAAATGTTGCCTGTTTAATTAAAGCACATGTATTCCGTTTTGTGTGCATTGACACGGGGGCCAATGCCTGCGGCGGCTTGTTCCAAACTATGCAGTTGTGTTTCGGCTTTGTTGGGTTTATTTGCCAGAATCGCTATGTCATTGGTGTAGTCGGCGTCGGTAAAGTAAGTACATTTTACGACCGTAGTCAAAGGTGATTCAAAGGCTCATTTTTCATTATATATTTGTATGTTTGTGAGTATGTGTGAATATATATATATATATATATATATATATGTGTGTGTGTGTGTGTGTGTGTGTGTGTGTGTGCACGTGTGTGTCTCCTCTTATATATTCTTGATTTGATCTCATATGATGGACAGAATTGATCATGACAATTTTTAAACAAAACCTGTTATACTTTTTATAACAACTAAGTTTAGGTAAAACATATTTGAATATTAATGACAATTCTTCAATTTATAAATAGAAAGAAAAATAGACTTTCTCTCTCTCTCTCTCTCTCTCTCTCTCTCTCTCTCTCTCTCTCAATTTTCTCCCGATTATTGGCGATATTCTGTGATTTCTAAAACTGGCAACCCTTACCCAGCATAGATATTTGCATATCTATACTATTTTGAATATTTTTCCTTATGGGATCCAACTAATATTACTCACTAACTGTCTCACTCAGTCAGCCCAGTTGGCTGGGGGTGCAGAATACACCGATTGCATTTCTGCAGATGGGGAATACCCCCGAGCAAATGTCCTGTATCTGACATAAAACCATACAAGACCAACTTTGTGTCACTCAGTGCATTCCTTCTTGTCTCTATATTTTACTACATTTTACATATACCAGACGGTGGATATGTATAACACAAAGATAATTTCGTAAATAAACCATTGGAAGGATATAAGAGCCTGGATTTCTCATTTTCGAAAATTAAAGAAAAATATAAATGCTCGTTTATACTATTTGATATAAAAGGATTCGATCCTCCATCCCAAACTCGTTAATGAGCTGAGCAATAAGTATGACTAAATTGTAAATAAATTTAACTGGTGAGATGTGTGTGTATGTGTGTGTGTGTGTGTGCTCGCACGTGTGTGTGTGATTTGAAATTTACTAGTAATTGTTTTTTATTAAAATTTTTATTAAAAATTATTAATAAATGATAGTTACCAGTTTAAAAGCACACTACCACACACAAACGCAGACAAAAAAATCTCGAGACATACCCACATTCACACACACACTCACACACAGAAAAATGACTGTAAGTGAAATCCGATCACACTCCAACACACATACACAAACACAACGAACGACAAAAACATCAAATATCAAAGACCAATTAGGGGTAAAGCAGGCTAAAGTAAACCCACTCTAAGAAAAAGGGAGGAGTGACATATATATAAATCCATAACCAACTGAAAACCATTCAAACTGAAAATACGAAGGATTTCAAGTCTCATTGAGCACCCCTTTAACTCGGCCTTCTGTCATAGATGTTTTCTGATGAAAGCAACCAGCCGGAAACATACACGTATATAAGAACGATATGAATAAATAAATCCTAAAAAGATACAAATCTCCTCGTGAACCTACTTATTTTAAAATATTTCTTTCTCTCTTTGGACCTACAACAATATATATATATATATATATATATACTCTACTCCTGAACCCTATCTTATAATACTAAACACACAGCATTTTAAGGTACGGGTAAAAGTTAGATGGGAGCAATCCAGGAAAAGGAGTAGTGCTCTCGCACACACCTCGGTTTTGTTGCTAAGGAAAGAGAGCCTTCAGTTCGCCCTTGACTACGTTTGCGAAATTCAATTTTTACTTATATATATATATATATATATATATATATATATATATATATATATATATATTATAACAATGTTGGTTGTCTCTAAATCACTTTGTGGGATTGGGTCGAAACAAGTGCAATATAATATGGAGAGTGCTCAATATCTAGGATAGAGCTATTATATAATAATAATAGTAATAATTATAAATTAATATATATTAGATTTATATATTTATTTCCATGGAATGTAGACTGCGACCACTGGGTTTCATGGGGTATTTTTTTTTTACAAAACAACAATCATCAGGCAGTTAACAAAATGAAATGAATCGAAAATCGAAAAAATACTGTCAAAAACCGTTGGGATTTTGTTGGAATCTTCACGTGTGATTGCAAGTGTATATGTGTGTGTGTGTGTGTGTGTGTGTGTATGTGTGTGTGTGAAAGTGTGTGGGTGTGTACATGAGTTTGAGTGGGTTAAAAGCGAGCATTATTGTGTTTGTATGTGTGGGTGGCTTATCGTGTATGTGTATGTGAAGGTACATGCGCAGTGCGTTGTTTTTACCAGATATAAAGTCGTCCTTGTACCATATTTTTGCTTCATTATTTTATTTCTGTACGTGTGGGTGAATATAACTAAGGAACAGAATATCATCATTGCATGTCAAGAGAAAAAAAAAATAAAGATTTGATTTAAACGGTTGTAGTGTGGTCGGCCAGAATCGCAATGGATATAAAATTATGATGTATTACAATATAATATGGATTATTGTATAATGTTGGTATTATATGTAGGGAAGAAAATACAGTAATAAGTTGGTGAAATATTGCGTAGATATTATATATAAAATCGTTATCTGTGGTTGTACGTATATAATGTAAATAATGAAGGGGTTACAATAATCGTATTTTTATGAACGCTGATGATTATTACTGAAGAGCAAAGTGTTGTCATTATAAAATTAAGGAAATAGATTAAGGAATTAGATTAAGGAAATAGATGGCGGGTTTGGGAGGTATGGGTAATAGTCGGGCGGTTGAGATGGTTATTTTTAATAATTGTACGTTATCGTAGTATGATTTATACGCTATTGTAGAAAAAGATAGAGTGCACGCAGTAGATAAGATGAATGTAGAGTGTTGAGGCCTATTCTTACTTCTCATAAAAATGTAAATTTAACAGAAAGTAGGGGCGTATAGAGAAGGATATGGGGGTTAATGGAGAAAGGTACTATTTACCAACCCCTCCGCTCAGGCAGGATATGACACAAGGTCGATTTTTAAGCGGAGTTTAACAGGTTTGAATTCAGAGTTTTCCTTCTCCTAGACTAGTTGCCTGAAGAACCTAGTCCGTCCTACTATTTACCCATAGCTGGAGGGAGAATAAGGGGGTTCATACTTTTCCCAAGGGTATTTGCCCAAATGTGAACGTAATAGCGCGACTGGAGTACGAACTCGCGTACTACGATTCCGCAGTTCATCGCTTTAACCATTACACCACGAGGACACCCCTTAATGGAGAAAGGTGGTACATATATTGGGATGGGTGTGATGGTTGGTGGAGAAAAATGGTACTTGCAGTGCTTTAGGTGTTTTATGGTATCTTTTTTCCTTTTTTTCTAATATATAGGGGTGTTAGTTGGGTTATGTTTATGGGTTGAAGTGTGAGAGAATTGTTTGTTCTCGTGCCTACCTTTTGATAGGATTTCAGATTTTTTTTTTAATTTAGTAGGGCGTTTTGTGATGGGTAGGTTATGATGGCTAAGTTTTCGTTGAGACAAAGAAGGCATTTTTTTTAATCTTTTGTTGTAGGCAGGTGTATGTTTTAGTATCTCTCAGGTGATTGTAGGAGAGATGTTTG
>OY757914.1:44251009-44308509 GCA_963585895.1 Sepioteuthis lessoniana
CGCGTCCACAATTATTAGGGATCATCACCCAAGACCAACAGGTAATCTCATTGAGGAGAAGAGTTTAACCCTGTAAAAAGGTGCAGTCGGTGTATTCTGTTGCCCCACCGTCAGGGCAGAATAAAATAACAAATGAAGTAATAGTATATAATCCACTATTTAACAAAATAGTAAACACAAGAGTGGAAAAACAGTTCTAAATTTTATTCTAAAAAATACTGGTAAATATTTTGTGGAAATAATTAATACTGTTAAATAGGAATAGATACTTGAAACTATACAATTGTGAGTAAGTTATTTGTAATAAACAGGATATTATAACAGAGTGCGACTAATTTTCACCGGACAGTGGCAAAATGGTTTGAGTATTCGCCAATGGCCCGGGAGACCTGGGTTCAATCTCCAGGTCAAGTCATACCAAAGACTCAAAAAATGGTACCTGATGCCTCCTTGTTTAACACTCAGCATTATAAGGTATGGATCAAGGGTAAAGTGGAGAAATCCAGGGAAATGAGTAGTGCCCACCCCTACACTTTGGTATAGTAGCTATCGAAAAAGGAGCCTTCGGGTCACCCTCGACAATGGTCGCCAACTTTACTTTTTTACTTGCAACTCATTTGCCTCAAAGTTTGGCGTAAGATTACTCATAAGCAGTTGATATGCCATTAAACTTATAAACAAAACCCAAAGCCATAATTGTTATTATGCCAGTCATTGTGAATTTTTCACACCAGTTTTGATTGGTGATTTATACTTATGTTCGAGTGACAGCAAGACTTCTCTCGTTCCTCTTGTACGTATTTCAGTTGATTGTAACCTTGCTGTGGTCTAGATGGTCTGGATTCTTCCTCGGATTTTCATTTCTCATAGTCCCTCTCCAGGTATTTCAGGATCGTTCCATACGTAGCAACTATAACTGATATCATTATCACCTTAATTTTCCAGAGCATCTTGATCTATTAGGCAAGATACTCGAATTTTTATTATTATTTTACTCCCTGAGAGTTTTTTTAAAGCAGCGTTAGCAAGTGGTCTTTCACAAGAGTCTGAGTAACAAGTCACCACAAGCCTTTGTAGACAGTTTTATTATTATTACTATATTAGTCCTTTCGAGTTTTTCCATCTTTAGCTAATAGTCTTTCATTGTAGTTTGAGTTGTAACATAGCCATGATACGGATACGTGAAATATACGGATATGTAAAATGTACATAATGCATATATACAGATGTGTTAAACATTCACATACATAGGAATCCCAAAACACAGACGACTTTCTTGGTTCAGGTACGAAACTTTTATTACCTTCTTGAATTTTAGGCTTTCGACACGAAGAGAGAGACACACAGTTTTTACTATGCTGACTGTTCGTCCAACGTCAGCTCTCAACTCTCTGACCCAACCAACGCGCTTGCACCACGCAGCAAACAACTGGACTCATCTAGGTTCAAATCTCAACTAACTGCTCTTTTCAAAATACAGAAGAATCCCCGCCCATCACTTCTAGGCATGATGCATTCACATCCCCAGTCCTATTTCTATCCGGGGTTTTTATTATGACATCTGTGATTGTCACATCCTCACCGCGAGAGCGTGAACACCTGTACTAAACCGAATGGTAAGATATAACCAACGAAAAATGATAATATAAAAAAATCCTTCGGCAATTATATAACAGAGTGACAGCAAGTCTCTCCAAATCTCTAGAATTTTACTCAGCGTTCTGGCTGATTTTAGTGATACTGTACTTTGAATAGTCTTGGTTCCTCTTCCGATTTCTAACTCTTCCAGTCACTTTATCAAGCCTTTTGGGACCGTACCAAATACGCAAATAACAATTGGTATCACCGTCACTTTCATGTCCCATTATTGTTTCAGATCTCTGACAAGGTCGAAGTATTTGTCTCAAATTTGATTTTCTTAGATCTTCATTCTGGGATTTGCAGACACGGCAAAATCCACTAGTCGGCAGGTTCTCGTTTATTGGTCTTTTTTTTTTAAATTAATTATCACTAGGTCTATTCTTCTGGCTGAGATTAGGTGATCTGTTCATATATCAAATTCCCAGAGAAATTTGAGCCCCATTCTCCAGGACTGATTCTACTTTGCACATATACCATTTGTTCGTATGATCAAATTTCAGTTTCTTGCACAATTCCCAGTGGATCACCTTCTCACCCAAGTCATGTTTCGTCTTCGACTCTTTTTCTGCTTGTTGGTTGCATTCACTTATTATGGAGAATTAGTTAGAAGGATACCACTCTATCAGTTTTACATCTAGAAACAGAGACAGAGACAGAAGAAAGAGAATGAGAGAAGAAATTGAGAGAATGTCAGAAGACTGAGAGAGAGATTTTTAAAAAATACTTCAACGTCTAAAATTCGTTATTACCGTTCATCACAGTCTAACATTTTGTAATTACCGGAAATTAACCGATTATGAAACAAAATATCGAAATGCCATCACAAAAAGAAATATATTTTCTGCTATTTAATTCTGGACTGACAGCATAAAGGTTATAAGCTTTTTTATATTGTCTTGATGTAGTTTATATATATATATATATATATATATATATATATATATATATATATATATATATATATCATATGTGTGTTGATAATAATCGTGGTTTGGTGCATGTGAAACCCTGAATAAACTTATAAGCAGATTGAGGCCGTTTCTTAAATGTTAGTTTATATATATATGTGCGGGTTTGCGTGTGAAATTAAACCAAAATAGACAGACATGCTGTATTTAGTGATATATCTTATGTCAGACACTGTGAATGAGATATTTTCTTATCACATAATTAATCTTCCTCTGTGCAGATGCATTCACTTGACAACAGAAAGAATAATCAGTCCATCTTAGTAATTCTAATATTCCTTAAGCATTGACATCTGAAGACACACACACACACACACACACACACACACACACACACACACATATATATATATATATAAATATATATATATATATATATATATATATATATATAAATATATATATATATATATATATAAAACATGTGGAATAACGGTAAGTTTCGTTATGAAACGGACTCAACAAAGCAAATCGCGATCGTGGATGACACAGTTTGCATTTTTCTTTTATGCTTTATTCCCTTGGAAAGGACTTGATTTCATGTTCATTCTCTCATCTGATTCGCTAAGTATGGAAACCAGTAAAGGAGAAGATCAATACTGAATATAAAAACCTGAGAACTGTTTTTCTTCACAAGAATGTTGCGAACAATATTAAACTAGTCCTGGAGACAGCGCCCATCAAAGCAGCAGCTGTACGTCCACTTACCACCCATCGCAAAAACTATCCAAGTTAGACAAACCAGACATGTGGGACAGGGTTGGATAAGTCTAGACGAACTCATTAACGATATAATTCTTTCGACCCCTTCACATGGACGAGCAAAGGTTGGACGACCAGCTAGAACCTATATACAACAGCTCTGTGCCAATACAGGATGTAGCATTTTAGACCTACGGGTAGTGATAGACGATAGAGATGGGTAGCGGGAGAGGGTCAGGGAGATCAATGCTGGAAGCGCAACATGAGGATGATGATGATGATGATGATGATTGTTTTTCGGTAGAATATGTAGAACATGGTTCCATCACTCTTTCGTTATAAGCTCATCCGGATACTGTTCCTGTTTCTTTAAAAGCTTTCAACACTAAAAATAAATCAGCTTTGAAGGTCGTCCAACGGTTCATATTTCTAACTTAGCTCTAAGCTGAAGCTCTCATACGTTGGGATTTATGATAGAGTAAATTATATATATATATATATATATATATATATATATATATATATATATATATAACAAATATGTATTACTTAAACATATCTCTCTTCTCGTCAATGCATTTAGTTCTATTGTGAGTATTAATCCAATACTAGGGAGATTAGCATTATTTGTTTGGATCAAAATTTGGCTCGTATTTGTGTCAATCAGTACATACAAACACTGGCGCATATAGAAAAATTCTGAATGCAAGTCCATTGAACGCGTCATAAAGTTGATCTTGTGTCGCAACTTGTGACATATTTATCATATTCACCCAACCCCTCCGCTCGGTCAGGATATGACACAATGTCATTTTTTAAAGCGGAGTTTAACAGGTTTCAATTCAGAGTTTTCCTTCTCCTAGACTAGTTGCCTCACAAAGGCTGAAGAACCTAGTCTGCCGTACTATTTACCCATATCTGGAGGGAGAATAATTGGATTGATACCTTTGCCAATGTGAAATGCAATCAGTCTCGTCCAGGTTTTGAACTCGTATCGCCGTGTCCATTTCCTGCGACGATAACCATTACACCACGGGTACCTCCTAAACATATTTTTGACATATTTATATGCACGTGTGTGTGTTTGTTTTGTTTTTTTAATGGCACATCAACCTTCTTGGGTTATCAAATGCCAAATCCACCCTTCTAGAAGAACAGTAGTGGTACTATTTAACCAACAGCTGGAAGGATAAGTGATGGGGTCATACCTTTACCGATGGTATTTGTGCGAAAGTGAACGTAATAGCACAACTGGCTTACTAAGTCCATCGCTTTAACCATTACGCCACGAACACCCCCCCGTATGCGTATGGTGGTGGGGGGAGGGTTACGTATCTCTGAAAGTGTATGTACACTTTCTAAATTTTCCACGATAAGAACCAAAAAAGATCACTGAATTTTTTTATTTTCTGACTGAAAAGTATTTGAAAATGTTGTGGTATCACCCCTTATTCGATACACGGTAGACTCTTCCAATAAAGATATAGTAATTGACTGTAAACCACTCTCTGAGTCCGTTGGAAATAGCGCCAGTGGTGATTATTGTATTACTTGTTTTCTGCAAAATATAACTTTTATTCTTCTCTCTTAGTAACTGTTTGTTTTATCTATTTTATGCCCTTCTCTGAGGAAATAACAGAAAAGATGTTCACGTAGTTACTAAACAGAATTTAATTCGTGAGACATTAAAAAAGAAACGTAAAAAGAAAAATGAATGAGGAAGTTAAAAATAGAAATAAAATCTAAAGCTATTGACGAAACAGAAAAATCAGAATAGGACTGTAGTAGTTCCATTTAGAAAATATATATTAGATTTGGAAGGAGGGCATCTTGGGAGGATCAGACTCACGAGGAACTAATCCTCCTCGGCATTATGTCAAGACGAGGTGCACAAAAAACTTAAAATGCGAAGAATGAGGTTGATGAAAGAAAGAAAAGAAATAAAAAAGGAAGAAAACTTTATAACGTTCGGTCATGACGTAATTTTGACCGACACTTCACAATCTCTTTACTCTCCGATAATGCCGAATACTGAGTTCGAATGCTATCATGATACTCTGAATACTGACTCGCAATCCTTCATCGTAATCTTACACATCTCGTCAGGCCTCTGTCTGATTGATTTATATATTTACTATTTCCAGTCACGTGACGCCTGTAGCACAAACTATTTCAACAGTTGTGTTTGTTTCCTAGAGATTCGTGTTCGACCCCACCGGTCAGTATCGACATGTTCTTCAATATAACAGAAAGAAAGAAAGAAAGAAAGAAAGAAGTAAAAAGATGCCATCAGAAAGAAAGTCGCGAACGTGAAATGGAGTAAATAAAATGTGCCGTTTAGAATATAGAGAATAACATGTACTTTTCGAAGCCTTAGTTGAACCAAGTACACTTCAGCTCTCCTCAACAGAAACACACACACACACACACACACACACACACACACAAGAATTAATGGTGAGGGTTTATAGTGTAATAGTCACCGTTATAGGGAAGGGACACGGTGACCTAAGTTCGATTTCTTGACGAAACTGTATTTCACATTGGGCTAAAAGTCTTATGAAAGTTACTAATCCTACTATTCTCTATGTGGCTAAGGGTAAATATTTGGAGAAACTGGGCTATTTAACCCTGGTATGGCTACCGGTATAGGAGGAGAAAAATCCTGAATAAACTAGTCAACTCAGCTTAAAATTATATTGTTTCCTCTTCGTGCAGAGAGGTTGGTATATATATATATATATATATATATATATATATATATATATATATATGAGTCTGTGGGGGTGCGGGCGAGTATCTATATGTGTGGATTATCAATAATGTAGCATGCTATATTTATTTAAAAAGGGTATTGGTGATAGAACTTATACATCGAAGTTAAGATCGCGTAAACACAGCGTCAACGCTTCGTGGTAGCTAACATCTTCCTGCCTTTGTGACTATCAGGCCATGTGCTATGGGATTAGATTGATATATAACATACAGGGATGAACATAGACAAACTGGGAGGTATATATATATATATATATATATATATATATATATATATATATATATATATAGGGAGAGAGAGAGAGAAAGGAAGAGAGAGACAGTCAGGCAGGCATAGACGGATAGATAGATTGATAGATAAGATATAATAGTGTCAAAGTAAGTAAAGTTGGCGACCGTAGTTGTGGGCCACCCGAAGTCTCCCTTTTCAATAGATGATACACCAAGGTGTAGGGGAGGGTGCTACTCCTTTTCCTGGATGGCTCCACTTTACCTTTGGTACGTATCTTATAATACTGAATGTTTAGCAAGGAGATATCAAGTACCATTTTTTGAGTCTTTCGTATGATTCGACCCGGGATTGAACACCGGTCTCCTGGGCCATTGGTGAATATTCTACCCATTAGATGCTATATTTACAAATAAAGATTGCTTAATAAGGGTGATAGTGAATATATATATATATATATATATATATATATATATATATATATATATATATATATATATATATATATATATATATATATATATATATATATTCATTGCTCAGCAGAACAAAATTTCCCCAAGACAGTCTTTGACGAACTTCAAATAGAATAAGAATTTGTAATATATATTTACATTAATTTCTCTAAGATACATTTATCTATTTTTAAAAATGTATTTATTCAGTTTGTTTTATTTTCAAATATATTACTTTAAATTATACCAATTCATTTCTTTAAAAATCAAGTAAAGAATCTTTTTCGATATTATTGAAGTAAAAAAAACTTCAGGTGCAAATAAAAGGAAATAAAATGTTGTTAATTTTTTTTCACCAAATTTATCTAAATTTTTCGTGTCGCGCCGAAAGATCTTTGAAAATCGTCCCAAAGAACTCATTTCAAATCCTAAATAAGACTGCGTTTCATTTTGCATTTTGGAAAGGCATGAGCCCATCTCATCTCTCCCCGAACTAAGAATCAATCGTTGGACTAATTTGGTTTCCGTAAAGTAATCGACTTTGATAGACTGAAAATTCCTGCTAACCCTACTTAAAAAGTGACCTGCTCGTTGAAGTGGGTGGGTAAAAATAGATAGATAGATAGATAATGCTTCACTTTTGCTCACTTTCTTTCTTTCTTTCTTTCTTTCTTTCTTTCTTTCTTTCTTTCTTTCAGTGCGTTATCTGGTAAATAATTTTATTAAAAAGGAGTAAAATACATTAGAAAAACAATAACAATTAATATGTCTCCTTTACACAGGCTTATATCATAAAAGTATGTACGCATTATTTTAATGTCGATAATTTATGCCATATTAGTTGATTCGATTTAATAAATAGGTAAGAACTAAATGAAGAAAGAGTTTAGAAAGGTTTTATTTTTCTATTTCCGGATGTTTATCATCATCAAGTTATCAATGCGAATAAAAGAAGGGCAAAACTGAACACATACCATAACCTTTCTAGAGAACTGAAAAGGTTGGGAAATGTGAAAGAGACAGTGATACTGATTTTCGCTGGAGCCGTTCGAAAAGTCCCTAAGAACCTCCCAAAATTATTTTTGAACTGGATATAATAAGGATAGATACGATCTCAACCTTCCTCTCTCGCTCCTTCTCTCGCTCTCTCTCTCTCTCTCTCTCTCTCTCTCTCTCTCTCTCTGTATATATATATATATATATATGTATGTATATAATCAAAAACCTTTTACATCTACTATAAATATCTATTTATTTGTCAGTTAATAGGAGGCGCGTGGTGTTACGATTATTACACGTGAAGAAAAAAAAAAATATATGTATGTGTATGTATGCATAATCTTAAAAATCATCGATACGTACATATATATATATATATATATATATATATATATATATATATATATATATATGTGTATAAATATATAAGTAATTATACTATATATATATATATATATATAAGTAATTATACTATATATATATATATATATATATATATAAGTAATTATACTCTATATATATATATATATATATATATATATATTAGTTTTTAATGATAACGGAATACATGTAAGTACCAACTTATATACTCGATGATATATTGATATGATTCTAATTTTATACAAGTCTTTTCCATTTTCGTCTTAAGAACTTTTATTGACAACATAATTATTTGTCTTTTCTGCTTTTTAAGCTTCAAAATTTCCCCAGGCTCATCTCGAGAAAAAAAACTTATTTCATTTCATTTTTTTTTTTTTCGCCTATTTTTGGTACAATGTAATTTACCGTAAAAGAAAACCTCCTACCAAAATGTTACAAGGTAGCGAAGGAGAAGTCAATGTCATTATAATGTCCTGCCTCGTTTTGACTTGAATTTTTATTCTCTTTCTCTCATGAACCATTTGGTGTTGCATTCTTTGTTCGTCAAACACCAATATTCCAATTATCTATACTTGAATATGGGAGATTATTATTATCATTAGTAGTCGTAGCAGTAGTTTTTCAAGCAAGCTCTGAGAAGTGCTGTTTTTTGTTTTGTTTTTTTATTTTTTATTTTTACTAGCGTAGTGCTGACAGCAATTCTATTCGTATTTCCAGGACTCTTCTAAGTATTCTAGCTGAATTTAACAGTGCTCTAGTCTGGATGGTCTCAATTCTTCAATGAGTATTCTATGAGTAAAGCTTTTTTTTTCTAGGTTCTTAGGGTCTATTCAAAGGGCTCCAACTATAATTAGCATCACTGTTACCTTCATTTTTCACAATTTGTTAGCACTTGGGCAAGATCGCGGTATTTGTCATGTTTTTAACTCTGTGATCTGCTCGAACGGCAAAACTCACTAATTACACCCTTTTTTTCTCTTGTTAATTGATATTATATCTGGTATTCTGGCCGAGATGAGAGGATTTCTTTGTATCTCAAAACCCGAGAAAAATTTTTTTCTTCATCTCATTGTTTAGGATGAAGTATAGTTTATGCAGATATGATTTCTCAGTGGGGTCTAATTTTAATCACTCGTGCTACTCCCCGGGAATAACCTTCCCAACCCATTCGTATCTAATCTTGTATCCTATTTTTGCCAGTTCGCTATATCCGATTATTATTATTTCATTAACTGTTTGTTAAGTGACATTCTGCTGTGGACCCCTTCACATGAACGAGCAAAGGCAGGACGACCAGCTAGAACCTATATACAACAACTCTGTGCCGATACAGGATGTAGCCCAAGAAAACTGCCGGAAGCGATGAACGATAGTTACGGGGGGCGAGAAAGCCAGGGATATCCGTGCTGATGGCGCGACCTAATGATGATGATGAACTATTTCATCTCTATCAGCATATAGCAACACTTGCTATTCTTCTGAGCAAATGGTTTAGTGGTTAATGTGCCGAACTGTGACATCGTAGTAAGTGAGTTCGAACTCCAGCCGCGCTATTACGTTCACTCTCGGACAATTACACTTGAGTATCCGCCAACTATGATTTATATAGTAACACTACTGTTATCCCACATGGATAGCTATGGCATTAAATAACCCTCAAAGGTTGATATGCCAATAGATAAAGGAACCAAACCAAATAAAACCCATTCTTCTGCATATAATCAATTTTTTTTTAATATATAAATAGCCTCTGTGAAATTTTAAGCTGCTATTAAAAACGATTCAATTCCACTCTTCAGGTTTCCTCTGCAAAGCCATACCAGGTCATCTATAGTTCACTGTCCTTTGTTTGGTTTTAGAAGAATCAATTACGCTTTTTTTTCTTCTGATTTTCCATCTTAAGACCACATGATTGTTGATTTAGTGTTTGTCCTTAATATTAGTTTTACTGGTTGGTATAATCAAGTCAGGTGAAGCTGAAGAATACACCGACTGCATTTTGTCAAAAGGGATAAGACCTCCCACAATGATTGTCCTGAATATGAAACAAAGTCATCTGACGGTGAGGCTCCATTCTAGGAGATTTGAGAAATGTGGTGTACCCCATCTTTGCTATAATTCCCAGGTGTACACTGACTCGAAGTGGTAGTGTCTGCAGTGGTATAATGTATGGGTCAAATTTAATCATATTTAATCATTTTCCATTCTTGAAACCATTTAACTCTCTGCATATAAATGACTGTTAAATTAAATTATTAGTATTACTTGGCCAAGCTTAGAATCATTTAATTGTCAACAGATGAATAATTAATGTTAAGAGATTTACTAAGGTTTAATAGCAATACTTGGAATCATTTAACGTTGTACAAATTGCTCCGGCTCGTTTAAAAATTCTAACATGCAAACTATTTGTATAAAGATCATAAAAAATTAATATATATGTATAATCAAGGTTTGGCATTAAATTACGTAAAAGGGTTGATATGCCGTATAACACAACCAACCAGCCATCTCTTTGTTCATTTTGATTTAAATTCTTCTTGTTCCTGTTATGTAGTATCCGCGCAGTTCTCAATGCTGGTGAATATTTTCTCAGTGCATTGAGTACTCCTTATGAGTTTTCATGCCAGTAAAAACTATTTTTTTTAACTCGAATTCTTCCTTGAATCTTTAGTTTCTCCTGCATTATTTTTAGATTCTATTGGATTGTTCCAAGGGGATCCTGTTGATTGCTTTCACTGTCATGTTCCATTACTTGTTTTTTTTTTAATTTGTTTTTTGTTTTGTTTTGTTTTATTTTTTAGTTTTCTGGCAACTTCCAGGTATGTATCGAGTTTTTTGCTTTTCTTTATTTCTGCTTTGTAATTTGCTGCAACGTTAAAGCCCCCGAGTGGACAAGTTATTTTCTTCTTCTTGTTAGCTAACACCAGGTCGGTCTTCTAGCCTTTGACTTTGGTGATCTGTTTTTATCTTATAGTCCCATAGAATTCCGTTTGTCTTATTTTCCAGTACAGATTCTGGTCATTGTATGCTATTCTGGATTCCATGATCTTAACTGAATTGTAATATAAGTTAACTTAACGCAAGAAAACTTGCACCTCACATCTAGATTCTTTAGGGAAACAAATTTAAATTGCTCTAGTTTAGAGATAAAAGTAACTTTCAATCTAATTTGTATTAATATCAGCGATAGAACTGCTTTCTCTGTCACCCCGTTCAGTATAATTCACCTACATAAATAACGGAGTTTTTTTCCAAGCAGCAGTCGTGGCGATACTACTATATGGGTGCACTACATGGACGCTAATTAAACGTATGGAGTTAAAACGAAACAGACAAGCGGGACCCTGCTCGAGAAATATGGACAAACTCATCAGCGACATGTGAACCCCTTTACATGGACGAGCAAAGGCAGGACGACCAGCTAGAACCTATATACAACAGCTCTGTGCTGATACAGGTTGTTGCCTTGAAGACCTACCGGGGGCGATGGACGATAGACACGGGTGGTGAGAGAGGGTCAAGTAGATATGTGCTGGCGGCGCAACATGATGATGATGATGATGATGATGATGACATAAATAACTTTGAAATTCATATTACAGAAAAATATCATTTATTTTTTTGCAGTAAATTAAAAATTAAAAGTATGCGAATCCAATACAAACGTTGGACATTGCTAGAGAACATAGATAGATAGATAGATAGATGTAGGCAAATAAAGATAGATAGACATATATATGAACAGACTGAGATAGATAGATAGATAGATAGATAGATAGATAGATAATGAACAAGATAGATAGATAGATAGATAGATAGATTAAAAGGTGTGAGAAGCTAAAAAAGTTTCGGGACATGATCAGAGTGTTAAAAGGAGGTAAAAGGCTTGAAAAACGTTTGAAAGTTGCGGGAGAATTATCAAGTATGAAAAAAGTATTAGACATCCTAATCATCATTCTCACCACTTTAAAATACCTTATGTATTTACCCATCCCCTCTGGCACGAACAGATGGTGACACAAGGTCATTTTTAAGCGGTGTAAAACTTGTTTAAATTCAGTGTTTTCCTTCTCTTATATAGATAAATAAACTTATCTGCCCTGGTATGTTAACCATAGCTAGAGAGACAATAGATATCATTATGGCTTTCTGAAGGGCATTAACGCCAAGTAAAACGCAATCAGCCATGTCCAAAATTTGAGCTCAGATTGCTGATTTCATATCCTACGTTACGCTAAATGCGCCTTGGACGCAGTGTAGGTTTTTCATTTCTTATAATCACTTTTCTGATTCATGATACATTTATTTAAAACTTGTCTGTATTGCTTCTCAAAAAAATACAATATAGAATTAAAAAGAAATGACGGAGCAGCACGGAAATTGATTTGTACAATCGGAAACTGTCATTTCCCATCAGTATTTTTTTTTTCATCCAGTGTCTTCATAGAACAGCTCTTGGCGCAAAATATAATGTCTTTTATGTACGCTCATTTTGTTTTCAGGACGTATTTTCCGCGCCGATTCACCGCCTCATTTCTCCGACAGATCGTTATGGCAAGGTTGAATTTATAATTCTCTCTCTCTCTCTCTCTCTCTCTCTCTCTCTCTCTCTCTCCAAATACTGGTCTTTCTCTTTCTCTCTCTTTCTCACTCTCTCTCTCACCCTCTCTCACTCTCTCTCTCTGAACAAATTCTATTTTCTCTCTCTGTGTGCAAATACAAGTCTGTCTCTGTCTCTCTCTCTCTCTCTTTCTCTCTGTCTCTCTGTACAAATTCTATTCTCTCTCTTTCTCCGTTCAAATACTAGTCTTTCTCTCTCAGTCTTTCAGAACAAATATTATAATCCCCCTATCTGTCTCTATCTCTCTATGTCTCCCCCTGTCTCTCTCTCTCTCTCTCTTTCAATACAAAAACTATTATCTCTCGCACTATCTCTCTATCTTTCGCTCTCTATCTCTCTCTCACTCTGTGAAAATTCTATTCTCTCTTTCTCTCTCTCTCTCTCTCTGTACAAATACTAGTTCCTCTCTCTCTCTCTCCAAATTCTATTGTCTCTCTTTCTCTGTACAAATACTATTCTCTCTCTTACTCTCTCTCTCTCTCACTCTCTCTCTCTCACTATCTCTCTCTCTCTCAGTACCAGTACCATTACTAATAAGTTGTAAATGAGTGAAAACATTATGTAATCCAAGATCCATTTCTTCAAAATCAGTCATATTCAACGAATATTTTGCAATCATCTTCCATTATTTCCCAGACCGCAAATAATAGCACAGAACAGAATAAAATCGAACATCAGAAAATCATTTGCTGATTCGCTTTTTGCTTTTTTATTTGTTGTTTTTTTTTGTTTTGTTTTTTGTTTATTTTTTATGCTTTTTATTTGTTTTTTGACTTGTTTTTTTTTTTTTGTTATTTTCTTGAAATATTTTTCATTTCCGTCCTTAGTTTTATTCAAATCCGGTCTCTGTTTCATTGACAGTGTAATCAAATTGACATTAAGTGTTTATCAGACGTCACTGACTAATCTTTTAGTCAACTTGTGTCAAACGCAGTCAGCGTTTATTTTATTTATTTATTTTTAGATCTAAGGTTGTAACAAATGTAATGTCCGATTTTAGTGTATGTATTATAAATTTAAAAAAAAACTTATGCCTATAGAAATATTTATAAATCATATAAATATACATCAGATCTTGTAGAACACACACAAGCAAAATTCTTTTGGATTTGATGGAAAATATGAAACATATTCGTATTCAACCGCTTCTGTTGATGTTAGCCTGAGACCATCAAAGTGATTCTGTTATTCTTTAAACAAGTCATAACTGGAAGGAGCCAATCAAAATGATATGAAGGAAGAAGTAATTTTACTGAGATTATCTAAGAAAACTTTTAAATAAGTGATCTGAATGAGTACTGACATTATCGTGATGGTGATTATCGCCCTTTCTGTTGACGAAGTAACAAGAACGTTTTCCTCCAAAACTGTTTTCAAACGACAGAGTTGATTGCAGTAAAGAATAGAGATGACCATTTGATAAATGTTTAAAAGTTTGGTAAAATTACAGGAATATCCCACCTTACACTTAAAATGATCTTATTTGGACAAAGTCATCTCTCCGATGCTGAGCAGGTATGTTTCCTCAACTGATCCACTAACGACGGTGTTTAAGGTTATGATAAATGATCTTCTCATCACCAGTAACAAGCCTGACTAGAAAGAAAGGCACCTGAGAGTATCGCATAAGCATTGACTCACGAGTGATTGCAGAATTGTATGGATGATCTAAGATTGATATCAAGTGGAGAGGTTGAAAAGGAACTGGTCTCATTTTGCATCAAAGCCTAAAGAATCTTTTTAACGCGACATTTATATGTTTGTTAACAGAGAGAATGAGATTCTCGATCACAATGTAGGTTATCTTGATGTTTATATATTTCTATAAACATAAGTTGTATTTTTATTTATTAATAAAATATATTGTTAAATCAGATGCTACATTCGTTCCTACATGATACAAATGTGTCATTGTCTTGTTTCGGTGTTAGTTATATTTGAGCATAGTAAAACCAAGAAAAAAGTAAGTGTATGACTGGAAATATAAAAAATCAGGCCAAATCGGGTTTTAATTTTTTCTTCTGAATAATTAAGGCTAAACCTTATTTGTTATATTTGTTCCTTTTTTTTACTTGAAATAGAACGTAATTTGAATTCTCAATAGGGAAGAAATCAACGTTACTCTTCCGAATCTCTAAAGGACAGTGTTTTTGCTTTGTTTTTTTATTTAAAAATTATGAGTAATTTGAAGTCAAATAAGAAGACGTAACCTAAAGAAATAAGCAGAAATAAGAGTATGATTAGCTGTCTAAAAAAAGGACTAAATGAACTTTACTTTTCTGATTTCTTACGTTCAACGGTTTCTTGAAACTAAAAAAAATGTTTAAATTTGTAGTAAAAAGCAGAATACAACCGATACTTACTTGAATCAAAATTTACACATCTGTAACCATTATAATGCCAGGAAAGTTCTTAAAGAATTAAAAATACACTGGTCCCCGCTCAAAAAAATGAAGTGGTATCGAGACACCAGTCATCTTTTATATCTGTCTTATGAACGCTGAATCTGAAAACGACTTTCCTTTTTCTTTATTAGCTACCTTTTTTAGTGTACACAAAATGCCTCATTTTTGGGAAAAATGCTTTTTTCATTTGTTTTCTGTATATATGATCTTGACCGATGACAACATTTCTCAAAGACTGATGAATTCTTAAGAAGTCAGGAACTCCAGTTAATTGCTGTTTCTCTGTTGGGAGGATTGGATAAAACATTACTTATGCCATTCAGTTTACCGATCAAGATTTTCCCCACTGTCAACTCATCTTCTCTCTGGTCGCTGGCATCTTTTTAAATTTATCTATTCCCAGCCTGCAACTACTTCACTTTAGCAGTCATGTACAGTGTTTCAAAAGGAATGTATTTTTAAGATTAAAATCTTTAAACACGTATTTATCATTTTATCCTTCCCTAAAGTTGACTTTGATATATTTTGATAGTTAAACGTAAATTACAGCCCTGAAGAAGAATATAGTTACATAGAGTAAACAATAATTATTGATACAAAATTACTTTGCAAAAAATAGCTACTTGGTTTATATGTCTACTAAACTGCATCAAGTGGTGAGGATCCAGTCCTGGAGCTCTGAAGAATCTGGATACAACCTACCACTGACATTCCAGGTCCATTCTTACACAGAGGCATTAACTGCATGGGTTCAATCTATGAGTCCTTTATTTACCAACCCCTCCGCTTGGGCAGGATATGACACAAGGTCAATTTTTAAGCGGAGTTTAACAGGTTTGAATTCAGAGTTTTCCTTCTCCTAGACTAGATACCACTCCAAGGCTGAAGAACCCAGTCTGTCCTACTATTTACCCATAGCTGGGGGGAGAATGATTGGATTCATACCTTTCCCAAGTGTATTAGCACCTCCAATCTATGAGTCCGATCAGTTTGAAAACTATTATTATCACCTTCTATTTCCGTTATAAGTACAACAGGTATGCGGAATAAAAAACACACTATTTCAGAGGGCAACCTTTTTTGCTACAAGCGCTATTAGCCATATCTCGAGCTACGTATTTTTACAAAAGTGATAAACGAGTCTCCAAAGACGTAGCGCCGAAAGTAATGTCACCTATTTTACTTAACACAATTGCTAGGGCTTATAATACTCCGACTGTACTCCCTGCGTAGAGGTAACAATCAACCAAAAAGGGATTTCTTTGATATGGCACTAATTGGCATTTAGTGGTGAAGCTCTAATTCTGGAGCAGTGGGGACTGTGGGTTTAGGAGGTGGGATCAATGAGCACTCTCAACTACTCTAGAAGGCGCATGGAAATTTTTAGCAGTGTCACAATGATCTAATACATTTAGAAAGGAAAAGGATATTCCAAGTTCACGAACCCTTTTTACATTCATGGATAATGTGGAAAGTTATGGAAAAAGATTAATTAGTTTTTTTTGTTTAACCAAATTTGTCTTATCCAGGGCAAGCCCAGGTTCTACTGCAACTTTATACCTGCTCTACGGTAGTAGCGTCCAGAACTTTTCTTCTCAGCATCATTTTATTATATATATATATATATATATATATATATATATATATATATATATATATATACACAAAAGTTTATATCTACAGGAAAGTTTATAGGTTATGGAATGTGACCAAACGATGTTTGTTCTTTAATATAGTTTCACTGTGGTCACCACACTTCTTCTAGCAGCGTTTAGGAGCGTAGATCCCATTGGTAAAAAATTACCAGCTGCAGTTATGACGTCATCAAATAAACATTTTATCCTCTTATCTTTTCAACCCAACCTCGAATATATATATATATATACTTTCAAGAAAAAAACAAAATTCAGTCACGTTAGGATTATAGATTTATTTCCATCCAGCTAAGAGCATTGATATGAATGAATAACTCCGAAAAAATTAACAGAACTTCTTAAAGGAATATTTCCTCTGTGATATCATTTACATTGAGCTCTTTACCAGAAATGTTTAAATATTCGAAGTTTAAACAATCTAATTGTCCTGACGGAATCGTTCCCTACTCCGGATTTACTGGGTTGAAGAATATATATATATATATATATATATATATATGTATGTATTGAGAGAGAGAGAGAGAGAACATTTTTGAAGGTTTGCATATCCTTACATATTGGAGAGCATATTTTTTTATTTCTGGTTGAAATCATCAATAATGTCGATGTTATAAACATATTTGAGAAAAAAGTAGGCCTTCTACCATATTCTCTTTATCAAGCACTAGAGAATACCCAAGTTTGATGTGCTCCATGTGATCCATTTTATACTGAAAGAGTGCTGAACTGTTTTTGGGAGCTGAATATTATAACTCTGTTGGTTTTCACTTGGTGGGTTTGTGGCTGACCAAATGCTGTTTACTTTGGAGAGTGCTCAATATCTGTGATAGAGCTATTACATAATAATAATCAGTAAATATGTTTTAGTTTTCATATATATTTAATTGCAAATAATACTCCATAGTATATTACAATATAACATGTCTCATCACCAAGATAATTATTACGTTCTAACTCATCACACTCCTTCGTGTATTATCCTTACAAATCAAAACTGACAACCAACACTGTTATACACACACACACACACACACACACACATATATATATATATATATATATATATGTGTGTGTGTGTGTGTGTGTGTGTGTGTGTGTGTGTGTGTGTGTGTGTGTGTGATACTCACGTTACAATAAATCATGCCTCCATTTTAGCAGAGAATATTATAACATTTTATGTGTGCAATTAAATACTTTGGAGAATTTCGACAAATTCAACACAGAAAATATTATTCTATCACCTACTTTGCAGCCTATCTTTCGAAGTGGTGTACAGAGGCTTACATTAATCAATTTGACAAAATATATTGCTCACAAGGACTAACGGATAACGTTCGTACATTATTTGGATTACATACTCTTTAAAATCTAAGAATTTGAAATCTCGTCTATCATTCTAGAGAAGAGTTTCGTTTCTTCTTTTAAAACAAGGACGAACCTTTTAGTCATTTCTGGGTTTGGTTAGTTCCTTGGTTAGTGTTTTAGGGTATATCAACTCTGGGGCTAATTTAATGAGAAACTCTGTTTACATACATACATACATACACATATATATATAATTTCTTAATTTTGTTGTTAACTATATGCTTAAACGAGTTATTAAAACTCTTTTGTTTGCTGACACTTAGATAATTTCAAATATTGCTATCTACCACTAATAATTCTACTCGATGTTATTCCTTTGCACACATATAAATGGTTTCAAGTATTATTTTTTAACATAAGTAATTCTCTTTATCACGTATCCCTATGTAATGTAAATAATTTGCATACGGCTGAATGTTTCAAATAATAATAATAATAATAATAAAGAGTCCTGGAGTCTTGAGTAGACTTTCTGTCACTCAACCTCCAGTGAAAGACCATCAGCTAACGCAGATGTGAAAAACTCTCATGATTGATTAATATCCATCCCTGGAAAATGATTGAACATGGATTCAAATCATTGATAGCATGCTAACAATGCAGTCCAGAGTAGACCCAAGAGTAATGGCAAAGAAAGGATACTCTACATTCCACTGTGGTATTATGGTAATTCTGATTCTAAATGAATACGGAGACCTGAGTTCAAATCCTGGACGAGTCTATTTGAATTTTACACAGTGTTTATATCTTTAGGAAAAGTATGCATCTATTATCCTTCAAGCTATGGGCAACTAATAGGGGTTATTTTGTTCTTTAGTCGTGTTATGGCAACCTGTCTAAGAGAACGAAAACTCTGAATTCAAACCTCTTAAACTCCACTTAAAAATTGGCCTTGTGTCACATCCTGTGAAGGAGTTGGTAAATACTCACATTCTCCAAGGTAACAGAACTTGAGTGTCCATAACATGCAGACTAGCATCATACCCTGGACACTCGAAGGAAGAGCGGGTCTTACCCTTCTGTAGAAGTACAGTTGATATATTCTACAGCCCCAATCGACAGTACAGATATCTGGACGGAGAAAAAGTCCAGCAAACCGTTAAATAGGTTTAGTTTATAAAATTTAAACATTATTCAAAATATTACTTACCGAAACGATCTTTGACGTTGGCACTTGACTGTAACGCCCGGAGTAGAACTCTCACAAGTTGAAGTCTTTCATAGATACAAGCATAATGCATAACGCTCAGTCCGTATTTGTCACGCAAGTCAAGCGAACATCCCTTTTCAATTAAGGTTCGAGCCAAGCTGACACCACAAGTTTCCGGTATCACATAGGCACACAACATGATCGGTGTCCGTCCATTGTCATCCCGTTCGTCCAGATCGACTGAGAGGTACTCGACAACAAGAGGAACTTGGCGAAAGAGACCGCGTTTAATCACCTGAGTCAGATGTTGGTACAAATGAAGAGCTCGCATCTGTGACAAAACAAAAAAGCTTAAAATTAGAGATTTAAATATAAGTAAGAATTTATCAAGCTAATCAAAATTTAAAAGGATTACTCTATTAAGATGTTGCTTTAGACTAGTTTTTTAATATTTTGCGGGGGAAGAAGTAATTCATTTTACAAATATTGGTACTGTGCTGATCCTGATACAACCGTTTCTTCAAACAATATACGCAACTTTGCAGCATTCATGGATGCTAATCAATAATATACCCGATCGGCGGGGGTATAGAATAACCTGTATCCCTTGCAGATGAGAACATCCCCCTCCCCAGAAAAAATGTGTTTTCTAGTTAGAGGGATCTCGTGCTGAGTTTTAAAACTCGGGGAGGAGAGGTTGATTCCTTGGTTATGATTTATAGAATATCAACATTTTAGGTTATTTAATCCCAAATCTATTTTTATACAAATAATCAGTTTTATTTCAAACAAGTCAGTTTAGCATAAGTACGCAGTTTAAATGTAAATACATAGTTTAATTGCCAAAAACATTTCTACTTCAAGCCATTCAGTTTAGTCAAAAAGTTCTAATTCAGACAATTCAGTTTAGTATAAGTATAGATTTTTTTACACACAATTAAAGGTCAAAACTGTTCAATTTTTAAAAAAATCAGTTTAATGTAAGTACAGTTTCAATGTCCAAAATACTTCTATTTGAAACAATTCAGTTTACCATAAGTATGCAGTTTAAATATCAAAACAGTTATATTTCAAGTAATCTAGTTTTAGCATTACTGAAGCCTCACCATCAGATTGTTTAAGGACACTTATGGGAAAGTTTTCCACCTCTGGAGAGATTCAGTCGGTGTATTTTGCAGCCCCAGCTGACAAGGCCAAGGTAGGCATGACTTTTCTACTCGTACGGTGAAAAGACATAATCTTCCTACCGACCATTTCTTAGAATTAGGATTTGTTAATAATTTTTTTATAATTATAGATACGTATTAATTATCATAACAATATATTCTCATATTTGTATACGCACATTTTTGTTGACACATAACCATGTATAAAATCACATATATATATATATATATATATATATATATATATATATATAGAGAGAGAGAGAGAGAGAGAGAGAGAGAGAGAGAGAGAGAGAAAGAAATATTGATAGATAGATATATGAGAGGATGGTATAGTTGAGAAGGGAATTATGTTTGCGTTGTTTTACATACATAGCTTTTTTTTTAAATTTGTAATGTTTGATTTATCAGTTGCCCGTCAATAGAATTGAACAAATTTGATTAAAATTTCATCCCAACTTTCAAATTTCCTCAAAGAAAAGACAGAAAAATATTACCAAGAAAACGCATTCCATCCTTAAGCGCTGATTATTTGAATGATAGAATGGTCTTCGCGTTGCATATAATTTTTCGAGTAAATTATATTCCCAATTATTGTTTCTATGTTTTTCTGCATTCTTCTTTTTTTATTATTATTATTTTCCCTGCCTGTCCTCGAAGAATTTTCAATTATATTGTTAGAACATATCGTTCGAAAACGCGGGAAAGCCTGTCTTATAACATAACAGAAAGAAAAGAGCGGGAAAAAAGTTAATGATCCCGCCTGAAGATTCTTCTTTTGTTGTTAATCAGACGCTTGGAATAAAACTAATACTAACACGCGTTAAAATATGACTAATTCCTGTAAATTAACTTCATATTCCGAAAGAAATATCATATAGATGAAAGAATGCGTGTTTGCGTAACGGTTACCGTTTCTGGAAATGGATCGGGACACTATTTTTTAAATCCTGAACAAGACTGCTTGTGTTTTGCTTTGAGCAAATTTTCTTGGTAATCGACCTCTTCTCCAAGTAACTGTGGGTAAATAGTAGGTCAGACCATACTCTCTATCTTTGCTTCAGTAATCGGTGAAACTCAGAATCGTGAGTTTTCTACATCTTAAATATTTTTTACGATTTATTACATTGTCTAATATTGCTCTGCATTTTTAGTGTGATGAGCACAAATTGAATTTTATGAATTTGAGGTGCTTTTGGCATAATGGTTAGAGTGTTTGCCGATGCTCCAGGAGACCGAGGTTCAATCCCAGGTCGAGTCATACCAAAAACTCAAAAGATGACGCTTGAAACCTCCTTGCTTAACACTCAACATTATAAGGAAGGGATCAATGGTAAATTGGAACAAACCAGGGAAAGAAGTAGCGCCCTCTCCTACATCTTGGTTAAGTAGCTATTGAAAAGAGAGCCTTTGGGTTTCCCTCGACTACGGTCGCTAACTTTTTTACTTTACTTAATGTTAAATTTTAACTATAGTTTATATAATCATCATCAAGTCACGCTAGTCGTACGAAGGTAAGTGGCCGTACAGTTGTTGTTTCGTAGGGTTCCAGAATTAGAAATTGGAGTACGAGCCGAGATTATCAAACTACAGCCTTACTAAAATCGGCGCGGAATTGAGAAGTATTCGGTCGACTTGACGGGACTTGCTGCCACTCAGATTAGCTTACATTGGTGTGAAAAAAATCACAAGGACTAGTATGTTGAACTGGAGAATGAATATGTGGAATATCATGAATCTTTGATGGCTTAATGTTATTCTCTCCTCGATCAGGCTGATGACTTGTCAGTTATTTTGAATATTTTATCGTTTTATAGCCATTTTTCTATTTGTTTATATCTTTTTACACTCCCTCTTTATACCTTAGGTTTAGTTTGTTAGTGTTTTATGTCATATTAATCTCTCTGCATTATTTAATGCCAAATCCTGTTATATATATATATATGTGTGACGTTTGAGTCAACCGGGTTTCGATCCTAGCTACGGGAAGATACTGTCTAGCCACACTGATGAGTTCTGATAGAACGAAACAGATCTTTCTGTGGATGACTATATATATATATTTTTTTTTCATCATACAACGTGTGAAAGCTCGTGTGATACCCTAGCCTCATCAGCCGCCAATACTGTCTAGCCACACTGATGAGTTCTGATAGAACGAAACAGATCTTTCTGTGGATGACTATATATATATATATATATATATATATATATATATATATATATATATATATATATATATATATTTGGGTCTCTGTGTTTATATGTATGTATATTTGTGGGTGTTTTGTAAGCGAATAGTTTGTAGGTTACGTTATTTTAAACAAGACAGATATCTTTTGTTTGCACACAGTTCAAATATTGTTATCCAACACTAATAATTCTATTCACAATTACTTCTTGTTGGCATACAGTGAAATTGTTTCAAGTTTTGTTCTTAATTGTTCCCACATCATTAAATCATAACAAGTATTTGTATTTATTGTCTGCAAAAAGTTAAATGGTTTCAAGTATTGCTAGTTAGCAATAATAATTCTATTTAATACCAAGTCTTTCTTTGTAGTTTCAAGTGTAATAAAATATAAAATAGTTCAGTTTGACCCAAGGTGAGACCCAAGTAGGTATTACCGCATCGAGCCAAAGTAGACCAGGGGCTAATGGCTATAAAGGGTTACTCTACATTCTTTAAAGATCAAGAACTGAAACCTCACCATAAGAAAGCTTAGAATCATATTGATGACGCTCGTTGTGGAGAGGGGGCCTTACCCCTCAGCAGTTATACAGTTGGTGTATTCGACAGCTTTAGCCGACTGGGCTGTCATCTTTTAGAATATCATCTAACCTTTTGATATCCCTGTGTTATCGACTGTCATTCGTGGTAGTAAAATGAATGATAAAATCCAAGTTTTCAAATTTTCTAAACATTTCTTATGAAAAAGCTTCCGGGTAAACATTTTTGTAACATTACATTTTTTATAGCAGTCAAGTCTTTAGCTAAAATCTACTCGATAGAGATTTTAAAAGTTGGGAATATATGTGGGCTATAATATCATCAGTAAGCTCGTATAAATTTGAATTTAAAAAAAAAAAGACAATTGAGGATAGAAAAAGAAGGAACTAAAATCTTTGGTGTAACAACTCCAGGTATTCCAGACAGGAAATTCAGGAATCAGTAAATCAGAGAAGTTTGGTCGTCCGGATAAAGAAGCTGCCATGGTTTTTGCTAAGCCGGATTTGAAATTGCCTTCAAATGATTGGTCAGCTTGATTGATGATTGAGGAAAGAAATACTCGCTTTTCTATTTGTTTCTCACATTTTCTCGTTCTTTTTTTTTAATTTTTCAACGAATCAAAGCATCATAATTATCATCATCAGCATGAACATCATGAAAACATTTTCAAAATTTATTAATTCATTCCAATACAATATTATTGTCAATGTTGTTTTTGCTTTTATTCTTAACGTTACTCAATGCATCCAGTTCTTCATTTCTAACTTTGTTATTGCTAGTTTCATTTATTTTTATTCATGATCTAATCAGAATATGGAGGAATCTCTGTAGCTTAATAGCAGGACCGTGACATCGTAGTAAACGAATTCAAACTCAAATCGCATTATAACGTTCACTTTCCGACTCACACTCTTGGCAAAGATATGAACCCTAATTATCTCCCTTCCCAGCAATAGTATCACTTGTGTCCTTGTAAAATGATGGCTTAGGCAGTTGATAACTCACGAAGTTTGATATGCTATTAAAGAAATTAAAACTAATGAAAATGTTGTATACTATTTGGTTATGTTTCTAATAACAGTACAAATAAATATAGAAAACACAGGCGGACAATGGTGTCCTCGTGGTGTAATGGTTAAAGCGATGAACTGCGGAGTTCGTACTCCAGTCGCGCTATTACGTTCACTTTCGGGCAAATACCCTTGGGAAAGGTATGAACCCCCTTATTCTCCCTCCAACTATGGGTAAATAGTAGGACAGACTAGGTTCTTCAGCCTTGGTGAGGCAACTAGTCTAGGAGAAGGAAAACTCTGAATTCAAACCTGTTAAACTCCGCTTAAAAATTGACCTTGTGTCATATCCTGCCCGAGCGGAGGGGTTGGTAAATAGTAACACAGGCGGACAATGTCGTTTCGGATACGAATGGGTTTATTAATTTCTGGCTTCGGTCCATGGTGACATGAGGAAAGAGACACAATTCTTAAAAGCCTATGCTAACAATACTATGATGACCCCCACCCCCAACGGGCAGCGCATCTTGTGATGTTTAAGATCTCAATTCATCTCTGCTGATCGAGACCCGAAAAACTCAACCGCAAACTTTAACGGTCGAAAACTCAACTGACGTCTTTTCAAAATCCTCAAATTCTCAGGACCATATCTTCTAAACATGACGTCATCCACACTCCAGTCCAATTTCCTGTCTGGGGGTTTATTATGACAAATGGTGATTGTCATATCCTTTGCGCCCGAGCGTAAAACTGCACCAAATGACTATGCACCTGGACGAAGAGACCCGAATGGATCAAAGCCTTACCAAACTGAATGATAAAATATAATAAACGAAAAATGATTGATATAAAAAATCATTCCTTAATTATATAACAAAAATATGTAGTCAAAAGCAAATAAACACAGAGGCAGCGGCTTTACACGAGAAATAGTTGTCGAGGAAGAGTCTTCGTGGTGTTGTGACTAACCTGCAGGACTGTAACCACGTCGCAAGTAATTGTGAAGAAATTCTCATTGATTCCATGTCTTCTAATTATCATTATAAGTACATAACACGTTAAAATGATGCTATTGTTTGTGATTAGATCATCATTTTTGCCATGACGGATTAGATGTTCTCAATGCTGCACAAAGTAGTTCTTTTCTAATCTCAACCGTTGGAGAAATGAGTGTTACTGGAATGGACTCGTAGCAGCCTGAGTTTACTGTTAATACCGCAAAGTGAGATTAAAATATTTTCATTGCAAGAGAAGAAGTGTTTTCCTGCCTTTTTCAAAGCCATATTGATGTTAACTGTCTTCGCGAATATCTTTCTTTAGTTTAGTGATTACATTGATCTATGTAAATCAGCTTCAAGGGTTCGGCAGTCAAGCAAGATTTTGAAGATGAACAATTTGGAGAAGGCCGATACGACACAGGACTGAACGCAAAAAGGGTCAGTTATACGTGACTGATGACTTACATATTCTATATTTCCAATGAAATAACAACAAAAGTCCTGTATTTTAAGAAATGGTTGCTGTATTGTTTGTTTGCTTTTCTTAATCAACGGACAATCACTCCACAATTATTAGCTTCGTAATCGGTTGTGAGTAAAAGTCGTGCTTTTTACTCATGGTAAGACAACCGATCGATGATAAGGAACAGTTGAATTGAAACCAGGTGTAATTCGCTTAAAAAAGACTTTGTGCAATATCCCTACTGTGACCAAGGGATTGAGCAAATACATACTAGGGTATACTCATCCCCTCTACAAATAATATCTGACAGGTTGTTCTGAAATACATTCTATCAGCAACAAGAACGATCGCTGATCTGATTCATTGAAGAGATTGCTTTAAAGGTTAAGGCATTCCAATTACCCAACTATGTCTCCACAGCCAGAGTAGACGAGGTTCCATGCTTTTTTGTGGAGGGGGGAACTAACCATAGAGTTTTTTAACTTCTCTTTTGCCGGTTGCCTTACCATTGGTAAATAGCCCAGTGTTCCCTACTTTTTACTCATAGCTTGAGATAGACTTTAGTGTGAAAGTGAAAGGTGAAAGTGAAAGAAAAACCGTTTAGTCCTTTATTTGAACTCGGTTCGTCGAGTCGACTTTTTGGTAGACGAAACCATTACTCTACTAGCTCTCGACATACTTATATTATCGCTTGTAAATTAGTACACCGAACAGGAACAACTTTTTACATATTTGTTATATGTCAAACGTTATTAGCTATTCTTCATGTGATTCAATTCTGCTAGAAGCTGAAAATCCCTACGCAATATTTTCATACCACAGAAATTCTTCAAATGTTCAGTCACCGTTGTGCTAATCGTTTCTCCAGACACCAGTCTACTAATCTTGAAGTCTAATAAGATTTAAAAAATGGTTATTTTTATTTAATCAATAAAAAAAGAATCGTTTTTTCCCTGTTTATTTTATCAGCTTCAAACGGATAAATGCTTCCAATGGCAACAAATTTAGCGTCATGAAACCTACACATATTTGCAATCAGATAACCTTCAAAAGGATATACTTATAGTAGGAACTAGCTGAGGTACCAGACGACGCTCGAAAAATACAGATAACGAATAAAAGAAATTTAACGATATTGCAATGTACATGATTGTTTAGAAATAAGTTTATGTTTATCAGTTTTTTATTTAAACGAAGTTGAGTCAAAAGTTTTGCAATATTTCTGTGGTACGTATATCAAGTGACCGATGACGTTCCAGCTACGCCGGCACTCGCCGTGGTTGGTTGTATCTTGGTAGTTAGAATGCTGACACATTGTTCATTGCTTTTCACCGTGTGAAATTTGAAAGTCACACAGAAGAACTAACAACGTAGTCCAATTAGTGAACTTTAGCTTTATGAATTCGAACTGAGGCATAACAACACGGAAGCAATCAAAAGAATTTGTTTATGGAATTAACCATGAAGTTTGTTTTTTTATCTTCTCCTTTACCGGTTGGTAAATAGCCCAGTCTTTTTATCATTATAACTATATAACACATTAAAATGATGCTATTCTTTGCGATTAGATCATCATTTTTTCGATGATGTATTAGACGTTGTCAATGCCGCACAAAGTAGTTATTTTCTAATCTCATCAGTTGGAGTGTTATACTGGAAGGGACTCGCGGCAACCTGAGTTTACGGTGAATAGTGCGAAGTGAGAACAAAATATTTGAGCAAGTAAAGCTATGAGTAAAAAGTAGTAAAGACTGGGCTATTTACCAATGGTAAGGCAACCGGTAAAGAAGAAAATAAAAATACTCCAAGATTAATTCCCGAAAAAACCCATGAAACTGCTTCTAGTCTAGCTGTGGAGAGATAGTCGGGTAACTGGAATGCTTTAACATTAAAGTGAAGGTACATTTGATGACCAGATGATTCAAGAAATTTCACACGAGTTGCCAGAGCCTTGACGATCACGCAAGGACTGCTTGGCCAAATACTGTTAATCTCAAGCCAAGCTCCAAGCCATTAAATGCGGTGAGTCGTGCTCGGAGGGTATCAGGCGAGCTTGGCATGTCACAGTTCAGAGTTTATCATCACGATTTCAATAAAAGCATCTGGAGAATGAAGAAATGTGTTACACATAACCAAAATATTTGAAAACTTTTGACTCACCCAAAGTATTTGTAGTAGGAACTACTAGAAGTACCCTTCTTTACTCGAAAAATGAACTGGGGTGCTCCTGTGGCATAGTGGGTAAAGTAGTGGACTGCACTCGCTATTACGTTAACTTTCGGGATCGTACCTCTGGGAAAGGCATGAACTCGTATGATCTATCTATAGCTTTGAGTTAAATAGTACTACTACTATCCTTGTGTAAGGTGGGGTAACCCACAGGGGTTAATACGCCATTAAACAATGAAACCCAACGAACCGAAAAATAATGGATAAACATTTTCAAAGTTATCGTGATGTACTGAAGTTTCCATAAATAAGAGGAACTTTATTATTATATATATATACATATATATATGTAATAATCCTGGGCCCCAGCATAGATTCCTGACACCGTTGGCTTATCTGATGCATGCATTTACCAACCCCTTCTACCACGGGCAGGATTTCCTCAAATTGGTTTTTTCAACGAAATAAAGATGGTTTGAATTCGAAGTTTTTTTTCCTCCTAATCAAGGCTAAAGAACTCAATCTTCCCTTCTATTCCTCAGCAGTGGTGTGTAGGGGGGAGAATAGGTGGATTAATGCTTTTCCCCATTAGCAATAGTCTGAAATAAAACGCAAACAATCTCGCCCAGGATTCAAATAGATCAATGGTTCGATTTTCGAATTTCACTGGGTGCCCCATATATATGCCTTGAGCCAAATCAAAGCAAAAAGCTTCTTAAATTACTATCAGGATTTATGGGCATCTCAAGTGGTGTAAACGTTGCTAAGCTTGATAATCGGACCATTGTTAGTGAGTTCAATTCTCACTGGACGCTTTATACATTGGGCTACGCGCCACAACTAAACTAAGTTAAGTAAATAACTGCCAGGACTTAATGGGTGTTTCTTGTGGTGTGGTGGATAATACACTAGTTTTGCAGTTAGTGCTCGCCAATGGTCCGGGAGAACAGGGTTCAATACCAGGTTGCGTCATTCCAAAGACTTTAAAATAGTACTTGATACATCCTTGCTTAACACTTGGCAATATAAGGTACGTATCAAGGGTAGAGTGGAGCAATCCAGTGAAAGGAGTAGCGCCCCCACTACACCTCGGTGTAGAAGCCATTGAAAAGGGAGCCTTTCAGTCGCACTAAACTACGGTCACCAACTTTACTTACTTATTGTTTTGTTGATGCCGAAATTCGATCTATTTATAATTGTTTGATTGTAATCAGGATTAGTACGTGATAACATTTAAATGTATTTTCCAATGAAAAGCAATGGTAAGTAAATATGTTTACTCACGGTTTTAATTCATTGAGTCAGCTATAAGATTTAATCGAGTCGGAATAAATAAGCATTAAGTTTTATGGTATATAGATGTCTTAGTTTTCGCCTATGGCCCGGGAGACCTACGTTCAATCCCAGGTCAAGTCATACCAAAGACTTTAAAAATGGTGATAGATACATTCTTGCTTAACAATTAGCAATATAAGGTACATATCAAGGGTAAAGTATAAAAAATCCAGGGAAAGGAGTAGCTCCCTCTCCTACACCTTGGTGTAGTAGCTATTGAAAAGGGAGCTTTCTGATCACCCTCGACTACTTTACCGGCTCATTGGTCTAGTTGGTAGAGTGTTCGCCAAAAGCCCGGGAGACCTGCGCTCAATCCTTGGTCAAGTCATACCAAAGACTTTAAATATGGTACTTGATACCTCCTTGTTTAAAACTCAGCAATATAAGGTATGTATCACGGGAAAGCGGAGCAATCCAGGGAAAATAGTAGCACCCTCCCTTACACCTCGGTGTAGTAGCTATTGAAAAGGGAGACTTTGGGTCGCCCTCGACTACAGTCGCCAACAACAACTTTTCTAAGAGCAACGGAAAGTTAAAGTATTTACTCACGATCTCAATTAGCAGATTCATCTGTACGCTTTTACACTGTCAGAGTAAAATTAAATGAGAAATCAATATGATAGAGACAAACGTCTTTCTCACCTGACAGTGATAGAAAATAAATATTCACGATCTTAATTAGTAGTCTAAGACTCGCAGGTTATTATAGGAGCGGAGAAGTCTTTTTGCAATCTGGATTCAGTGTACATTAGAAACGCACTATTTTGCAAGACAGAGTAAAGACTTAAAGATCGACCAATTAAGGTTCTTATCTTAAGAAGTTGAGGTTATGATTCTCTTACGAGACTGTTAATTCTCACATGATCACCGGTTTAGTTGCGTTCGAGAAAATTACTATGACTGGGTAAGTGTTGTTTGTATAATGAATAGTATCGTAGTATTTATTGATGAGTGAATTCAAAATGGTGACCCAAAAGTTGAATAGGGAGAGTCTGCAAACACGCTGGACTGTTACTTTGTAGTAAATTCGAGTTCAAGTCCTGTTATGACGTTTACATTCGGATCAATACCCTTAAGAAACGTAAAAGTTGTCGACCGTAGTCGAGGGTAACATGAAGGCTCCCTTTTCAATAGCACCTACTCTGAGGTGTTGGAGAGGGTGCCGCTCCTTTCTCGGGGTTGCTCCACTTTACCCTTGATACGTATTTTAGAATGCTGAGTATTAAGCAAGGCGGCATCAAGTACCATTTTTGAGTCTTTGGTACGACGATCTGGGAATAGACCCTAGTCTTCTGGACCATTGCCGAAACCACTTATCCCGAAATTATGGGTCAAGTAGTATCACTACTGTTCTTCTACAAGGATGGTTTAGCATTAAATGACCCAAGACGTTTTATATATCATTAAAAGAAAGAAAATTTCTTGGTTGGATCAAGAACTTTTCTACAAAGTCTGGTATGTACCAAGCAACTAGAGAATAATTTACATATGGTTCTCAATTTTGTTTTTTGTTTAGGGATTGTTCTAGAAATTTACAAAACTCTTTGCTTCGATGTAGCACAAGGCCGAATAAATGGGACGCCCAATGAGACTTGAACTCACTCATGTAGGTTTCCTAGTCTAGCTTGCTCACCGTTACACCACCAGAGGTGCCCGTTTATGGCTTGTTCTAAGGTGGTCTGATGGGAAGCGGTGCTTTCATATTAACTTGTCCACTAATCATACTAAATGAATTTAATAATTTAAATGAAATCTATTTATTGATTTTAACGGCATATCAAACCCTCTACGGTTTAGCGAAGAAATTATACAATTTTATTCATTGTACACATATATTTACATTTCTTTTTTGCATACAATTATATGATATCAAGTATTTCTATCTTATACAAAAAAGTGTACATATTTAAAAGGATTTCAAGTATTTCTGAAAATATTTATCAACGTATTGTTTAAATTATTTCTTTTTGATAATAGTCATTTTTTACGGTGAATTTAATGGTTTTATGTACCTAATGATATTCTTTTGTGAACAATTACAGCTTCAAGGTTTGCTTTGGTTGTTTAGTGGCATATCAACCTTTGTAGGTAATTTAATGCTAAAGCCATTCTCCTAGAATAACAATAGTGGTACTATTTAACCCAGAGCTCGGAGGATTAGGTGGTTGGCCCAGCGGTTAGAGTGTTCGCCAATGGCCCGGGAGACCTGGGTTCAATCCCAGGTCGAGTCATACCAAAGACTTTAAAAATGGAACTTGATACCACCTTGCTTAACACTCAGCATTATAAGGTACGGTTCAAGGTTAAAGTGGAGCAATCCAGGGAATGGAGTAGCGCCCTCCCCTACACCTTGGTGTAGTAGCTATCGAAAAGGGAGCCTTCGGGTCACCCTCGACTATGGTCGCTAACTTTACTTACTTTACCAAGGGTATTTGCCCGAAAGGGAACGTAATAGCTCGACTGGAGTACGAACTTGCTTACTACAATCCCGCAGTCCATCGTTTTAACCATTACACCACGAGGACACCCATTACAGCTTCAAGTAAGAATTCTTAATACAATTAATCTACATTTATGTAACAAGTAATTCTGTCTAACGCTAAGAATTTGCACGCAGTTATATTGTTTCAGTTATTTCTATCTAAAACTAATGATTTATACGCAATTATAGGGTTTCTAGTAATTGTTTCCATACACAAGAATTCCTGGTGCCTTCCAGAAGTTGTTGGAACGGTACAACAAATGCATTGCAGCCGGAGGAGATTATATCGAAGGGGACTTGAGTTTCACGTGTGTACTATCAATAAAAGTGCCCATACAAAAAAAAGGCTGGAAACTTATCGTATGCACCTCGTAATAATAATACTCATTTATATGCATACAGCTTATATGGTTTCAGTTTACTAATAATAAACCTAAGTAAACTATAATAGCTTCATCTCACTATTCTTGTTTCAATTAATTTAGTCACAGTAGTATTCCTAAAGGATACAAATAATTTTTAAACAAATCTGCTAGATGGGACTATTCCTATATATCACTGTGGAACTGAATGAAGTGGTAGTGCACAGTGTGTACATCTAAAGAAATTGAGCTTCATCATCAGATGCAGTTAATTTTCGGACCAAGAAAACTCCCTTTGTGGTGGTGGTGGGGTTCTTACTCTTCTTCAGTATTCTAAGAACCATCTACAGGTAAGAAAGGAAAGAGATCTTGCAGGAAAATAAGATTTAATTAAAAATATTTGATTTAGTTTAATGGAATATCAACTGTTTTGGGCTATTTAATGCCAAATCCATGATTGTAGAAGAACGCCAGTGATACTATTTGACTTATATCTGGGGGGGAAAAAGAATTCATATCTTTCCCAAGTATAATCAGTCTGAAAGTGATCTTAAATAGCATGACTAGAATTCGAACCTGCTTACATCGCGGTCAAGTACTTTAGCCAATGCACCACGATGCATGCTTAGATTGCATCTCTACCTCATTGCCATGAAGATCTCAATACGCTTTAAATATTTTTGCTTTGGACAATTAACAAAAAAATACAAACGACACCTTTCAAAAAAAAATCATACATATATTTTTTGGTTTCATTTTTAAAAAAACAACAGAAAATTAATTCATTATTGTTGACAGCCATTACAACCGTTATGTTAATTTACTAAGGTTTTGCTTAGATATGGCACAAGACCGTATGAAAGGGGCACCCAATGAGACTCGTACTCACTCGTGTAGGTTTGCTAGTCGAACTTGCTAACCATTACACCACCAGAGGCACCGTCATTACACCCGTTATGACAAATGGAATTTCTAACCTGACAACCATTTACTTCATGAGAATTTACAGTATGTACGCGAAAGAAAATCCGTCTTTATGCAGCCCGCTCTGAATTAAATTATAAAACCAGATTCCCATATATTTCGATCGGTGAGTCTGCTAGGTCAACTTAGGGTTAGACTTGGGGTTTGGTTTAGGATGAGAATTATTCTTAAGTCACGAACAAAATCACATCGGGCGCAGTATGTAACACATAGTTAAATAAGTACCAACAGAGAACGAGTTACAAAAATAGTTGGATCCTACTCTCACACAAGGACCGGATTATTCGTGGACGAATAGATGTGGACACTGTGGCCCGAGTTCAAATTCTGGACGTGGCCGATTGCATTTCACACAGCACTAATATCGTTGGTTGTTTGGTTGTTTAAGTTTTATGGCATATCAACCGTTGTAGGTTATTTAATGTCAAATCCATTTTTAAACAAATAATCAGTTCTATTTCAAGCAATTCAGTTTGCTCAAACAGTTCTAATTCAGCTATTTTAGTTTAGTGTATTTATAGATTTTCTTTAAACACAGTTAAATGTCAAAACAGTTCTATATTAAACAATTCAGTTTAGCGTAAATACAGATTCAATATCAAAAACAGTTTCATTTCAAACATTTCAGTTTAGCATAAGTACGCAGTTTAAATCTAAGTACACAGTTTAATTGTCAAAAATATTTCTATTTCAAACTATTCAGTTTAGTCAAACAGTTCTAAGTAAAACAATTCAGTTTAGCGTAAGTATGCCGTTTAGTTCTATTTAAAGCTATAGACAGGGCTTTATCAGGTGCTACCATTCCGGGGCAGAGTGGACCAGGAAGCAATAGCAATGAAGGGGTACTACACATTCTCAAAAGCCCCAGGATCACTGGAACCTCACCATCAGATTGTTTAGTGTCATATCAGGACACTCGTTGGTGGTGGGGGGAGGCTTACACGTCTGCAGAGGTACAGTCGGCGTATTCTACTGCAATGCAGAGTTAAAAGTCAAAACAGCTTTATTTGAGATAATTTAGTTTAGCATAAGTACACAGTTTAGATGTCAAAACAGTTCTATTTAGAGAAATTCAGTTTCGCAAAAGTAAGCAGTTTAAATGCAAAAAACAGTAAACTCAAGAAACCACGGTTTAGTTCTATTTAACACACAGATAGGAGCCTTATCAGGTGCTACCGCTCAGGGCCAGAGTGGACATGGGAGCGATAGCAATAAAGGGGTACTCCACATTCCCCAAAGGGCGCAGTATGTAACATGTCATTAAATAAGTACCATCATAGAACTAGTTACAAAAGTAAAGGATCCGACTCTCACACATGGACCAGATTAATCGTGGACCAATGGATGTGGACACTGTAGCCCGAGTTCAAATTCTGGACGTGGCCGATTGCATTTCACACAGTACTAATATCCTTTTTTTGGTTGGTTGTTTGGTTGGTTGGTTGTTTTTTCATGGCATATCAACATTTGTAGGTTATTTAATTCCAAATCTATTTCTAAAGAAATGATCAGTTCTATTTCAAGCAGCTCAATTTAATCAAACAGCTCAGGAACCTCACTATCAAATTGTTTAGTGTCCTATCCAGGACTCTCGTTGGTGGGGTCTTGCTCCTCTGCTCAGAAGCAGTTTGTGTAATATAAAGCCCCACCCGACTGGACAATAATATCTTTAGGAAAGGAATAAATCAAACTAATCTACATCCAGGTATGGGTAAAAAGTAAGGTAGACTGGGCTTTTTAACCTGTCTAGAAAGAAAACTCTTGAATTAAACCTGTTAAACTTCGCTTAAAAATTGATTTTGTGCCTCGTCCTGCTCATACTAAGGGGTTGGACAAATATATACCTAGTCTCTTCCTGTACCAAAGCCAGATACAGATATGCGAAATAGACATAGAATGTTCATATATATATACATAGAACATAGGAATCTCGAAACACGAAAAACACTCACAATTTTTAGTTCAGGTACGAAACTTTTTATTACCTTTGAGTTTAAAGGTTTTTCGACATAAGGAGAGAGATACACATTCTTTCTATTCTGGCTTTTTAATCTGCCTCCACCCCACCCATCTCGTGCAGTACCCGCCATAAGCCACTGGCCTGGCTTTGGCGAAAAAGCGAAAGTCAACCGTCTTCTCCCGAGGCAGGACTCAACTCAACTAACTGACTTTTTCAAAATCACCCAAATCCTCCGCGCGCTTCCGGCGCGTGACGTCATTCACACTCCCTAGCCCCGTTTCCCATCTCGGGCTATTGTGACATCTCTGAGTGACACGTCTGCTCCGCCCGCGCACGTGCGTGAGCACCTGCGTTAATGTTGCACCTAAGTAACCCATGCACTGAGCCGAAAGGTTCTCAGCCATACTAAACACAAAGGCATAAAACGAAATCCATTGGCCATTATATTACATTCCCTTAAATACAACAGCTGGGTGTGGTGAAATTTTATTCATTCATAAGTTTTTCATTTTAACAATGCAGTACGTAACATGGGTTAAGTGGTTATATTTATATTACTACTAATATTATATTACGTAGCATAGGGACTACCGTGTTACACGGGAACATCGTAGTTCCAACTATTACATTCACTTTCTGTCGAATACCTTTGAGGAAGGCTTGAACCCCCTATGTTTTGAATACTACCACTACTCTCCTTCTACAAGAATTGTGTAAGCAATAAACAACCCACGAAGGTTTTGCATGCCATTGAAAACAAAGAAAGAAAAAAAGTATATTTACATTGGACTGAATAAGCAAAATGAGAGACTAGATTTGGGCTGGTTTATTTGCTTAACGGCATTCGAAATCAAAATATTTTATTTAATAATAAAATGATACAAATGATTATTACGCAGTTGTCTGTGTTCGCGTAACTATCTAATAGTTACTCGAAATGATTAATAATAATTAATGCGGTTTTATGTTATGATATATTACTAATAGTTCATACACGATTATATGTTTTCATTTAATTGATGACATATAACTCCCGATGGGTTTTGTAATGCTGAAATATGATCTATTTGTAAATGATTGTAATTATTATCATATTTTCAATGTCCTTTTACAATTTTTAAAAATTGCACATTATTTTAGAATCATTTGTTTGCACATTGGTAAATTATATCAAGTACTCTTAACTTATAACTATAATTTGCACATGTTTTGTTTTTTTTTTTTTTTTTTTTTTTTGGTTTTACTTATTCCTATAAAATACTAATAATTTACCTACAATTACATCGTTTCAGTAATTTTGGCCTCCATGTCAATGCACGCAAAACGGAATATATGTGCTTTAATCAAACAGGCGACATTTCCACACTAAACGGTACCTCTCTAAAACAAGTTGACAAGTTCACCTACCTAGGAAACAGTGTCTCATCAACCGAGACAGACATCGACCCGGGACTAGCAAAGTCAAGGACAGCAACAATAGCCGATCTGTCATATGGAATCAGACCTAACCGATAAAATGAAACGTAGTTTCTTCCAAGCAGCGTTCGTGTCGATACTGCTATATGGGTGCACTACAGGGACGCTAACAAAACGGATTAAGAAAAAGCTTGACGGTAACTACACAAGAATGCTGCAACATTCCTGGAAGCAACACCCCACAAAGCAGTAGTTATACGGCCGCCTACCACCTATCACGAAAACTATCCAACATAGACGAATCAGGCATGCAGGACACTGCTGGGGAAGTAGGGGCGAGCTCATAAGAGATGGACCCCTTCACATGGCCGAACAAAAGCAGGGCGACCAGCTCGAACCTACATATAGCTGCTCAGTGTAGATATAGGGTGTAGCCCTGAAGACCTGCTGGAAGCGATAAAGGATAGGGAGGGATGGCGAGAGAGGGTCAGATATATCCGTGCTGATGGCATGACAAGATGATGATGAAGATGATATCGTTTCAAGGAGCTCTTTCTATTTCTTAAGCATTTATTTACACACAGTAATATAATATCAAGCTTTAATATCTCATACAAATAATTTATACGTACTCGTACGGTATCTAGTATTCCTATCTTGTTTGTATATCTATTTGACCGAATGTCTCTGAGTGAAGTCTTGTGCAATGGCAATGAAAAGGGTTACTCAACATTCCCTAATTCTCCAGGACTGGAACCTCAACATCAGATGCAGTTTGGTGTTTGACCCGGAATACCCTTTAGGGTTTTAACTATTTGAAGAAGTACACTCGACTTGTAATAAACACACCCGACAGAGCTTGAGAGATTAGAATAACATTTATTGTTATAAGTCTTTAAAATGCAGTTATTTTTTGCAAGTGACGGTATCGTTTCAATCATTAATGACAACAATTAGTTTGAAACAATTTGAGCTTCTAAAGTAGAAGTATCCATGGTTTAGTGGATAACGTACAGGATTGTAACATCGCAGTCAGCGAGTTCGAACTCATGTCGAACTATTCCGTTCACTTTCTGACTAAAACCGTCGGGAAAGAGACGAAACTCTCTTATTCTTCAAGTTATATGTAAATACTACTGTTAGGTCTTTTGTAAGGATGGCTATGTCATTAAATTACCCACGAAGGTTGAAAAGACATTAACCAAATGAACCAATTAGAGCTTCTTGTAACAATTAATACGAATGTTTTGCAGTTACACAGGGGTCGGTCAAAAAGTTTTATAAGTTAACCAAGTTACTATCAGGTAATTTGACCAAATGAGGTTTATATTTTATGATGGTCTTCCTGATGGTTCACACACTTCTTTCATCTATGTTACAGTGCTTTAATCCCATTGGTAAAAAAACTCATCAGCAGTAGATCATATGAACTTTTCAGTCTATGAAGTTACCATACTACCCTTATATGGTATAAATATTCCTGTCTCTTATCAGGAGGGGTGTCCTTCTGGTGTGATAGTTAAAGCGCTGGACTGCTGGATCGTAGTAAGCGAGTTCGAACTCTAGTCGCGCTATTATGTTCACTTTCAGACAAATACTCTTGGGAAAGGTAAGAACCCCCTTATCCTCCCAGCTAAGGGTTAAATAGTACCATTCTTCTAGGAGAATGGCTTTGGCATTTAATTACCCAAAAAGGTTAATATGCCATTAGAAAACTAGATATCTTAAATTAATACGATCCATTTGACCCATAGATTGGGCTCTAGCAGGTACTACTACACAAGGACTGAGTGGACCTGGAAGTATTTGTAACGATGGATAACTCCACACACCTTACTGCTTTAGTAAAAGTAATAACAATACGCTAATACTTTATCAAAATGGATTCTTGTTTGCACAAATTGTTTCTTTTTTGTTTTTGTTTTGGAGAGCATTTTTTTTTGTTATTATTCATTAAGAAATTGCCAGTTCCATAACCAAATCACCTCGATTACGACGCTACAATTACTGATGAGATCTTGCGCTTGTTTTCACATTTAATCATTGGTGGATGGTAGCAATCGTTTTATATCGTTTTTTTCTTTTTAATCTCTTTGATATGAAAACAGCTGCTGTATTTCTACTGGCAGATGTATTAGTTTAACCGTAAGAATTGACTCAGTGAACAACATCAGGATTTATTTTCCTTTTTTTTTTCCTAAGAGGATACTCGACAAAATGCTTTGCTTTGCGACGTGTAGCTATGTCTGGCACGAGGCCACGAAAAGAGAGCAGTAAGGATCAGTTTCAGAACTATTGCTCTCAATCCAGGGCTGAACCAAACATTAAGCTAAATAAACGTTCTAGCTGATACTAGTGCCTCACCAACTGGGCACTTTAGCCTTGGTAAAGTCGTTTGCTTGAAAACGAAAAACTCTGTGTGGCATACTGATAGACTATACTTCTGTTATCAGCTCATTCAAGAAGTCTAGTTTTACGCTATGAATAAATATCTGTATATCATAGAGTAAATGTAATCTTTCGTGGAAATAGACAAGGTGAGCTGGGAAGAAAGTTATACATCGAACTGTTCTCTCTTCAGCTATGACTAAATTTGAAATCAGACAGGGTTTTTAAACCTTGCCATGGCAACTGATACCGGAGAAGCAAAATTCGGAGTTCAAAGCTGTTGTGATCCAATTAAAAACTGACCTTCTACTGCATTCTGCTCAAGTGGAGGGGTTGGGTGAATACATTAGAAAATCATCCGTGTAAGCAGTTTATAGGATCGTATGAGTGACTGAATTGTTGTGCACATAAGAAGTATTAGTCCCCCAACCCTCAAAAAATGTGTCCTGGATATGACACTAAACTGCATCTGATGCTGAGCCTAATGTTTTGGATTTCTACGGAGTGGCGATTAACCCCTTCTTTGCCATTACACCAAGGTCCACTCAAACCTGGAGTAATGATAATGAAAAGTTCTATCAATTGGTTAACTAGGTCTGTCCGAAATATATTTGTCCCAGATATCAGTACTTGATACTATATAACTGAGCGATAATAATCGATTATTATTTGGTATAAATGTTGTATAGTCACCACCATGATCAACTATATAAACACATATACATATGCATGAAGAACACAACGACACAATGAAGACGAGCGACACAGTCTTTTAGAAAAATATACATCTCATTTTATTTGAAAGGGTTGTGTATGAGAGGGAGTTGGAGACCGAACAGAACTGCAACATATTGACCCCTACGTTTATGGCCAACAGTGTTTCATTTCCGTTCTCCTGGGTTGCTCAACCGGGGGCCTAGGGCCCAGCCTCTCTGGGTGCTGGTTTTCTCTACCGCATCTTATCTCAAACTCGTCTGATCCCCAACTGATTAAATTTCCTGTACACTGAGTTATATAATAGTTAATCGTCGACCTTCTTCGTGTGGGAGTCACAATTTCGCACTCATTCAACCTGTCCACAGTCAAGGTTATAATATTTTGATATTCCTCGACCGGGTGCACCTGTTATTTACACAGGTGCATTTCCTCTTTTGACAGCCCAGCCGGGTCGTAGGTCAATATACAGCACAAATAGTTAACTGGAACTAAATCAAATGTACAAACTAATAGGTTTGGTTAGAAATAATTGATATCATATAACTGTGTGTGAAAAATACTAAGAAATAAATACAGAAAAAAATAGATATAAAATCATATTGAAAATTACCTAACCTCTAGATAAAAAAGTAACCCCAGATTGTTTGAGATGCTATTAAAATCAATCAAACCACCTCCCAACATTGGTTGGTGCTATGCAAAAGAATATGCTGATACCCACCCATGTGCTTGAACACGGATCTCCAGCAAAAAAACACAGCTGTTGAAATGGATTATGCAACTGAGGTCATGTGACTAGAAATAGTAAATATATAAATCAGTCAGACATAGGTCTGACGAGGTGAAAATGTAGCATTGTGAGCAGTATCCCAATACTGCACCTCTTCAGTTGTCGGGTCGCACTTTGGTCGGCCGTGTTTACTGCGGCACGGATCCGGCCAAGTGTATCTCGGCACCTTGAGATTTCCTTCGGCCATAGGGGGCCTTCCCCCCCAGGCTTTTACTCCCTTCGGGGAGGTTGGGTTAATCGTCCGGCGCCTGAGGCGCCCTTAATAAGGGGAATGCCGACGGGGCCGTAGGCATTTTTGGGAAATGCCGGGGGCGTGTGGGCTACAGCCTTGCGCCCGGACCCACCTAAAAAACGACCTTGTCCCACACTTGCCCGTTATGTGGGGCGTGCAACAAATACCGCAAAGGTAGCATTGTGATTCAGTATTATGAGTATTGCGTTAGGAATTTATTCTCCGAATTCATCATTGTAAAAGAGTAAATAGATTATAAAATGTCAACTAAAATTACCCCTGAACGAAAATAATAAAAGTTGGGTGGCTGGATTTTACAGCATATTAACCCTTGTAGGTTATTTAATGCCCAATTCTCTTTATACATATACTGAATATATATGAATTGTTAACAAACAGTTTGTATATACTAATTATAGATAACTAAGAGCTCATTTCTTTGAGTGTTGAATGATTTTACGTATTTCTATTAATCACAAATATGTATGTTTAAAATATTCTAATGTATCGCAAACAATTGAATTTAACATGAGTTATTTGTTTGCGAATAGTTAAAGGGATATACTTATATGATTAGTAAGTGAATAATTTGTTGGAAATGCTATTTTTAAAAATCAGGTCTAATTTGTTTGCACACAGTTAAATGTTTTCATCTTTTGCATACTGACAATAATAAATCTATTCAACACTATTCTTTAATTCGCACTATTCTTTAAGTTACCTCTATTCTTTAATTCGCACTATTCTTTAATTCAACACTATTCTTTAATTAGCTCTATTCTTTATTTCAAAGCTATTCTTTAATTCGCACTATTCTTTAATTCAACACTATTCTTTAATTCGCACTATCCTTTAATTCAACACTAATCTTTAATTCGCACAATTTTTTAAATTCAACACTATTCTTTATTTCACACTATTCTTTAATTCAACTCTATTATTTAATTCGCACTATTCTTTAATTCAACACTATTCTTTATTTCACACTGTTCTTTAATTCAACGCTATTCTTTAATACGCACTATTCTTTAATTCAACACTAATCTTTAATTCGCACAATTTTTTTTAATTCAACACTATTCTTTATTCCACACTATTCTTTATTTCACACTATTCTTTAATTCAACTCTATTATTTAATTCGCACTATTCTTTAATCAACACTATTCTTTAATTCGCATAAAATCAAACGGTTCCTAGTATTGCTATGTAAAACCAATAATTCAAATTTTGCACACATTTAAACGGTTTAAAGTATTGCTATTCAACTCTAACAATTCAAACAACCATTACTCATCCGTCTGTGCTTTGTTAAATGGTTCAAAGTATTACTATCTAACACTAATAATTCAGCTCAACATCAATTTATTTGTTTGCTCGCAGTTAAATGGTAAAACACTTCTATTTTCTCCATAGATGGGACTAAAGTGTCACCATCAGATGGTTTAGTGGCATACCCAAAAACGACTCATACATAGGATCGTAACAGATAGAATAGGCCTAGGGATTAGAGGCAATGAAGAGGTACTCCACAATTTCGAAAGCTCCAGGACTGAAACCTCGCCATCTGGCAGTTTAGTGTCTTACCCAGAACACTTGTTTTATTTGACCCATTGATGAGATCCTTACACGTACTACCATTCCAGATCCAAGTTGACCGGGGGATTAAAGGCAATGAAGGTGTACTCAACTGTTGCCTCACTATTAGATAGTTTAGAGTCATATTAGGACACTCATTTTTTGGCAGAGTAGGGGGTGTTCTTACCCCTTTGCGGAGATGCTGTTAGCGTATTCTGCAGTCACAGCTGACAAGGCTGTAATCAATGAAGTTCCAGAAATAAGCATTGACTAAATTACTTAATATTTACTTTAAAAAGTGATAGATAGTTTAGCTATATGAACATATTGTGTTATTGAATTAAAACACTGTCTTTACGATGTTATGGATAGAAGAAGAAGGAAGGCACAGCATTGATGGGTTATATTTATGGCATATCGATTTTAATCCTGTTCTGTCTATAGCAGTGATCTAGTGAATATACGCATAAGAATACTTCAGAAAATGTAGATATCCATTAAGCAAAGGCAATTCCACCACGGGATTATCGAAAGATTAAACTAGCTTAAATGATTAGCTTCCGAACGGTCTCTCAGCAGCCGTCACGTTTAATCTATATTAACAAAGGATTGTCGGTCTGTCCCTTCGAATTTGATGCGAAAAAGTGTAAAAGTAAATTCTAGCATAGTCTTGACAGAGGAGTTTAAAATACCACGACTGTATCCCCAGAATAGGATTACTTGTCTCTACCCAAAAACGTTCATCTTGAGTATAACACGAAACCGTCTCTCATAGTGAGGCTCCAATTCTGGAGTCTAGGAGAGTCATTAGCAACCCCTGAGTTGTCATTACTCATATATTCTCTCAAACTAGGAGTGTTAGGGTTTGTTAGGATCACATCTATGGGCCAAATAAATATATTTGAAAATTATTAACATACAACGGGAATACTTCAAACAATATGATTCTGTACAAGTTGTTTTTATTATGAATGGTTATTTGAATCTATTATTGTACATAAAGTATAAGTTTCTAGTTGCAAGAAATATTTGAGTCCAGATTACACAGTACTTTTTCATTAGTATTATGTAAGGATACTATATCCGAGGGTAAGGCTTCAATTCTAAAAATCTGAAGGATGTAGAGTCTCTCTTTCGTTGCCATTACTCCCAGATCCCAGATTACTAAAAAATGACCCATCTATGAATCAAAGACAGCCTTGATAGTGTAATATAATGGCGGAGGGATTTCGTTTTATATATCTTGCCTTTCGGTTTAGTTAGGATGAGAACCTTTCGCTTAGTGCATGGGTTAGTTAGGTGCAACATTAACGCAGGTGTTCACGCGCGCGCGGAGAGGATGTGTCATTCAGAGATGTCAAAATGAAAATCCCAGATAGAAAATGAAACCAGGGGATGACGTCACGCACCGGAAGTGTGGGCTGAGGATTCTGAGATTTGAGAAAAAGCAGTTAGTTGAGTTCCTGCCTCCGAACGAGACCTGGGCGAAACCAGACGACTTTGTGCGCTACGGGCGCCGCGCGTAGGTTAGGTTGAGAGCTGACGATGTAAAAGCAGTCAGCATAGAAAGTTTGTGTCTCTCTCTCCTCATGTCGAAAAACCTTTAAACTCAAAAAGGTGAATAAAAGTTTCGTACCGGAACCAATTTCGTGAATGTCGTGTATTTCGGATTCCCTATCTCTTTTTCACACATCCGTATATTATGGGTATGTTATAATAGGAATAGTAAATTATTTCTATAAAAATGGTTACTCGGAGCTTCAGTTATTTAGTATGAATTATCATTATTAGTCAATTTAATCCATTAAAAATGATTAATAAAAAAAGAGAATTTGTCAAGCGATAAAATCAGCTCCGCCTAGCTGGTGATGAAAAAGTTCCATGGGACCAAGCGATTGGCACAACTCTATGCTAGCACTAGGTGAACCCTGATAAATCGGATGGAACCAGCCGGTGAGATTAATGCGTTTATAATCCTGCTGTGTTTAAAATCCTGGTATTTCACTGAGAAATAAATACTTGAATTGTATGTGGTGTCGAGACAGGTTTTATTAAATAATAACTTGGTGTTATTCATTGATTGGTTAGTTGTTTAGGTTTTATGGCATATCAACCTTTCTAGGTTCTTTAATGCCGAATCCATTTTTATACAAATAATCAGTCCTATTTCAGACAATTCAGTTTACCATGAGTATACAGTTTAATTTTCAAAAACATTTCTATTTCAAGTTATTCAGTTTAGTGTAAGTATAGTTTCAATGTCAAAAACAGTTCTATATCAAACAATTCAGTTTAGCATAAATACACAGTTTGAATATCAAAATAGTTATTTTTCAAGTAATTTAGTTTAGGATAAGTACCCTGATTAGTTCTATTTAACCCATAGATAGGGCCCTATCAGGAGCTACAACTCCGGCAAGAGTGGACCTGGGAGCGATAGCAATGAAAAGGAGCTTCACATTCCCCAAAGTTCCTGAGTCACTGGAATCTCATCAGATTTTTGAGTGTCAGATTTAGGACACTTTTTGGAGGAGTCACACCCCTCTCCAGAAAAACAGACGGTGTATTCTACAGCTTCAGCCTACTGGGTAATGGTGTTCTTGATTTCAAGTATCGTTGTTCTATACTCATTCGTATTAAAAGCAATATGTATAATTTTACGTCAATGAAAATGGAATGAAAATAAGTGTAATATCTTACATGGTGTTCTTATTAATTTCGTGAGTCTTTTTAATTTAATATATTTTATTAGATTAAAACTTCAATACTTGTTCCTGACAAAGAGAGCATATTGCTACTAGTGTATACAAAATCATTTCATTTATATTCCATCGTAACAGGTCCACAGAAAGATCTCAAGGGTTTAAAGGGCAAAAATAAAGCAACATCAATTCCATTCAAAATTTAATTTTAAGTTTTCTTATTGTCATCGCTTAAGTTTAAAAATCATAGTGTCCAAATGAATGACTCCTGAAACCTCAACCAAACGTTCTGCAGGGAGATCTCCCTAGCATTGTGAAAAGCATGCTGGACTACGTTACTAAAGGAGGTGAATTTAAAATCAAGTCTTTTTATTGCGTTCACTTTCGGACTAATACCCTTGTGAACAGTTAGAACTCTCTTTTTCACTGTGTTTACTATCACCACAACTATTGTTCTAAGAGAATTGCTTTGGCATAAAATAATTAAAGAAAGTTGATATGCTTTAAACAAAGAAAAACGAACCAAAGTTCTTAAATACTCATCGACTATTTGCTTCTTGTATTGCTACATTTAAATAAAGAATATACTCTTTCAGTTCGTCTGTTGTCAGCAGCCGACGTTTAAAGAATTCAACATTCATGTATCTCCTGGAAAAATAAGCTCAAAGGGATAGATCTATTAAGTTAGGTACTATACGAGATGTTACCACAAAGTGAGATTAGGTTCTCTGGCAAAAATTTTGTTTGTGCTTGAATGTGTGTGGTGATTCCTGAAAGGGCATGATTGTTACTTCTTAAACAGCAATATTTGCTATTTCGTATTCATTTTGAAGCCATTTTGTCTAACAGATTATATCATCCAAAGGCTTGCCCACACGAACTATACACTCCCAAATTTCTGCAATGCTTAATAAGACACAGCTTCTGCTATTGCGGCAATTTCATGATGAATAAAATCGTTCTGTTCGTCAGTTGTCCCCGGCATCCGTTTAAGGAGCTAAGCCTTCAGGGATATGTCTAATGAGCGAGCTAGCACACGGAAAGTCATCACGTTGGGGGAAAAATTTCTCTTCAAACATCCACAGATGTCCTTACCATAAACATATGGCAGCTGCTGCTTAAAGACACAGTTCCTACCGACTCACCACGACAAGTACTTTTGCCACTGTAATTCTAAATCTTGAATATCATTCTGTCAGACCCTGTATTTACTCCATCATAGGTACAATGCGACACAAGATCAATTTTTATGTAGACTTGTGCTGGTTTGAATTGAAAATTCTTCTTCCTCCATACCACTTGTTGAACCAAAGATAAAGCACCTAGTTTACTTTACTCGTTGTGGGCAGGGGGGGGCTTACACCTCAGTAGATGAGCAGTCGGTGTATTATACAGCCCCTTCCGACTGAGCAAGACATCGTAAAGAGTTCAAACTTCAGTCACACAATTACGTTAACTTATACGACCGTGGGGGAAAATACAAACACCCTTATTCCAACAGCTTGAGGTTAAATAGTAACGCTACTGTTTGACTACATAGATTGGCATTAAATACCGCAAGGTTGATATGCCATTATACTTGCCCAATCGGCTGAGGCAGTAGAATACACAGGCTGCTTCACCCACAACGAGAGTCGTCGATATGATACTTAAGAATCTAATGGTGAGGTTTCAGTAATGCTGGAGCTTTAGAGAATTTTGAGTGCCCCTTCATTGCCATAACTCTCAAGTCTAATCTGATCCGGCGTGGTTGCACCTGACAACGTCCTATCAATTGGTCAAATAGAAGCAAACTGTGTACTAAAATGAATTGCTTGAAATACAACTGTCTTTGACAATGAAACTGTGTACTTATGCTATACAGAATTGTTTGAAATGGAACTGTTTTGATATTTAATTGTTTGTAAACAAAAAAAAAAAACTATACTTATACTAAATTGAAGTGTTTGAAATTTAATTCGGCGTTAAATGATGCCAAAAGGGTTGATTCACCGTAAAACAAAACGACCAACCAACCAATGCCATTATACCAAGAATCCGAAACAGTTGATGTACAACGATACAAACACGTGGTCTTTTTTTAAATTCGGCTAGGAATTCTATCCAGGACAGTATCTTGTTTAGAAGAAAAAAGCTCTAGGAATGAGAAAACTGAGTTCTTTTTTTCTTTTTTTAGATAAATGTGATATGAATCAGAATTTTTAAACAACTATTTTAAAATATTTTTTCTTCTGCTGCAGCTTGTATCGATGTCTGAACTCCCACAATATTCTGTGTCAGACCCCAGCACAACATTTCACACCTTGATGATCGAATTCTTTTTTCTGCTGTCATGCTATCAATTTTGCATTTCTTTGATTCTTTTTGGAGATTTAAGTTAGTGAGACCAGCCTCTGCTTTTTGCAGATTCTCAGGGATTCAGTAATGAGTATATCTCAGTGGTTATAAATGAGGTTTCAAGGTCTTAAGCATCACGATGTCTTCTAATATGAAACAAAAATAGTCGAATAGATTCAAAAGGTAAGAAATAGTAGCCAGTTATTTGTTTATTCTGAGGCTTCAAAAATCTTACATATCCATTTGGGAGACATTTAGCGAACAAAATATCCAAGCGACAATTTACTCCTTGAGAGTTTTTCACGTTAGCTGATGGTCTTTCACTGGAGTTTGAGTGACAGTAAGTCTCCTCAAGTCTCCAGGACTCTTCTCTGTATTCTGGCCGTTCTCAATAATGTGATAGTTTGGATGGTCTCCACTCGTCTGCCAACTTCCAAGTCTTCTATAGTCCCTTAGTAACCCTTTAGTTACTGTAACAAAAGCACCAATTACAATTGGTATAATTGTCACCAGCATGTTCCATAGTTTTTTCAATTCCCTAGCAAGGTCGAGGTACTTATCCTTCTTTTCACATTCTTTCAGTTTTATTCTGTGGTCAGCCGGGAAAGCAAAGTCGACTATTTTGAAAATTCTCTTTTTTTTTTTGTTGATTATTATAAGGTGTGGTCTTCTGGCAGAGATTAGGTGGTCCGTGTGTATGTCAAAGTCCCATAGGAGTTTATGTGTGTCATTTTCTAGGAGAGGTGCTGGGTTGGGCATATACCATTTGTTCATACGGTCAAATCAAAATTTCTTGCTCATCTCTCTGTGGATCACCTTGCCTACCCTGTAGTGTCTAGTCTAATACTCCTTCTGTGCTAATTTGCTGCATTCGCTTATTGTCACGTGGTGTCCCACTGAGACGATAGAAATAAGATTAATACTATACTCCCGTTTGAATGAACAGTAGCAAGCCGTCAAAGAGTGACCGCTAAAAAAGAATGTAGGTCACAGAGGGGATACCAACAGATGTTGGTACTTGGTAACCTCACTCAGGTCGCCAGACAGCAAGAGGAAGAAGAGAGAAGCCAAATGATTGGCTGGGACCCCAAAACGGAAGTGGGGGCTCCTCCCCCTCAGCGGAAATAGATAGTAAGAAAGTTAGTCGTTGGACAGGGTTCGTAGAAGACAGAACCAAAAGCCAAATGCTCTGGGTAAAAGAAGACGAAGAATATTTGAGACACGAAAAAGCCATTTTCTTCGAGCCAGTATTAAAAATAGCATAAAGTCTATTAGCCCGTAAAAGAAGAAAGATTCTCCAGTGGAACCCCGTCGAAAAATAAGATAAGTAACTTTGGGACTATTTCTCCTTATACCAAATTTTATATCCCACTCTCTCTCTCTCTCAATTTGAAGGAAAACGAAAGAAAAGAAAAGGAGAAAGACATTTATGTTCATGGACTGTTGATTTATTATATATTTTGACACTTTGAAGGTGTATATAATTGTAGTAAAGGATTCATGTATTTTAATGTTACCACGTGGTCGAAGTTGTTCTTTGCCGTGTCTTCTACGAATTTGTTACTTCATGCTTCCTTTTCAGCTTCTGTTCGCCTTATGTTATCTTGCTTAAAATGGTCCTATAAATTCCTTTAAAATATCACACGGGAAACCGGAATTGCCGACTACTACAATATAATATTATTACGACTAAACCTATAGGTCCATATCTTCCATTGTCAAGGGGAGGAAGTCTAGTGGCCTTGGTGGGTGAGTGTATAGTGAGAAATTTGGAACCCCTTGCCAGCGGTGGTCAGTCTAGCCCTAAATTAATCCCCCACATAATATGCCAGTTCTAATATGCCTGAGAAAAAAAACTCTGAACGAGGACTTATTCTATAAGGGATCAAGTGCCAACCTACCCCGTCTTCATACGTGCAAAAATAAAGTCCCGTTATGGGATTTAAAAGAATTTGCCGTCATACTTATGTGATTGATGGTTTGATATCTGTCACCGCATAGCCTACATTTACTATTTTGTTGAGTCTTATCTATTCTCGTTTTCATATGATTGGTTCTAATGGCGTTGTCCTGTGCTACTATTAGGAGAGATTCTGTTTCTCTCTTAAGATTTCCTTTCCTTAGACAGGTCGATTTTTTCTGATGAGAGATGATGATTTTCAGTCGTTAAAAGCGGCAAGAGAGTTGTTTTTTCCCCATTTTTGTTTCCTTGTTATTGTCATTCTATTGTCCATCGTGTTGTCAGTATCGTTTCTGATGGCTGTAATCAGTCTTCTTTCGTGATTTTCTATGTAGGCTTCAAGTCATTGTATTGTTGCGTCAACGCCTGTCCTTGATGCTGGCAAGTCCTCTTCCTCACTCTTTTCTTGGTATATATAGTCTGTCAAAGTCGTCTCTGGGATGTAATGCCTTATGCATGGTCATTAGTTTTCTTGTTCTTTGATCCATTTTTTAAAGTTCATCTCTAGACCACTTGAGGATGGGTCCCGAATATCTAACGAGGGGCACAGCCCAAGTATTTATTCCTTTGTTAAGGTTTCTGCTGGAGAGTTTTGTCTCGAGTAGTTTGCTAGTTCTGAGAGATTCTTTTTTTTAATTTTGTTTTTCATTTCCACTTGTTTGATGGTATCATCCATTGATATTTTTCGACGATTATTAGGATAACTTTTCGATGAAGTCTGAAGGAGAGCAAGTCTTCTCAGATTTTCAGGACCCGTCTAAGTATTCTAGGTGACCATAACAATGCTGAGGTCTGGATTCTTCTTTTGTTCACCAGTTCCTCTAGTCTACTATGCAGGTTTATGGGAACCGTTCCTCGGGCTTCAATTGTTATTGCCATTTCCAGAATTTTTCAGGTCTCTTTCAAGATGCAGATTTTTGTGTAGTCTTTTATTTTCTCTTTCATCCTTTTTAAAATTATTATTATTATAAATGTTCCAAGATATCTAATAAAAACACTACAATAACAAGAAGTAAAAGAATTTTCTATCTGAATTGACGAATAAACAGATCCGCAGTTCTCAGGTCGTCTGTCATTATTCATTCGCTTGGAGCTCTATCAAAAGAGGCGGGAAAATGAAAAGGAATGGACGACCGATGGAATTATGGTAGAGTGTCAGTCATTGTCGTTGCCATTGAGCAATATTAATTCACACAAGACAGGTGATCTAGAAGAATTAAGAAAAGTAGAAAAGATAGAGAGGTGTCTCTGCAGAAAAATCTCAGGGATTGGTAGAAAAACGGAAAGGAAGAGTTAGGAAGAGGGAAGGAAAGGAGTAAGGTTCAGGAGAAGAGGTAAAAATGAGGATAAGATTAGATTAACAAGGTAAAACAAAGAAATGAGGAAAGAGAACGTAAATGATGAAAAATACTGCAAAAGATTCGTTTGTTGTTTAATGGTACATAAAACTTCTTGGGTTTTTAAATGCCAAATACAACCTTCTAGAAGAACAGTAGTGGTATTATTCAACCAATAGCTATTGGGGGAGATAGGGGTTCATACCTTTCTCTTGGGTATTTGTCCGAAATTCAATGTAATAGCGCGACTGGAGTTCGAACTCCCTTACTATGATTCCACCGTCTATTGCTTTAACCATTATACCACGAGATTACCCTTTTTGAAAAAAAAAAGTAACACCAAAATAAGAATAAAAATCATATGGATGGTATTTGCGTGGGGTGTAATATTGCTTTATTTTGCAAAGAACACAGCAAAGATTTTGCCGATTAGAAATGTTTTCTCGGTAAATTTTAACCACAACTGTATCTATCTATCTATCTATCGATCTATCTATGTGTGTGTGTAAATATATTCAGGGGCATATATGTGTGCGTAATATGCCTGTCTATATATGTGCGTATATATGTAATGTACGTCCATTTTTGTATATACGCATATATATTCATAGCTATCCGTTGTCATATGTATACATATATGTCTACACGCATCTATATATATATATATATATATAAGTGTGTGTGTGTGTGTGCGTGTGTGTGTGTGTGTGTGCTTGTAAATATATATATGCACACATATGTGTGCATAAATGTATGTATATATGTGTACGTATATGTGCATACCTATGTATATATATATATATATATATATATATACGATTATATATCTATCTATCTATGCATGTATATATATATATATATATATATATATATACATCTCTGTGTTTGTGTGTGTATATGTATATATGCATATATCTTTATATACATGTATGCATATATATATTTGTATTTATTTTTGTTTGGATGTTTTATTATATATATATATATATATATATTATAGTGTATGTCTGTGCGTGCGCGTGTGAATGTGTGTGTGTGTGTGTGTGTGTGTGTGTGTGTGTGTGTGTGTGTGTGTGTGTGTCTGTGTCTGTGTCTGTGTGTGAGTGTGTGTCTGTGTTTGAGCTTCATTTCTTCGTTAATACATATTTCATTCACTGATATGGAGCACTTCGAGAATTTGAAATTTTTGTATGTTATTTTCTTGTTCTAATATTGTGTTTTCGGTAAGAATCTAGAACAGCGAAATAACAAACAAAAATTATAGATTTTCGAAGCGCTCTATATCTGAAAAACCAACTTAAACTCAACAGAATCAATTTCAAATCCATTACTAACATACTTAAATATCTATAGCTACTGCAGATTTAAAGATAAACGCTACAACACACCAATATAAATGATAAATGCACAACACTTACGAAGTAGTAACGTACATGCAAACGTCTTATCGATTTTGCAATATACACACCCCTGATGATGGCCCATGATCGGGCAGAAAGTACTAGGGAACCATTTGATTATGGGAGGTTCATTAACTAATTTCCGCCTCATCCCATAAAAACAATTAGGTGACTGGAAAGGATATATACAAAAATGTGTAGACAAAGGATGTCGATATTGTTTAATGAAATATATATATATATATATATATATATATATATATATATATATATATATATATATATATATATTTCTCCCAACTAACATGAATTTACACAAGATCAAATTGTAACCATAATATAACTGGTTTTAAATCAGTACTTTTCTTCTGTTAATCGTTTGTCATACTAAGGTATAATCCGCCTACCGTTTTGCTCATAGCTGGAGGTAAAATAGTTTTATCCAGGCTTTTCCCCTAAGTATATGGGGTATTCGAAATATATATATATATATATATATATATATATATATATATATATATATATATATAAAGAGAGAAAAATACATTATATATGTACGATAACTATTGCACACACAATATATATATATATATATATATATTCATGAATAAGTATATATATATATATATATATATATATATATATATATATATATGAGAGTGCATGTGTTTGTGTGTGTGTTTGTGTGTGTTTGGAAAAATAAAGACAATACAAGAAAGTTTTCAATTATTTCATACAGCATAATGAAAACTGCTCCAGTTTATAAAGGAACCAAAAAAGTTTGCTTACTTTGCCTTTAAGAAATGCTGACTCTTATGTATATATCACGATGAAAACTAAGAATTGAGCTTATTCCATGATGTCAAAAATCATATATGTTTTGTCGTATCATTTACCGCCAAACTAATTTAAATAAATCACCGCCAATATATGACCAATAACACACTCAAGACGGAGGTGATAAGAAGCAAATCGAAGTAGGAAAGAAACGTCTATTCCAAGCTGATCAATAATATTTAGGAAAAGACTCAATTCTTCCGTTCTTGAACTGTGTCAAGGTAATTTTACTATATATTAATAACAACTGATAGATTTGAACTCAGATCATCTACTTTTATCCGAACATCCATAATTACCTAATCCACTTCGAAGTCAGAACGAGTCAGGAAGTGTTATTTGCTGGCTATCAATCATGTACTGATGGCGTATACATCTAAAGTGGTATGCCGATGCCCTTTCATGATAATATATAGTATTTTATACTGGCATTGGGTTGCAAGCCATTATCCTTTTCATCCTGTTTATGTGTTGCGTAATATTACGTGTACAAGTCAAAGTAGAGAGCAGAAAACGGAAGAGGTCCGCTGACTCTACCATTGCATTATGAAATATCAAACCTGGAAGTGAAGGCTGAAGTGCAATGAAAGCCGGAATGAAAGTTAATGATGAAATCAGGGAAATAAATGGAGAGAAAAAAAAAGAAAGAAAGGGGAATTTAATGCAGCAGATTTAACATCAGGAGAAGAACCAAGCTGGGGTGATTGGAATGAAGAGAAAGAGATGAAAAAATTGTATATGAAAGAAAGTGGGTTGCAAGTTGTAGAATGAAGGATACGAAAAAGAGTTAGAAAAGAAGAAAGGGAGGGGAAAATAATTATTTTAAATTTATAGAATATATTCAGGTTGAAATATGAAAAAAGAAAGACTGTCAATCAAAAGAAGGAAAAGTTATGAAAGTTAAATTTGACCAAAGAGGTAGAAAATGAATGATAAAATATAGGCACAAAGAAAAGGAGTAAAATCTAAAGAAGAAGAAGAAGAAGAAGAAGAAGAAGAAGAAGAAGAAGAAGAAGAAGAAGTGAAATTTATGATAGTGAGTAGAAGAAAAAGTTAAAGCTAAAACAAAAAGGTGAATGATAACAGAAGAAATAAGAGAAGCGAACGAAAAAGTTGAAGGAAGAAGTCAAGATAAAAGAAAAAATAATTGAAAAGTAACTGAAGAAGAAAGAGGAAAGACGATGTGAAAGATAAAAATGAAATAAGTGAAGAAGAAGAAGAAGAAGAAGAAGAAGAAGAAGAAGAAGAAGAAGAAGAAGAAGAAGAAGAAGAAATGAAATATTATATAAAAGAAAAACGTAGAAGAAAAAGTTAAGATAAAAAAGTAATAGATATAAATGGACGGTAAGAGTGAAAAATACACACACAAAGAAATTTAGACAACTAAACGAGCTCTGGTTCGTTTAAAATTGTTTCAGACATTGAAAAGGCTTTGGCATTAAATAATCATTAAAGGTTGATATGTCATTTAACGAAATGACATAAACTAATCAAAACAATAATATTTTTAAATGCTGATACAAGTACTAAACATGAGAAATGAAATGAATCCTAATTCTGATGGCTAGTTGATTTGTGTGCGATCGGGACCAGTAGTTCTGTGCTTGAGTTTCGGCTCTACAATTTCTGGTTACTCGTTCGATCTCCAGTCGAAGAGATCGCGGTATACACTGTTACTGAGACATAATGAGGTTGAAACAGATGTCCAGTGGTTCCACATATAGCGAGCAGGTGTTTGCCGGATTTTCTGGTCATAGGAAATCAATTTATAACTGATTCTTTTAATTCTATGCTCGTTCATGTCAAAAGCTTGATTAATAACACTCTATACCGAGATAAAATTTGTGTTTTTTTTTTAACGTTCAAACCAAAATAAAACGAAAAATGAAAAAAAATCCGACGTGTTTTTTTTCTGTTACTCGTTATGAATGAAAAAAAAGAAACTTTTTCATAGATTTTGGCGATTTAAAAAAAAAAGCGGTAAATAATATGAAAATCTGCGAAAGTTTTTTTTTAATCATTTAATAGTCAGTTTTATTTATTTCATTTTTAAAATTCACTGTCTTGTGGGGTGTCTCTGATGTGGGGGTTCGGTGTCCCAAACGAATATTCTTATGCCCCCAGGGACATCGGGATGTCATTAATATTAAGCCTTAATTTGTAAACAGTTATATGATATCATTGGCCGAATGAGTAGAGTGTTCGCTAATGGTCTAGGAGACCAGGGTTCAACCCCAGGTCTAGTCATACCAAGGACTTAAAAAATGGTACTTCATGCCTCCTTGATTAACACTCAGCACTATAAGGTAATGATCAAGGGTAAAATGGAGGAATCCAGGGAATGGAGTAGCGCCCTCCCATACACCTTGGAGTAGTATCTATCGAAAAGGGAGCCTTCTCTTCCCTCTCGACTAAGGTCACCAAATTTACTTATATGATTTCAAGTGACAATTCCTTTTTAATGATCATAATGATTTATTCATACATAGTGATTACGAGCTTTCGTGCTATTCGCTTCATCTTTATTATTATTTCCACAACGTTTCGGCTGATATGTCCAACGGCCTTCTCCAGATGTTTGTCAAACATGGGAACCTACACGGAACTTCGTCCTTTATTGAATCCACGGGAGTCACCTGTTCTGATTCCGTTAACCATAACCAGGTACAAGTTTTAAGTATTCCTGTATTTTTACTCACCTGTAGTTGTCTCCTTAGGGAACCATCGCCTATAACCGTTACGCTATGTGTCCTATGCTCATATTCTGATTTTTTTTCAATTGTTTTTTTATCTAACCTTTTTAATTATCGGTTCCCATATTGTATTCATCTCTATACTTATTTTACTCAGCAGGTCATTGTAGCCCAATATATGTGCTGATTCCTTAAGGCGCCTAATTCTCCAATGTTCAGTTCTATCAATTATTTCATCTTCATGCTATAAGGAAGATGGTTTCACTTTTCCTTCCATATATCGTCCGCCGTACCCGACTTTTGAATCTCACTTCGTTCTACTGCCTTTCAATTTTCTTCTAGCCTTACTTTTAGTGGGTGACTTTGTATATTAACATTTGAATCTTTTATAAATATTTGATTTTAATCATTACTATCTTTTTAATGTTCTATTGCTTCTTTTGTGAATTCTACGTATTTATTTGTCTATAATCATTTGTTTGCACATATATCTGATATCGTATATTCCAATCAGTACTAATAATTTAACCAGTTATTTGGCTTCGAACAAATATTCCATTTTATTCATAATGATCAATTGCTAGAAGCGAGAAATATGTTTTCAGGTGTTTCTATCTAACGTGAATGACTTTCGAAAAGCTCTATTTGACTCTTAAATGAGGCCAAAACAGGTACTACACTCCGGTTCAGAGTATATTTGGGAGTTACCACTGCAAAGGGACTCTAAACGTTCCCACAGCTGCAGAATTAGAACCTTACCTCTAGATGTAGTCTAGTATCTGACCAAGGAAAATGGTATGCACCTGTGTCTGGTGAGTAAAGAGGTCGCTGCATTTGTACAGTCTTGTGTTGTACTTCTCTTTGGTGTTCAAAAAGAAACGAATTTGGTTACATTTTTCCATATTGGTGGGGAATCGTTTAGATTGCTATCTAATAGTCTGCTCATCACCAGTTTCTCTCTCTCTCTCTCTCTCTATATATATATATATTGTCATCTACAGACTGCTTCGTTGTATCACAAGTCTTCAGTGTGCCTAGATACGTAGGACGCTTGAAGCTGGGATCGAAACCCGCACAACTTTACGTTAGACTTCGTATCAGACCGCTCGGCCAGCAAGCGTACCCCGTCAGCTAGGGAATTATAAGGTATAAGTAGCACAGCAGCAGCAGTGTTTGTTTCTTTACATTTTATACCTTCTGTCTATCAGTGCGTTTAAGTTTTAGATTGGTTTTATGGCATTTCAACCATTATAGGTTATTTAATACCAAACAATTTTTAAACATATAAACAGTTCTATTTCAAACAATTCAGTTTTGCATAAGCACACACTTTAGTTCTATTTGCCTCATAGATAGAACTCGATCGGGTACTACGACTCTAGATCAGAATGGACCTGGTAGCGATGGCCATAAAAGGGTACTGCGCATTCCCCAAAGTTCCAGCATTACTAGAGCCTCACACATTGTTTAGTGTCATACAGGACACTCGTTGGGGAGGTTTTACCCCACTCTAGAGATGCAGTGGGAATTTTCTACAGATCCAGATGACTGGGCCAGTGTTGGTTCGGGGAGAAGTCCCAGAGATGACAAAAGAAATCTCTATCGGATTTATTTACAGTTTTTTCTAGATAGATAGAAAGATAGATATCGTCATTTACAAAATTAAGCATAGTTGTGAAGCAATATTAGAAGTATGGTGGAAAACAAGAAGAATATTTTGCTAGCTTACCACTCTAAAATTCTCAGGCTCTTGATTGCAAGTATGGGGCCCTTAGTGTTGATTTGATCCACCAATCAATCGTAATATATCTACCAGACAATCAGCCTAACAAGTTCAGCACGATAATTACTCGTAAAAGTTAAGCGTTAGTTAGATTAGGCACTATGCCGCAAGTACAGGGTGTCTAGTGAGAATCGAGCTCTCTACGCCATGTTAGTTGGACTATTAGTCTAGCTCGTTAAACTTTACACTAGAACGTGGTGCCTTTTAGTCCTAAGGACACAAAAACAAATAAACTACTCAAACTCTCACTCCAATCTACTTGTTGGGGGCGGCTGTAGAATACACTGACTGCTTTTCTGCAGAAGGGTAAGAGATTCCCAAC
>OY757914.1:44313509-44378509 GCA_963585895.1 Sepioteuthis lessoniana
AATTACGTTAACCATTCATTTTTGCGACTTTCAAATCACACGCGTTGTGAAGCAATGCACAGCGTGTGACTACACCAACTACACCATCACTACCAAACACACCGGGTACTTACAACGATTTGAACTGCTTTGGTCACGTGATATACGCAGAGCAAACTAACACGTACCAAAATATTGTAAAACTTTTAACTCACCCAGGCATAGATATTTCTTTGTTTTTGTTTTTTTTTTTGTTGACGCTCCACTTTTTTGTGTAATTGGGTTTTTGTTATTACTTAGAATATTCTGAATACTAGCCTCATCTTTATTTTTTCACACTTGACGTTTCAGCCGATATTTCCATCGGCCTTCTTCATATCGGCCGAAACGTTGTTAGTATAACAATAAAGAACAGGTCAGTAGTCTGAATATTCCAAGTAATAATAATCACCAAGCTTCATTACAGAAATTTAGATAAGTAATTGGGTTTTTGTTCCGTATCGTTCTTTATCTTTGATCCATTTTTTTTTCAAATGAACTCGATTTTTAAGAACATTTTCCTATAATCTCAGCAAAACCTGTTGAATCTTTATTTCAAGTTTATTTTTTTAAACTTTTCTTTTCTAATATTGATTGTTAATATATGAACAGTGTTTGTGTATTAAGAAAGGTGACAACGGTTAATTAACATTTACTTGTATCTAATGCATGAATCTTTGCCTCAGTCCTCGGCAGGCCTTACAAATGGAGTCGGATACTGGATTTCAAATCCTTGGGAAAAGCATGAATCCATCAGATCCGTCATCTGCTATTTCTTCTAAGGGCAGACCGAGTTAGGCAAATGGTAGTGTTGAAGAGAAACTCTGTATTCAAACCAGCTTTACTCCACTAACAAATTTACCTTGTGTCACATCCTGTCTGTAGTGGAGGCGATGGGTTATTACATCCACACTGATATAGGGTGTGTTGAAAGGTTTTGAATATAGGTGTGCATTTCCCCATAAGTGGTTAAAAGCTAAGAAACTCAGCATGGCTAACAAGATTAATCATAGAACGGGTGAGAAAAGATCTATCCAAAGGCCATAAGAAGTGTACATAGACTCCAACAGAATTTGAACACAGCCCACCGTGGCTATTTTCTGCACCGATAACCATTATTCCACTGCATTTCACTGGTATTAATGTTTCTATGAATACACCTATAATGTATCGCCCAAACAAATTTTCATTTTTTGACATGCTGGTAAAAATGTCTGTAAACCATTTTTTTTCTCCTAGGGAAAGCTATGAGATTCTAAAGAAAATTTCGTTGAATTGTTACATTCGCCCTTTCTCCAGGTTTCACGCGACCGAAGTCTTAGAAGTTTCACATTTTTTTTCTTTTTTCCCAATACTTACATATCAAGTGAGTGTAAAATCTAAGCTAACAGAAAATATGATAAAAAAGTGAAGAAAAACTATGATTTTCTGCATTTACACAGCTGTCGCTTGACAGATTTTATCTCTCTCCAGCCATAGATTTTCCAATTTTTTTTATTGTTCTGTGTTCACAAGGCGCCTTCTTTTATTGAGCATTTTGATATTGCGCCTTATATATATATATATATATATATATATATATATATATATATATATATATATATATACGTGTGTGTGTGTGTGTGTGTGTGTTACAATATAATGGTATTTGTTCTTTTAGGCATTAAGTTGAAAATATGTCACAGTCCAGTCCCAGGGCCTGTTACCCGAGGCAACAAACAGCCGTTATCTAAAAGGGTATAGGTTGCATTCATTGCTTAATGTCCGAAGCGTCCCATCCATGGAGTGGAGCAAACTAGACGGGGTTCTTTTTGCGACCACTCATCCAGAAAATGACCTTTCAGAAGGATTCCCTTCGTTAAATGGATCTTCTCTGACTTTTAATCAACACGAGTGGAAAATCCTTGCATATATATGCGTGTGTGTATGTGAGTCTGTCTGTTTCATTGGTGGCCAACGTATGTATGTGAGAGCCTGTCGCTCGTTAGATTTTATTTTGATATTGAGTATATATATATATATATATATATATATATGTGTGTGTGTGTGTGTGTGTGTGTGTGTGCGCGCTAGTATATATATTCATGTAAAGGAATGTGTGTATATATATATATATATATGTACATTACATATGTATGTGTGTATGTGTTTGTGTTGGTCTACGTATGTGCTTGAGTGCATGTGTGTGTGTCTATATACATATCTATGCATTCATGCATATATGTGTGTATATGAGTGTGTGTGTTAGTTGGCATATGTACGTGAGTATGTGTATATATATGAATATATGAGTACATATATGTGTGTATGTGTTGGTCTGCGTACGTGCGTGAGTGTGTGTATATATATATATATATATATATACATATATGTATACATATATATGAGTGCATGTGTGTGTGTAAGTCTGCGTATGTGTGCGAATGTTTATATATATATATATATATATATATATGTTGGGGATGTGAAGAAAATGACGCTTAACGCAGACGCTGACTCGACAAAATTGACATTTTAAAACTCCTCGATCTCCTGGATTGGTCTTAAATGAATTTATGCAAAGCTATTGAGAAGTAACATATATATATATATATATATATATATGTGTGTGTGTGTGTGTGTGTGTGTGCGTGTGTGTGTATATCAGTGTAAGAGGCCTACTTCACATTTCTCTTTTTTTTTAATTTCAAAACGACAATTTTTTCATGGTAAATCTTTTTTTTTCCAATGTATTACATTTACTACTTTTTTACAATCTAATTATGTTTTCAAAACTCTGAGAAGAAAACCGAAAAAACATATGTACAATTTAAATTAATCTTTATTCAAAATTGCACATTCTCCTTATTTCGAGGATTATTATTTTTAATAAGTGCAATTTTTTCATACCAGTTTTGACTGTTGGTTTTCATAAAAGTCTATGTGACAACAAGTTTCTTCAGGTCACCAGGACTTTTCTAACTACTCTAGCTAATTTTACCAGCTGGGAGTTCTGGGTGGTATCGATCATTTTTCTGATCTCCAGTTATTCCTAGTCAGTTTTCCAGGCTTTTGGAAGCCGTTTCCAAGGATTGTCGACAAGTTTCTTTGGCCGTCAACTTTACGTTCTACAGTTTTATTTCCTCTATTACAAGATAACCTGTATTAGTAAAATCTTAGTCTCTTGCACAATTCACAGTGGATCACAATCACCACCAATCATGTTTACTTTTGTACTCCTTCTGAGCTAGTTTGCTGCGTTCACTTACTTGATTTATTGCTTAATATCTCTCTCTCTCTCTCTCTCTCTCTCTCTCTCTCTCTCTCTCTCTCTCTCTCTCTCTCTCTCTCTCTCTCTCATTCAATTGTCTTCACTTGCTTCTCTCTCGACACCAATTTTTCTAGTTTTTACATTAGTTCTTCGGGCATTATCTTGTACTGTTACAGATGATGCTTCGGTTTCTCTCTTTAAGTTGCCTTTTTCATAGCTGTGCCGAGCCTAGTCGGGAAGTACTGTAGAATACACCGATTCTATCTTTGCGATCCAAAGACTCTCTTTACAAGAGCTAATATACCGTGGAGTAGGAGAGGGTACTACTCCCTTCCTTGGATTGCTCCTCTAAACCTTAATCCGTACCTTATAATGTTGATTGTTAAGCAAGGAGGCATCAAGTACGCCTTTTTGTGTCTTTGATATGATTCGATCCGCGACTGAACCCAGATCTCTTGGGTCATTGTCGAACACTCTAACCATTAGATGATATATATATATATATATATTCATATATATGATGATAATAAAATTGGTAGTTTTTCTATATTTACTCATAGACAGGGCGCTATATGGATGATAGGGCATGGTTGTCTACGTTAGGATGGCATACGCAGAAAATAAACGACGTTTGGTAAAGGTCGTTTTCTCGCCTATGTGATCATCAGGTCAAGTTGTCTAAAATAATCATCCCTATTGCGAAAAATGCTAAACTGATTCTCCATTATATATATATATACTAATCTGATATCTACCAGCATTCACGGTACCAGAAAAAAAAAGAAAAATATCCGCCAGGAACAAGAGATAAAAGTATCTCGAATCACCGCCCGGGGGAAAAAGAAAAATATATTATAGGTCAAATAGAAAGAAAAGGCCAACCTCGCCAGACCCCTTGAAAAAATCAGTCAGTTGGCCAAAAGAAAACTAAAACCTTCCGCGAATCCTGCAATGCTACAATTACAAGAGTGCTCAACACGAGTGGAGCCAATTATAAAAGTAACTTAAATCACGAGTAGGAAATCTTCAACTAAATTTTCACCTCATCGGATCATCAGGAAGTCTAAGCCCAGCTTTATTACATGCTTCAGTCCAACTGGGCTTACACTTCCTGATGATCCGATAAGGTGAAACTTTAGTAAAAGATTTCTGACTCGCGATTTAAGTTAAATTTATATATATATATATATATATATATATATATATATATATATATACTAACCCATTCTAGGATTCTGTTAGTATTTATTTACGAAATGCAAGTGACTAATTTTTTCCTTGAGTTTTCCCTTACAATTGACGTATTCCCTATTTTCCTATACATAACTTGGAAAAAATTATACGAATAATTTCCATAATTTGTTCTAGCATGTTTAAGGGATATATTATGAAGCGAGAATCGTTAATATGTAATTGTGTCTTATTAGTCATTAGTTTATTCATTGCTGATTAAGTAAACGTGTATATTCTCCTCTAAATGTCGTTATTCCATAATTTTTGCCAGGGATAGACGACACACACACACACACACACACACACACACACACATATATATAGTGTGACGTGGTATGCAAGAGAGAGGGAAGGGGAGGTCAATTCACTTACACTCCTTTTATTTGAATCAACAGGCATTAAGACTGACCGTTAAAATCGTATGGGAAAGAAGGTCGAGCTACCCTCACTCTGTGACGTGTAGTCTGTTGAACGAAAGAAGTCTAGGTCAATCGAGTAGCGTAACCTAACAGGGTAGTGGAACAGGAAAAGTCGAATGATTAGCCCACAGACTCTTCGCGCCAAAATGCCATTACCCGTTAGAGAAATTTGAAGAAGAATCTTTAGTTTTGGACAGAAGTCAGCGAGAGCAACACGCTGACAGCCGCCGACTTCGGGATGGTCACTCACCCATAAAAAAGAGAGAAAGAAATCTGAACATTGAAAATCCGTCAAAGAAAAGTATAACTTAAACCGTTTTCTTTCTACAATTCCTAAATATTGGAAAGTTATATGTATTCAAAAAAGAAAGAGAGAAGCTGAAAAGGTTCTGTTTCATCAATTGTTAAATTAGTGAATGAACTTTATTACATGCTTCAGTCCAGCGACTGAGACACTTTTCTCAAGTTAGAGAAAAAGAAAGAAAGAAAAAAAAAAGAAAGAAGAAAAAAGGACAGTTGTGAGATATTTCTGTTTGATGCGTTCATGTTGGCTTGACATTTTGTTATACTGTAAAAAGAAATGAGAAAGGAAAAAGAACTGTTTCTGAAATCTCATCATGATTTGTTTGGGTCGTCGCCTATTAAAATTTCGTTGCACTTTAAATGTACCCTTGTGTTAAAATCTTTTGGTTGTATTAATTCCTATGTCGATTTGACTTCTTTTGCACATATCTGTTTCGGCCTCGTATCGCTTTCATTAATTCTCGCTAAACGTCTTATTGCCTCCTTAAAACATTACAGGAGAATTTTGGAAATTTGGCTACAGTTAATATTTTTTAACCTAGAAGTTCGTTTTTCTGCTATCTGAGGGGGTAGAAAGACAAAGACCTTGGAGGTGTATGTGAAAGGGAATTGGCACCCCCTTACCAACGTCCGAGATCAGTCTTGCCCCAAATTAACCTCCACATTATTTGCCGGTTTACCATATGCCCGAAATAGGAATCTTGACAGGGACTTATTTTGCGGAGTGTCAGGTGCCTAACTGCCTTCGACGTTACATGCGCATTAAAAGGGCTCTCGACTTGGGATAATTATTTATGCAACGTCACAGTATGTATATTTTGTCATCCACAGACAGACTGTTTCGTTGTTTCACAACTCTTCAGTGTAGCTAGACACGTTGGATGCTTGAAGTTGGGGTCGAAACCCGCCAAACATTACGTTAGACTTAGAATCAGACCGCACAGCCAACAATCGAACCATGTCAGCTGGGGAATTATAAGGTATTCAGTGGTAGCTTTCGTTTGTTTACATTTATACCTTACCGGATACCAGAGTGCACAATTCGTTAGAAGAGCTTTGCCTTATGCGAGTGGCAGTCGTAAATTAGAGAGAGAGGGGGTTAAGAAAAATGAAAATATATCCAACGGTATATAGATATCAAAATATTATTATATTATTACAGCTATTCAGATGTATTGATTTATACATGAATATGCCAATATAAAACATTTGGGTTTTTTCGAAGGATAGTTTCATAAAAACTGAAACGTTAACGTTAGCATAGTATTGATATACAAATAAATACCTATTCTGAGTATTTTAGGCCAGTCTAGTGATGTAACAGTTAGCAAGCTAGAATAACAAATGTTCACGAGTAAGTTTGAGTCTTATTGGATACCCCATTCATGCGATCTTGTTCCATATCTAAGTCAAAACCTTTGTAAATTACTAAATACTCCGTATATTTTTGCATTTATATATATATATATATATACAGATTGACAGATGTCTACGGGAAAATCTTCAGCGTTATCATTTAATCAATTTTGTAAAACAAATCTCCAAATGTCAAATAAACTTCGTTCCGAACCTATCTTTTTAAATTGTCAAAAAATTTAGAATATGCACGATCAAATATGAATTGGGTGTCGAATAAACCACCAAATACTACATCCGTCTTCTGTTTCTAAAACAAAATTGAATTTCTTTTCGTGCTTTTTATTTTATTTTATTTCGTTTTTCTTATTTATTGTTTTATTCTTTATCAATCTATTTATATTTTGTCCGGGGGGATGCGTGAGACAGTGATGTTCTGCACGGCATTATTTTAGATCTTCCACTGTTCTCGACAAGGGTTGAAATTGAAGATGTTCCTTCTTTCACAAAGCCACAACGTGCCATATCACGCGTCGTGTCTGAACTTTGAAGAGGCCATACTATGTTTGTTCCCCGTCTACGAAAGGTTTCACACGTAAATTCTTTTGCACTGTGTATCATCGTTTACTGAGATACTGCTGACATCTCGTGCCTTCTCCAACAAAGCGGGGAAGTGGACCAAAACTGAAGCCTGGTCAAGTAAACATCTAAATCAGCTAATGGAACATTCACACACACACACACACACACACACACACACACACACACACATATATATATATATATATATATATGCTGGCGTGCGTGTACTTGCGTGCGCATGAATCTCTCCCATCTTTCTATCTCTCACTGTCTCTATATCTCTGAGAATATATATATATATATATATATGTATATATATATATATATATATATATATCAGGAAAAACTGAAAATAAATTGGACAGTACAAAAAATCCTCTGAAGACCTTGTGTTTTTTCATCTTCATACATTTTCATATATCTATCCATCTCTCTATCTACAAATCTATCTATCTATCTTGGTGGAGTGTGTCGAAATATGGAGAGAAAAAATAGATTCATATATGTATATAAATAGACATATACACACACACACACACACATATATATATATATATATGTATTCGTGTGTGTGTATGTGAGAGAGAGAGAGAGAGAGAGAGTGCGCGTGTGTGTGTGTGTGCGTGTGTGTGTGCGTCTGTGTAAATATAAAATATGAAAATCAAGGTATTCCGACAATGACTTTATTTAAGAAATCCCCAGGTTAAACGTTTCGGTTTTTATTAGACCATCATCAGGGCAATGTTGATATGTTGATATGAAATATCTTCTGAATAATTTTCAGTTTTAAAATGAAAAGAAAAAATTAGACAACTTCTTATATTCTTTTACCGTTCATAATTAGTATTCGAAATTTATTATAAAACATAACATGTTTACTAAAAGACAGGCAAAAAGCAAAAAAAGAAACAAGCAAGAATATATATATATATATATATATATATATATATATATATATATTAGTTGAGAGAGACCGTAAGATAGTGAGACGTAGAAAGGAGAAAAATATTTATAAGCACGCAATAACACTTTTTAATACCTTTCCTCTCTGTATTTCGTTCTTTTCTTTTTCTTCTTTACTTATATAAAATGATAGAGAGTTCGCTAGTGGCTGGGAAGACGGGGTTCATTCTCAGAAATGGTACTTGATACCTCCTTGCTTAACACTAAACATTATAAGGTACGGATGAAGGGTAAAGTGGAGTAATCCAGGGAAAGGAGTAGCACCCTCTCTTATACCTCAGTGTAGTAGCCATTGAAAAGGAGCTTTCGAGTAGCCCTTGACTACGGTGGCCAACTTTACCTACTTTTTATATGGAACAAACACGTACATACACACACACACACGCACATGCTCTCTCACACACGCACACACACACACACGCATATATATATATATATATATATATATATATATATTGGTACACGATGAAAGTTGAAAAAACAAATTATCCAAAATTTGATGAATTTATAATGAAAGTTGACAAAGAAAATTTTGGTTATAATTACCTTCTTCAGACGTTCTTATTTTTTTAGTTTGTTCGGTTGTTTTGGTTTTCTGGCATATTAACCTTTGTAGGTTATCTAATGCCAAATACATTTTTATTCAAATAAACAATTTTATTTCAATTCAGTTTAGTATAAGGACACAGTTTAATTGTCAAAAACATTTTGATTCAAACAATTCGGTTTAGTATAAGTATAGTTTTTGTTTACACACATTTAAATCTCAAAACAGTTCTATTTCTTTATTTAAATCAATTTAGTTTAGCATTAGTACAGTTTCAATATCAACAATTTTTCTATTTCAAACAATTCAGTTTAGCATACAAAAACAGATCTATTTCAACCAATTCACTTTATCATAAGTAAACAGTTTAAATGTCAAAACTGTTCTATTTAAAGCAATTTAGCTTAGCATAAGTACACAGTTTAGTCCTATTTGACTATTTGTGTGTGTGTGTATATATATATATATATATATATATATATATATATCAGATCTATTAGACCCATAAATGGAACCTACTAGGTACTCACACTCCTTGCCATGGTGGACCTGAAATTAATAGCAATGAAGTGGTGTTCCATACTTCCCAGAGCCCCAGAACAGGACCCTAACCATCAGATGCTGTTTACTATGATAGCCGTACACAATAAAAATACTGAAATTTGGATAATTCAAACAAAAATATAAAAGAAAAACACACTTCCCACTTTATAATGCCGTTTTCGTTTCTGTTTTTTTAAGGGTGGGTCAGTCTTCCTATATTGGAAATACATTATTTTACTTTTAACACAACTTAGGGACTGTAAAAAATATAAATTTTAAAAAATGATTTAGAAATCCTATATGCAGTTAAAATTGTACGTACTGTATTATCCATAAATATATAAAAGCTTTTTATTAAATTTAATTTTTTCCTTAACAAAGAAAGCATGATTTCTTTAAATTCTAGTGGAACATGTAATCAAAATAGATATTATTAGGTTATTACCTAACTCAATAACTTTGAATCTAGGTAATAAAAAATATCGATATAGAGGTGTTCAAAATTATATATATATATATATATATATGGGGGAAGGAGAGAGGGAAAGTGAGAGAGAGAAAATATATATATAATAAATAAGTAAGGTATTGATGAAACTAGAGGGGCATGGTGAAAGGGAGTTTTAGTGAGTGATGTGAACGTAGATGGCAGAAATATATTCAAATATATAAATAATTGCGGTGGTTAAAAATGAGAAGGAGAATGAAATATAGTTTATGGTTTTGTTACGAGTTTGGTCGAATTGGTATAGAATATACTTACTTCTGTACTATGAGGATACTATATGCAGTCTTGAGGACCATCTAGGAGCGAAGAACAATAAGAGTTGATAGAAAGAGAGAGAGAGAGAGAGAGAGAGAGAGAGTCACTTCGAGCTATCAGCATGACTTGATGACGATTATGATATATATATATATATATATATATATATTGGTCACTGAGGTATTGCTATTTTATTGATGCTTACCATATTTACCAACCCCCTCCGCTCTGGCAGGATTTGACACAAAGTCAATTTTAAGCGGACTTCAACACGTTTGAATTCAGAGTTTTCCTTCTTCTATATCAGTTGCATCACCAAGGCTGAAGAAGCCAGTCTGCCTTACTATTTAGCCATAGCTGGACGGAGAATAACTCGATTCATACCATTCCCAAGGGTATTAGTGCTATATGTAATGCTATCAGTCTCGTCCCGGATTTTTATTGCTGCTTACAGACTCTAAATGCTACAGATTTTGTCATTGAATAAACATTCATTGTCTTACTGCTTTTATCTAGAAACAGAAAGCGCCTTTGTCACATGTCTTTACGTCACTTGTTTCCGGAAGAAGAATTGTGATAAGAAGTCTGAAAGTCAAGGCTAGGTACGTATATTCAGTTTTTATCTTTATGTTTATTTTATTGGATTCTACACATTTGTTCATATTTTAGTCACCATTCCAACAGATCTAACTTTTTCTTCAGTTCTATAATTCAAATTTTCTGGAAAAGGACAAATAACATAATTTTCTTGAATGTATTAAAACGTATACCACCATGTTGTTGTTGTTGTTGTTTTCTTTTGGTCATTTTCTGCGATGCATTTTGCTCAGCTAACAATGTTTGGCACTAAAAGAGTAATGTTTTCTGCCAGTCGTGTTATTGTTTTGTTTGAAGTTCTTATCTTCTTGCTTTTATTTCTGAGGTGAGTAGAGTTTATTGGAGCGGGTGTAATTTTAGTCAACAATATTGATTAGAAACGTCAGACTAAATTCTTTTATGAACTTTGCACAGGGAAGATTTAGGTAGAGATAATGACATGCGTCTTTTTTCTTTTCTTTTTTTTTATAAGTTTAGAATAAAATGTCGGGTGAAATTGTACTTAATGAAGCCCACATGATAAATAAGTATTTGATTTCCTTTAACCATTCAAAATAATGCACTAGAGCCTCAGTTAATTGAATATATTACATATATTTTAATCAAAATCAAAGAGGATGAAGGTAGTTCCCTGATACTAGTGGACAAATTCACCTACCCCAAGAAGCAGCGTCTCATCTACAGAAAATGACATCAATACGTGACTAGCGAACGCATGGTCAGCTATCAATAGGTTATCGGTCATATGGAAATTAAACCTGTCCGATAAAATAAAAAAACAATTTTTTCCAAGCAGCGGTCATCTCCATACTATCGTATAGATGCGCCACATGAACGCTGACTAAGCGTAGAGAGAAAAAAACTTGACGGCTAGTGTACAAGAATAATACGAGCTATATTGAACAAATTCTGGAAACAACATCCTACAAAACAGCAACTGTAAGGCTACCTGCCTCCTATCTCTAAAACCATCTAAATCAGACGAGCAAGACACGCAGGATACTGCTCGAGGAAGAAGGAAGAACTCATGTGACGTTCTCCAGTGGATCTCATCACACAGATGAGCAGGTATTGGATGACCAGCTAGAACTTATCTACAACAGCTCTGTATCGACACCGGATGTAGTCTAGAGGACTTGCTGAATGTGATGGACGATAGAGAAGACTGGCAAGAGAGAAAGAGAGAGTCAGGGAAATCCGTGCTAGCAGCTCGACATGATGATCATCATCATGATATACATGTATACTGATTTTTTTGTATTGTCATCATATATTGTATTTTCATAATATATTTAAGTTAGTGCAAACGCTTTATCTGTTTTGTTGGGGTTTTTTTCTACTGTGCGACAAACTAGGCAGCCGGGTTTTGGCTCGCCACTGCCACCTAAGGTTAAGGACAGATTAGAGGCCAAATGTCTCGCGGCTTCGGTTAGGCCACCTTCAGGTGGGCGATGGTGTCATTGACAGCATTGTATAGCACTGGACCTCTTGGTCCAGTTTAAGCTATAATCAAGCACCTGTGTTTAGACTCAAGTTTGAGTCTATGTCCAGCAAGGCTCAAAAGGCTCACATTGCACGAAGTGGGCTAATGGCCAGCATAGTCCAACTGGGTTCAAGTTTCGGCTCGAGCCTTATCTCCCTCCCGCTTAATACCACTATAAACTGACCTTCAAGTTATTGACCTTGTGTCAAGTCCTGTCGGGTGGGAGGCAGTGCCAAATAAAACCTAGAGTCAGCTGGGCACTGTCTCTGACAAAATCAACTCCTAGAGGCAATTTGTTCCACCAGAAATTTAGAAACCACATGCTGTTGACAGTGAAGATTTGGAGATCTACAAATAGCATTCTGTTGACTGAATTGTTCGAATTGGCACCGGAAGCGCTAATACGAATATTTCGGTGTGTTTGGTTGTCAATCTGGGGACAGATTCATATTGATGAAAACCGAACGCTATGTTAACATGATGTTGTTTGGGATTATCCTCTGTTGATGGTGACGTCATGTCTCGATTTATCTCTCCACATATCTTCACACTCAACCGAGAGGACTTTATCAAGTGCTTTGGGGAAATAGTGCTGCTCTTGACGGAGAGGGTACTTGCTGGAAGACCCTGCGTCAGGCCACGCCACACAAGCAGGAGAATCCGGTGTTGGCTATAAAAACATGTCTGCCACCACATCACCCCTAACATCTGACTCTCCAGATTGCGTTTCCCTTGATTATAATGTGTGAAGTGGGTGTGGCAGACCAAGAAACCAACAAAACTCCATGAAACATCAAAGATTAACTGAAGGCTTGGATAATGGCAGTATTTACGTATTCAGACAAGAGACAGCCGGAAAGGCGTGCAGGAGATTCTGATTTCGTCCAGAAGCCATAATTGAAGCCAATGGCGATTTCTTTGAATTAGCGTAATCTATAATATTTTAAGATATCTTCATGTAGTTTCGGTAAGTATATCTGATCATGGTTTGGTTTGTTTTGGTTTGGTTTCTTTGTTGAATGGCATATCAACCTTTGTAGGTTATTTAATGCCAAAGCCACTCTCCTAGAAGAACAGTAGTGGTACTATTTAACCCATAGCTGGGAGGATAAGGGGTTTCATACCTTTCCCAAGTGTATGTGCCCGAAAGTGAATGTAATAGCGCGTTTGGAGTACGAACTCGCTTACTATGATTCCGCAGTCCATCGCTTTAACCATTACACCACGAGGACACCCCCCTAAATCTGATCAAGTGAGATGTCATTGTTATTTTCATTTTTGCGTAATTTTGACGACAACTTAAACATTGCACCCAATTTATGTATGTATCTATGATGTTTACACATTCAAACAAGCACCAATGAAATACGCATTTAGGCGTTTAGGCAAGTGTTCATGAGGAATGCTCAATTTTTAAAAAATTGCTTGATCAATATCCTTAAATTAAGAACATAATTGTACCCATGTACTTTACTATAAGCAAAGATGTTTTTGAAAGTACATGTACTCAAATTATGATATTATACGTCAGAAATTTTTCAGAGTGCATTAGACTATCATTGCGAAATATTTAAGGCAACAAGAAAAGAACAATAAAAGTTAAATCATAAATGGTTGTCTATCAGCTTTAAAAAAATGCGAGCAAGAAAATCTCCTACCTCAATACACACACGTACATATGTACATACATACTAACATACACATACATACTTCAAATATATATATATATATATATATATATATATATATAAGATAACTTTAAGAAATGACCTGCAAAGGTTATTTTCTTTAAAACTGCGAAGGCTTATATAGAAACAGGCAAACGTTTGGGATAAGCTGAAAAGATAATATGGTGCAAAAGAGAGTTACAGATTTCTAAGGTTTTGAAATCAGAGTATTTTTCTCTTAGGTGGGTTGCCTTTCTAAGATTAATGCGTCCAATCAGCACTGTTATTAAGAATAGCAGAAAAGAAAATGAATTCTATGTCTTTCCCAACATTGTCCTTTTAGGGTTTCATCTATGCGCCAACCGTAGCTCTTTGTGATGATGAAGTATTTACCAGTTTAAAATGATTGTGAAGATATATATATATATATATATATATATATATATATATATATACGAACCTACTATCTACCAGCATTCACAGTTACCAGGAAAAAAGAAAAAAAAACGCCCTGATCTAGAGATAATAATATTTCGAATCACCACCCGGAGGAAAAAGAAAAAATCATACGACAAAAAAAAAAAGAAAAGAAAATGCCAACTTCGTCAATTCTGCAATATATATATATATATATATATATATATATATATATATATGAATGTGAAGATATATATATATATATATATATATATATATATATATATATATATGTCTCTGTGTCTGTCGGTGTGTTTGTGAGAGAGAGTGTGTTTATATATATATATATATATATATATGCTTGATAGCAGGTTGTGTGGCACTAAACTGTATCTAGTGATGAGAATGAAGTGCTGGATCTCTCAGGAATGTCAAGTTCCAGTCTAACGAAGTGCGATTACCCATGAATAAAATAGATCTGTGAAGGATGAGTTTTTAAACAATTGTGAATTTGTACATTTACTATGAAAATTTGATGTTGATTCTATAAACTTCTTACCAGCACTTCGGCATGAGATAATTTAACATAGTTGGACATCCCGTAAAATCAACAAACTAAACAACCAACAATTCTTCTTTGACAGTTGTCTGGAATAGCAGGACATACAAGCTTCCTCGGTGGTCAGACTTCAATTTTACTATCAATTTTCACTTGGAAATAATGGTAAAGCATTATAAACAAATGGTATCGGGATGTGAGAGATTAGTTATCAAAAAAATATAGCAGCCGCAAGAAATCTGAGTTGAAAGAGGTCAGCATCTCTTCCAGTGAGCCAGCTGAAACATTATACATTTGATCAAGTACGCCAGACCGAGGTCGAATCGGTATACAAAATTGCAGTGGAGTGTTCTATGGACCCCAGTCAATAATACCTTAAAAATTCCTTTAGCCAACGTGGTACGTTTGTTGGCCGAGCGGTCTGAGACTTCGTCTAACATAAAGTTGCATGGGTTTCGATCCCGGCTTCGAGCGTCCTACGTGTCTTGCCACACTGAAGAGTTCTGATAGAACAAAAGAGTCGGTCTGTGGTTGACAATATATATATATATATATATATATATATATATATATATATATATAATAAAAAACGAAAGAAAAAAAGTTAACTTTTTCGAAAACAAAAAATGAAAAGTAGCTGTATAAGAGAGAGAGCATTCAAATAATTCTAAAAGCGCCCGATATTTTCATAGAGCAGGATTGTATAACTACATAGAATACATGAAGTTTGCAACCTAGATTTCATCGGTAGGATCTCCGGGAAAACCACAAAAATTCCAAAAGGACCTTCAAGTGATATATATCTATCAACCTTCTCCACATATGCAGGCTGTGACACAATATACGTTTTAAGAATTTCCATTTTTCCTTCTCGTTAACCGGACGCCCTACTATTTTCCCTCTGCAGGAAGGAGATTTGTTTGAATCAATCTTTTTCAAATGGGGTCTGAGCTATGTGAAAAATGCAAACAGCCTCGTTCAGGTTTGAACTCGGGTCATTGAACCTATTTTATACGACAGTATGTATTACATCACGAACGTTTCTGTCTGTCTATCTGTCTCTCTCTCTCTCTCTATATATATATATATATATATATATCATGGGCTTTGTGATCCGCACCCTTATTCTCTTTCTGTGTCAGGTATGCGTTAAGACAAACGTTTGTTTTGATAGGCGAACGAAGACAAAATCAAAGACACGTGAAGAGTCCTGTTCCCAGAAGAAAGAAGAAACCCCGTCGTTTCCATTATCCATTTATTATCGTTTCTACAGATACGAGGACTGAGTAGAGTGAGAGAATGAAATAACGTAGGTCCTAAATGCTTAAATGTAAATTGTGCTTTTATGTTTTCACCTCCCCAATCGACAAATAGCCTTCACCGACATAGCAGTCGTCGATGACTACGCTACATTCCGTTTAGTCCGCTATTTAGACATCAAATCACACTATGTAGTCTAAATCTATATAAAAGAAAACTACGCAGCAAAGTCTGTGAAAAAGTAATGCACTTTGCCAATTTGAAGGCAATCTACAAGTACACACAGTATTTGCAATCAACACGAAGAGACAGACGAGGCTTCCCTCTGGGAATTACTTTTGGGAACGTAATCAAAACAATGATTGCGCTCAGCCGGTGGTACTGTTACAGAATTTCACAACAACTGTTCGAAGAAACTGAAGGAGTGATCTGATGACAAATCCGATGTCAAAAACTACGGTATAAACAATTTCGAACAGAGAAATAGAATTCTGTAATGAATAAAAGAAAATATATTTTACAACAAACAGTCTACTGTAATATATATATATATATATATATATATATATATTACTAGCGACAGAAAATTTTCCGCACGTATACTGTACTGCTTAGCCAGGTACGCAAGTAAACAATTGTTTGTGAGTTCGATTCTCGCTATGTCATCTACTTCGAGCTTCATCGAAATAGTCATAAAATATTAAAAAAAAAAAACAAGCATCACGACGCTTTGTTTTTTGTTTGAAATTCATTTAACATATTTCTTTAGCAGCCTGCTAGTAATATATATATATATATATATATATATATATATATATATATATATATATATATATATATATGCAAATTTCATTAAACATAATAGACATTTTATGCCTACATATTTTCTTTTGGATCCGTTCGAATTCCCGTATTATTTTTATCGTATTCGGGTGGAATTGATTTAGGTATTGTCCATAGTTGTATGTATCCCTAGTACTTTCTGCCCGACTTTGGGCCATCATCAGGGGAGAATCTGTTACAAAAGTGATGTAACTTTTGTTTTAGCAAATTACTACTGTGTAAGGACGTCTTTGCTGTTGGAGATTATGGCGCTTGCTTTTAAATGTAATTCTGTAAATAGTGCCAGTGCTAAAGATATTTAAGTACGTTAGCACTGGTTTGAAAATTAATTCTATTAAGTGCTGGTTGCAGGTTTCTAATATATAGTGCTTCGAGAATCTGAAATTTTTGTTTATTATTTTGATGTTCGAGTATTGTTGTGTTGTCGGTGAGAATTTTTCGTAGTTGTGTTGTTGGGCATGAATGTTTTTTTAAATGCTGAGCTATTGAACTTGTGTCAGAAAGGTGCATTGTAAGTCTCCTCGACAGGGTAGTTGACAATACCTTAATCAATTCCCCCCGAATACGATAAAAGTAATACGGGAATTCAAACGGATCCAAAAGAAAATATGTAGGCATAAAATGTCAATTATGTTTAATGAAATTTGCATTAACGAAGAAATGCTGCCTAAATATACATATATATATATATATATATATATATATATATATATATATTAAACGAAAATAATTTTTCAGTAGTGCTATTATGAATTTATTTCAGGTCTTCATAATGACCTTCATCAGATGGAATTAAATATATTTATTCTTTGAATATGATCTACACACTCCCCCCCCGATTATATATATATATATATATATATTAAGGAGGCATTCGTGGTGTAATGGTTATCGTCGTATAAAATGTACACGGTGACACGAATTCAAATCCTGGACGAGGCTGACTGCATTTCTTAGAGCACTAATAATCTTTAGAAAAGCATAAATCCAACTGTTCTCTTTTCAGCAATGGGTAAATAGTTGGGCAGACTGGCTTCTCTAACCTAGGCATACCAACCGGTCTACGAAAGGGAAATGTCTCAATTCAGACCAGTTAAAATAAATCATGTGTTATATCCTACTAGTGCAAAGGGTTTGGTATATATATATATATATATATATATATATATATATATATATATATATATATACGTGGTGCCTTCAATAAGTTTCCAGACATTTTTGTACAGGCATTTGTCGTACACTCTTGAAAATTCAGTATGTTATTGCTATACAACTAATGAGATGAATGAGAATTTTTTAGGATTTCAGGATCAAATCAACAGCTATAGCAGGAATTGGAATACAGACATACTAAAGCCTGATTTTCACAGCTGGTGAATTTCAAAAATACAATCTGGACGTGAGGACGATTTAGAAGAACGATATGCCAAAAAATTATGTTTTAAACCTGGGAAAATGCCACAGAAACGTATGGAATACTTCAGACTGCTTTTGGACAATCTTGCATGAATCGAGCGTCAGTTTTTGAGTGGCATAATAAATTCAAGGAAGGTAAGGAGTCTGTGAGGGATGATGAGAGATGTGGGGGGAGTAAGGAAGTAAATACACCAGGGTTGATTGGCAAAAGTGTTAGGGTTAGCTTTAGGGTTACTATGTTGAGGTTTTAAGGGAGTTCAGGAAGAGATTCCTTGGGAAAAGGCCAGCACTCTTCAAATCGGGTCAATGGCATTTCCACCAGGACAATGCACCAGTCCACAACTCCATCCTTGTCACAGACTACTTGACCAAGATGGGTATCAAGACAGTTCCTCACCCTCCCTGTAGTCGAGACCTTGCTCCATGTGACTTTTGGTTATTCCCTAAGCTCAGAGGCTGTCGTTATGAGACAACTGAGGAGATGAAAGAGGCTGTGACGAAGGTCATTGACACACTCACACAAGAGGACTTCCCGGTGGCCTTACAGAAGTTGTTGGAATGGTACAACAAGTGCATTGCAGCCGGAGGAGATTACTTCGAAGGGGACTAGAGTTTCATGTATGTACTTTCAATAAAAGTGCCTATATGAAAAAAGTCTGGAAACTTATTTAATGACCCTCGTATCTAAATATATATATATATATATATATATATATATACATATATATATTCAATGGATACATCTTAACGCTGAAAGAACCTATATTTTGTTGATTTAAGCTGAGCTTAATACAAACCCTTGAAGAGTAATATCTTAATATATGATTAATTATAAAAATGTAAATGTATGGTTGAATAAAGTCATGACGCTGAGTTTCACTATTACGACATTCTGGTGACCTGACGCTTGTTGCTGTGAAACTCAAAGAGCTGATTTGATCAAGCGATACGTTTACATATTTTATAACTGCTAATATATATATATATATATATATATATATATATATATATAGGTTTGGTTTGTTTTCTTTGTTTAATGGGATGTAAACCTTTGTAGGTTATTTAATGCCAAAGCCATCCTTCTAGATGAACATTAGTGGTACTATTTAACCCATAGCTCGGAGGATAAGGGGTTTCATACCTTTCCCAAGGGTATTTGCCCGAAAGTGAACGTTATAGCGAGCCTAGATATATATATATATATATATATATATATATATATATATATATATATATATAAAGGAGTTCCTGAGGCATTGTGGCCAACGTGCTTGAATACAGCCTCTAAGTAAATGATTTCAAACTCTAATTGTGCTAATGCATTCCTTTTCAGAACCCTGCACTTGGCATGCACTCTTTTATCCGCCCCAATAGATGGGTTAGATAATACCGACCACTACTACTTTTTCTACAAGGATGAATTTGGCATTAATAAACCTCTAAGGTTGATGTACCATTAAACAGAGAAACTTAAGTATATATATATATATATATATATATATATATATATATATATATATATATATATATGTGCCCTTGGGAGGGGCATTAATCCATCACACTGCAAAGCTATGATGATCTTTTTTTATTATCAGCTTATCCAAGAAGTGTGTCTGGTTCTTCACGTGCTTCCCTAACAAAAATAAATCACTTGTATTAGCTGTCGAGCAGTTCAAATCGTTAGCTGAACTGATGGGTGCTGACACATTCAGTGCGACGGGTGAGCTACTATATATATATATATATATAGCCCAAACATAATGGAGAGCTCAGTGCTAGGTTTATACGTTAGTGAAGATCTCATGAGGGTCAGCTGAAGACACTGAGATACTAGAAAATAATTTCCTCCAACGAATAGATATGTTACATAAGCTGCCAGTTTATCGTTGCTTCTGTAATAGCCTTTCAACTGTTTAAAACTTTTATTTAAAAAAAGCCAACATTTCTTCACAAAACGTTTGACCTGATTATGACATTAAGTCGAAGGTAATAAACATTTATATTGGTCTTTTAATTTCATGTAGCCTTTTCCAAAATACACTAGAATACTGCTAGCCATTTTGAATAAAACCTGGAATCAACAGCCTACGAAACAACCGCTATACAGCCACTCACCTCCCATTTCACAAACCATTCAAGAAAGACGAACAAGACATGCGGGACACAGGTGGATAAGTAAGGACAAACACATAAGTGACGTTTTTCTATGGATACCTACGCATGAACGTACCAGTGTTAACTGACAAGAAATAACTTATTTATATGAATTCTGGGCGAACACATGATGTAGTTTGGAGGGTCTGTCCTGGGCGATGGATGATAGGGGTGGATGGAGAGAGAAAGAGTCAGGGAAATCCGTGAAGTCAGCGTGACATGATGATGTGGATGTTCTGTTTTGTTGTATCACTTTCTTTATTCACACTTACGCACACACACACACACACACATATATATATATATATATATATATGTGTGTGTGTGTGTGTGTGTGTGTGTGTGTGTGTGTGTGTGCATATCGTCTTAAAAAGATGTGAAACAAAGACTTCATCAGATGATGGCGGTAGGGTCAGGCATGCTTTCGATGTAAAATTATCTTTACCACAATCTCGAGTTATCCACCAGTATCTACCAAAGCCGCCACAAATTTCGTCTTTCCTTCACAACGTGAGAATAATATATATATATATATATATATATATATATATATATATATATATATATATATAGTTAAATAAACAAATTGTTAGGAAAACGTTTTCGTTAAATCAGAAAAATGCTCAAATATTGGCCAGTGCAAAATGCCAAAACATGAAATAAATCGTTTTCTCACTGCCTCCTGTCAGTCATATTACAAAAAGGTTTCAAGAATTCGGAGAAAAAAAGAAGCAATCATTAGATCAAACATGTCAGTCGAAAAGATGAAAAAGATCAAACACTCAATAATTCTCGTACCATCCAAAAAAGAAAAAAAGAAAAATTGATATGTAATATAGAAGAGGAAGGTAGAAAAAAAAGAACTTTACATTTTTACAAAATTAGTAATAAACTGGTAACAAGTATTTTAGTAAGACATATTAACTGCACTGATTCAGAAAAACGACGTCGTGTTCATTGAGTTTTTCTAATATTTCCCCTACAAGAAAGCAAGTCTAACAAAAGTCCTGAATACTCTATATCAACATATCTACTAATGCCTCTTTTTCAATAACTTACGTTCTTTCTATCTATCTATCTATCTATCTATCTATCTATCTATCATTTCTGCCTAGTATTTTCCCATCTACATATCTATTATTCTATAAACTATATCTATCTCTTTAAATTCAACAGATGTAAATTAGGATTTTTTTGCCTAAACCGGTCACCATACGAAGATAAAGAACATAATTTGCCCTTCTATTTATCTCTAGCTTAGATCGGGATATCAGGTGGATATTAACTTTCCAAAGGTTATAAGAGGTATGCGAAATTCTAAAAGAGTCATCCTGGATTTGCACTCGGATCGGTGTCTCCATTTTCTTTCGAGGATAATAATTGTGCAACTAGCGTCTCCACACTGTCAAATATATATATATATATATATATATATATATATATATATATATCATCATCATATCGTGCTGGCAGCACGGATATCCCTGACCCTCTCTCGCCACTCCTCCCTATCGTTCATCGCCCTAGGCAGGTCTTCAGGACAACAACCTGTATCCTCACATAGCTGCTGAATGTATGTTCGTGCTGGTCGTCCTGCTTTTGCGCGGCCATGTGTGGGGATCCATAAGAGTACATCTCTTATGAGTTCATCTCTGCTTCTCCAGCAATGTCCTGCATGTCTGGTTCGCCTAACTTGAATAGTTTTCGTGATAGGGGCAGGTGGCCGTACAGTTGGTGTCTTGTGGGGTGTTGCTGCCAGGACTTGTTCAGGATTGCACGCAGCATTCTTGTGTAATTGCCATCGAGTTTCTTCTCCAGCCGTTTTGTTAGCGTCCATGTAGTGCATCTCTTGGTCCAGTTAAACCGGAGTTGGGAGTAATTCCATCAGGACAAGAAGTTATTCATGAATGAATATTTAAAATTTTCCTGGTAAAGAGCTCAATGTACCAATAATACAGAGCAATAAATTCTTTAAGAAAAACAACGAAACCGGTGAAAATGAAAAGAGATATAAATAGAGGGAAAGGGTCAAATGACAAGAGATAGAGAACCTTTCTTTTTTTTTATATCTTTTAATATTTTCAACATTATTTCATCGATGTTAAATGTACAAAAACTCAAAAAAGTTTTTTAGTCTGAAAAAGTTCTTCCTTAAGTAGAGAAGGAAATATTACTACAAAACCCGTTGTAAGTGTTTAGTTTATCCACCTTTCCACTTATTTTCATCATCTTGTCAGATTCACCAAAATCTACCATTCCTCCATATGAATACGTATATACATTGTCGACGTCTATGGTTGGTTGTTGGTTGTTTCGCTTTTATGGCATATCACATTTGTAGTTTATTTAATGCCGAATCCATTTTCATACAAATAATCAATTCTGTTTCAGTTTAGCGTGAGTACAAAGTTTAAAAGTCAACAATATCTCTATTTCAATCTATTCATTTTAATCAAACAGTTCTAATTCAACCAATTCAGTTTAGTATGAGTAGATTTTTTTATACTCAGTAAAATGTCAAAACAGATTTTTTTATACTCAGTAAAATGTCAAAACAGTTCCATTTCAAACAATTTAGTCTACCATAAGTACGCAGCTTATTTCTATTTAACCCATAGATATAACACTATCAAGTGCTACCAATCTGGGCCAAAGTGGACCTGGGAGCGATGGCAGTGAAGAGGTACTCCACGTTCTTCAAAGTAGAGGCGCAGTCGGTGTATTCTACAGCCCCAGCCAACTGGGCAAGTCCATGTCTATAGCAATTCCACTAGAGTAATAGTTATTGTCGATGAAAATGGGCACAGCAACTCGAGTTCATATCCTAGATGAGACTGTTTGCATTCGAGGAGGAAAATCAGAATTTAGACCAGTTAAGTTCCGCTTAACAATTGAACTTGTGTCACATCCCGTTTGTGCGGAGGAGTTAGAGATGCTTATATGGTCTCCGTCTCTAACCATTTATCAATTCACCTATCTATGCTTATATCTCAATCTATTATTATCGATCAATGATTTTCTCTGTGTCTGTTCCTTTTTATCTATCTATCAATCTATTCTCCTCCGATGCTCTATCAATCTATGCTCCTTCGTCTGAGTCTGTTACTATATATCTCTTTATCTATATTTATAACTTTCAGTATATATATATATATAGGGGGAGAGAGAGAGAGAGAAAGAGAGAGAGAGAGAGAGAGCGGGGGAATGAGCGAGATCTGCCAAAGACAGATAATAACTGGGAGACTTAGATATGAAGATAAAGGCTATCCGCCATATTTTTCTCTCTACGAACATCGAGCGATTAACGAGAATGCCCGTTAAGATGAATGAACATAAAAATATTCGGAATTCATTCAAAGAAATCACGAATGTACAAATGAACAAGTGAAAAGAAGAGTGGCCATTTATGAAGAGATGCCATAAGTCAGGAAACCTTCCCAAATCATAACTGTCGATGCCATAAAGGTGTGGTTCAAATTTCGCGCCAAAATGTCGATCATGACGAAATATGTTAACGGCTGCTCTCACATTCAGCGCCCTTTGACGTGTCCTTTTCTCTCTTTTTCTTTTTTGTTTGTTTTTTTTTTTCTATCCTGCGATTCTATATTATATATTCCGTTGGAACTTTAACGTCCATATCATATAAGAATTTCTTTATTGATTCAATGTTCTATCTACTTATCCGGCAATCGCACCCTATTTATTTATTGCTGGGCCGTTGCTTTCATCTTTTCGTGTCAGTGCTACTCTAAGGAAAAAAGAGTTACGTTGAAGGGAGACTGATTGCTCTTAGCTCGGGGACCAAACAAAAGCCGTCGAAATCTAACATCTACACACACATACGCCGGACACTACAGACAAAGGACACACACGTAGATTTATCTGTCGGTAAAACGCGAAGATTACTACAAAGCTTTATCACAATCAACGACAAACAAGCTTTATTCAGATAAGCACGTGACATGGAACTTATATATGTGCATGTAAATGCATGCACATATATCTGCATATTTTATACACTCACACACATATAAACACACACACACACACACACACACACATATATATATATCTATACATTTTATATGCACATGGTTGTCAGCGAACGTCAGTATATCTAAATAAAGAAAATGTTTTTCCACTAAAGAATAGCAACAAGCAGATGAGATCCTGATGAAAACATTTCTGATGAAGGCTACGCAGATGATATAGCACTTTTTGTAAATACAACTCAAGCTGAACCACTGTTGTCTAGCATGGAGAAATCAGCAAGAGGAATCGGTTTCTACGTAAACGCAGATAAAAGAGTTCATGTTTTAAATTTAGATGGTTCCATTACTTTATGAAATGCTAAGCCTCAGAAATTTGTAGACCAGATCATATATTTCGGTGGCAATATCTCATCTCCTGAAAGCGATGTAAACATACACATTTGAAAGGCAGAAAATGCTTTGACAGTTTATCGACTATATGAAAATCTGATCCCTCAGCTAAAATAGAATGGGAATTATTCCAACGTGAATCTATGTCAGTAATATTGTATGGCTGCACTACTTTGACTTGAAAGAAACTGTTTGAGAAAAAGCTAAATCTAAACAAAACAAAAAACTGCATCCTGGTAAGAGCGAATCTTGTAGATAGTAACCTCTATTGCTATTTATCTCCCATCTTAAAAACTATCGAAGTAAGATATGCTGGAGACTTAAGGTTAAATTCATAAGCGACGTTCTCGTACGAACTTATACACCTTGATATACTAGTATTGGCCTTAAAGCAAGAACTTCTATTCATCAGCTCTGGACACTGGATTACGTCTTGAGGAATTGACAAACGCAATAACAGATAGGGATAGAGGGCTAGAAGAGTCAAGGGAATCCTTGCTGTCAGCATGCTTTGATGATAACATTATGATATTATTTAGTCTCGATACTTTTTAACACGATTCAGTAATAGGTTTTTATGAGCATCTTTTCTTGTGTGAATCAGTAGATGTAGTTCAGTATTGTCAGTTGATGTATATACAACTACACAACAAATTTCAATCTTGTCATACAAACTCCTCAGAGAATCAGGAAAAGTAATTGGTACAAAAATACTTATGTTAAACATTACTGGGAGGAATTTATTTCAAAAATATTTTTGGGTGGATAATCTTTGTGAATTTACTCTTAACGATAATGCTGGATATATGTCTAAGAAGACATCTTTCAAAGTAATGATAGAAACTAAGTGTAAATAAGAAATGTTATGTATACGCATGTATACATTCATAGCTCTATTACATATATACGATATCCATAAAACTTAGATTGTAGGCGTCTCAAAGAAAGTTCACGGAGACTAAGAGAGAAAGACAAAATGAAAAGATGACTACGAGATAAGGTTGTTCATATCAAGAACGGAAAATCAGACACGTGGTCACCAAAAAATCACTCTCACATTTTTGCCAATGTAACAACTTCTCTATGGACCCATCTCAAAATACAGGTAGACCTGAAATGAAATTTCAAGTCTATCAAGGGAAAATCCATTCTTTTAAAAATCTTTCAAAAATCTTTCAAAAATCCATTCTTTAAAAATCCATTCTTTCAAAAATTCTTTCAAAAATCCCTCAATGGGGAGAAGATGGTTTTGTATAGCACCAAAATTTAGGTCGTGACTTTGTTGCTATTCCAGTTAGTGAGTGACTGTTTGCTTTCAAAAATCCACAAATAATGCGAGTTCACAAGGTTGCCCCTTTCTGTGGTCTGTCAGGGTCACCGGTGGTGGGAAGCCTTCACAACGTGATACATAACAACTGCATTATCTTTCACAGATAAAATGCGTCGATCCACTTAAAAGGTGATTGCAGAAATTAAGTGTATATAAGAAAAATTATTGAGTCATTGCTGTATTACAACTCGAGTGTTGTGGTCGTCTCGAAGAAGGCTGATGTCGACTGAGAGACAAAGACAAGATTAGATGACGAAGAGATGACATTGTTCATATGAAGAACGGAAAAGTCAGAAAGTAGTCAATGACCGTCTCTCACACCTTTAACGAGAGTTCTCGAGATTGACCTTCTGTTGTCCGTCACATCTGGTTACAAGTTCACTGGTGGTTGTAAACCTTCACAACATTACAAAAAACAATTCTATCTTTCAAAGATAGAAATCGTCTATCCCCTTCAGCATAGATTATAAGAATTTCTGTTTCACTGCGACGTCCATGGACTTTGAGGTGACTTTTGAGCAAATAGACATCAGTCATGTATGTTAGATGAACACCGCTGCTTTAACTGGCCTGATTAGGTCTGGGTTTTCAAAAGATTTCTTTTGAACCACTGTAAGTCTCCTCAGTTCGTATACTGATTTTCAGACCATGTTTTAAAATAGACCGATCGGCAAAATTATAGATATATATTTAACTGAAGTAGATTTGGCTTGCTCCAGATTGTTTACAGACGCCTTTAGATGGTGTACTATCTTAGTTGGCAAGTCTAGGTGAGTGCCCCGTTGATGACCGTATTTGATTTGAGTACGTTTGAAGTGCTCAATATCAAAGTTCTTGAATCTCATGAATAGTGTTCCTCCATTATACACGATTCAGAGGAAGCCCACCTTGCACATCTATGTGTACTGCCGTTAATTTTCATTCAAATTATCCTTAAGCTTTTTTTCAAGGCTTGTGCTTTGGATGCTTTCCTGTTTTCACCCCTCAGTAGAAACGTTATGTTTTTTGTTTGTTTGAAAACCGGTTATCCTTTTCTATTATAACGTATCTTGGTCGGCACATCTGGTTGAGAATTATTATTGTTTTAAATCTCTTAAAATTAATATCTAACAGTGACAACTGTGTCTGAAGTCAGTAACTGACTCTTGATTTTAAGAAAACGTCTCACGCATTTTTGGCGGAATCAAACTGTTTGATAGGATCCCCCGATTTGTTAACTGGGTTTTAGGTCTAATGTACACTTATCTAGTTTTGATAGATACACACATTCATCCTCCCACATATTAACCCCCCCATATATATATATATATATATATATATATATATATATATATATATATATATAATAACTTCATGAAGTTTCAGATCTTACACAGGTCACTAAAATTATCTATTTTATCTTTCATAATTCAAAATCAAATTATGACCGAAAAAATTTACATGTGAAAATAATGATATCTTTCATTTTGATATATACGTCTTTAGAGAATTTAAATCGTTGCACACACACAAACACACACACACACACACACACACACACACACATATATATATATATATATACATTTATTAAGGACCATCTACTGTTGATAACTTGTTTAACTAAAGGAATCAAAACCCTTCGAAACATAGGGAAAAAGTCTGCAGATCAAAAAGAGGGATATGTCGAAAAAGAAACCTCATTTGCTGATATTCCATGAGATTATCTTGGTCAGCCTAAGAACTCTTCAGTTGACGCTCAAACACACACACACACATACACACACACACACACACACACACACACATATATATATATATATATATATATATATATATATATATATATATATATATATATATATATACCCATGTATATGTGCTTGTCTATAATTTAATCAATCAGCAGGGCTTAAAACACGTTTACTGTATCCCCCGCATAAAATATCTCCACAAAAATGGAGGGGGGTCTTTGCTATGAAAGTAAACTGCATTGGGTGGTGATTTAAATCAACATATAAACTAAAATATACATTTTTAATTAAATTTTTCAACAGTGTAAAAATAGTGCGGGTACATTCCTATCGGTGTGGCTTAGAATATGCTAACAATGCCCCTTAGAGGGATAAGACCGTCCAAAGAAATGGTGTCCAGCAATGACTCTAAACTGTATACTAGTTCTGGAGATCTAGGTATTGTGGAGAACACCTTCATTGGCATTACTTCCAGACCCATTCTGGCCCGGACTGGTTGTATTCGATAGTTGCATGAGCACATAAAAATTTTTAATAAACAACAACGGAAAAACGTAAATATGAACACGATTCACTAACCTCTGAGCATCAACAGCCCTAAAGATGTTGACATGCCGCTAAAATCAATCAACCAGTCAATCATGTACATAGTTGAGTGACTTATATAGTAAAGTGATGACATCTTGACGCAGAAACAGCAATCGAATAAATTTAGTACCCATTATAAAATAAATGAGGCGAGATTCGAATTATCTGATTTTGAAATCAAATTCGAATTATCAAATTTTGAAGCCAGACTAGAATTATCTGATTTTTGGAGAAGATGGTTGGTTGGTTGTTTGTGTTTTATGCCATATCAACCTTTGTTGGTTGTTCAATACCATATCAATCTTTATGCCAATAAACAGTTTTATTTCAAACAATTCAGTTTAGCATAAGTACACTGTTTAATTGTCAAAAACATTTCTATTTCAAGCTTTTAAGTTTAGTCAAACTGTTCTAATTCAAAAAAACAGCTTAGTATAAGTATATTCTTTGTCCAGACAAACTTAAATATCAAAACAGTTCTATTTCGAACAATTCAGTTTAGCATAAACACCCAGTTAAATGTCAAAACAGTTCTATTTCAAATAATTCAGTTTAGCATAAGTACGCAGTTTAGTTCTATTTAACCCGTAGACAGGACCCTATCAGGTGCTACCACCCCGGGCCAAAGTGGACCTGGGAGCGATAGCAATGAAGGTCTGCTTCAGCATCACAGGACCCTCTACATCAGGATACTCGTTGTTGTGGAGTTTTACTTCTCTGCAGAGGTGCAGTTGGTGTATTCTACAGTCCCAGCCAACTGGGCAATTTTGGAAAAGAGATGATATGCAAATATAATAATCTCCTTACTCATCAGACTTAGATATATGCAGTGCCCAAAATATGATGTTAAACTGCATCAGGAGTTGAGGCCGACGATCTTGGGAGTGGGGAGTATCCCTTCATGGCCATTGCTTTAAGGTCCATTCTAAAACGGTATGGTATTACTAGCTAGGGTCTCATTTAGGGGTCCAAATAAATCTGATCGAAAATCATTTGTATTTGATAGAAATACTTGATATCATATGACCGTGAGTGAAAAAAGGACGATTGACGAATAAAAAAAAGTCCCATTTAAAAAAAAAATGCAACGGAACATTGAAAAGTGATAATGAATGTAATAAAAAATGTGGAAATAGAATTAATTTTGGACACGACCAACCGAGTTCAAATGCTGGTCGAGGCTGTCTGTTAATACCCTTGAGAAAGGTATGCGTGTAAATATTCTCTCTCCCAGCCCAATCAGCTAAGACTGTAGAATACACCGACTCCATCTCAGTAAAGGGATGTCTCCCCCAACTATTGTTCTGGATGTGACTCTAAACAATCGGATGGTGAGGCTCCAGTAATTCTGGAGCTTTGGGGAATGCGGGTTACCACTTAATTGCCATCACTCCCAAGTCCACTCTGGTAAAACCTCACAGGGTCCTTTTCCTTGGTCAAATCGGACTGTTTGACATTTAAACTGAGTGGAAACAAATGATTTATGATAAATTGAATCGATGGAAATGGAACTGTTTGATCATTTAATTGGCTAGCAAATGACGGATGTTTAATTGAACTGTTTTTGATACATAGCAATATTCGGAGTTATCTAACTTTGTTGAATTTTGTTTACAAATCATATATATATAAATATGTCTAAAGAGGGTTTAGCATAAAAAAAAACAACAAAAAACTACAATAGTTGATATGCTATAGCACCAAATCAATCTATTCTACCTCCAGCTATGAGTAAATAGAAGAGTAGACTGGGCTATTTAGCTTTGCTATTGTTGTATAACACCGCCATAATCACCAAATGACTATGCACCGGGACTTATGAGACTCGAATTGTTCAAAGCCTCACCAAAGTGAATGATAAAATATAATTAACGAAAAATGATTATTATAAAAAAAAAAAAAACATTCCTTAATTATATAACACTATGGTAACCGGTTTAAATCCACACCTGTTAAACTTTAAATTTGCTTTGTGTCACATTCTGCTCGTGCAGAAGCGTTGCTATATACATACATAGATGCATACGTAGATACAAATGGGCAATCATAGATGAATATTCCTCCATCTATGTCTCCCCTCGATTCAAATATAAATATATAGGCTCCTATATAAATACTATATAAACTATAAAGACACACAAACTATGCAGTTAGTTAGAGACAGATATTCACAGTTTATGTTATCATTATTTTACTAGTACCAGTAATGATATTTTTATGCATTAAAAACAAATGTATATTCTTTTATGACTATAGAGGTGCATTAAGTATGTCGGAGTTAAACGACTGTAAAATAATGGCTTTTATTGAAGTCAATCGACTGGTTTTGTGCTTTCAACTCGCTTTTTTTTAATGGTGAATGTTAGCCTTGTTATTTCAAAGTTATGTCGGCCATTGCGTACATCTCTCTCTCTCCCCCCTCTCTCTCTCTCTCTCTCTATCACTCTCTCTCTCTCTCTATCACTCTCTCTCTTCACACACACACACACACACACACACACACATATATATATATATATATATATATATGTATATATATATATATATATATATATATATAATATCAATGTATGTTTCTTTTTGTTCAAAGTAATTTGCATCGCGACTTTCTTTCAAACGTGTAAGAGTGTATGTCAGAGAATAGCTTCTTTTCATCTATTTCTTTTATTCCTGTTCTTTTGCAGGAAAATAGGTGTCATACACACACACACACACACACACACAAATATATATATATATATATATATATATATATATATATATATATATATATATATATATATATACATGTGTGTGTGCGAGTGTGAATGTGTCTTTTGTCGAGCACGCTTGTATATAATTGTATATCGATTATCTCTTGCACTATCAATATCAATGTAATCGTATTGATAAATATATATATATATATATGTGTGTGTGTGTGTGTGTGTGTGTGTGATCGTATATATATAATGCGTGCGTGCGTGCGTGCACGTGTGTATTTAACTAAAGGTTGAAGGATATGCGTAATTTACGAAAGTTAACTTAGTTTGGCGCTAAACTGGAAGTATTGGACCCCCAGAGAGAATCGAACTCATCAAAACGCTCTGCTAGTCTAAATAATTAAACAGTCTATCACTAGAGACGCTCAAGAATACATAGATAGATAGATATATAGATAGATAGGAGGCAGTTACTGGTAAAACTTACTATTTGAGAAAATTCGTTTTATGATCAAAGCAGAATTAGGTATACTAATTTTCTTCGTTGGTGTATGTATATACGTATGCCTCTCTATATACATATATATATATATATATATAGAAGGAGAGAGAGAGAGAGAGAGACACACCCACAGATAGACAGAGACACAGAGGGAAGTTGGAGGGGTCGAAGTGAAACAGAGAATATAGAACTGCATGAAAACCTCTGAAACTATGACAGTTGTAATGTGTACGCTTATCAATATATCATGGATCAGCATGACAAATTTTTACAGTACATATCACACATGACTTGGAGAAAGGCTTCAGTATATCTTAGAAAAAATTAATGTGTTGAAATCTCATGCAGATTCTGATGAACCTGTTTCAACTCACCGGCTGATCTACCTGTTCCAGCTCGGCTAAGAGAACAAAAAAGGTTCCATGGTTAAATTGTCTTCTAAATTAACAAAAATTCAATGAAAATTCTATCTATGAGATTTATTCAAAGAAATCGCCAATGGCTTCAAGCATAGACTGCAGACGACATCGATATCTCTTGCAAGCTTTTTGGACTCTCTCGCTGTTTAAATTGAAAAATGCCACCGTTATCCTTTCCTTCAGCTCATCTTTGGTGTCGCACGGGGTTCAATTGATCTTTCGCTCAACTGTGCTCCACACATGACAATCAAGTAGATTGTTGTCAGACAGGTTATACGGCCAGAAATTAAGGTAATGTGGCAACAGAATCTTTTTTAAAGCCAGCACTGAGTTATTTTCATTGGATGGTTTACAGCACAAACCTATTGCAGGATGTAGACTCTTCCAGTAGCCACCCTTTTGATCCAGGGCAATACTAGGTCCTCCTGGCACTTGATGTAGCCCTCTACGTTGAACCTGAGACTATTTGGGAAGATGAATTGAAGCATAACGTTACCTTCGCTAGCGACAACCCCAGACGGGATATGGATTGGATATTTGTGTATCATTACTATGAATATGAACCTATCCTCAGATTAACAGCCAAATACTCGGAAATGATCATATTGGTGCCCCTGGTGTAAATGACAAGCAATACAGCATTTTCCTTGAATTTAACGTTAAGCTTATTCTTTATAATTGTTTAAAATGCGATCTTTCAATTAGAAAAAAATGTTCTTACTTTTGAACTATAACATATTTATGTGTTTGATAATAATGATAATTTGTTGTCAGGATACTTGAGCAGACTTGTTGTCACTTAAACTCCGGTAAAAGAACATCGACTAACGCTAATGTGAGAAACTCTCAAGGAATAATAATAATAATAATAATAATAATAATAATAAGAGAATGTAGTAAATTACCCCAGAAAACGTATAAGACAAGACGTGAGTGAGGGAGCAGGGTGATACACTGGGAATTGTGCAAGGAATTTAAATTTGATCATACAAGCTAGCATAACTCAGAATCTGTCCCGGAGAAGAAGACGCATAAACTTTTTTGGAATTTTGAGATACAAGCAGATCACCTAATCTCGGCCAGACGACCAGACTTTATAATAATCACCAGAAAAAAAAAAGAGAACTTGAAGATTCATGGATTTTACAGTCCCGGTTGACCACAGGGTAAAATTGCAAGAAAGTGAAAAGAAAGATAAGTATCTTAACCTTGCTAGGGAATTTTTAAGAAATCTGGAACGTGAAAGTGACACTTCCACCAATTGTAATTGGAGCTCTTGGTACAGTCACGAAAGGATTGATACAAGGACTAGGGAACTTGGAAATAACATGACGAGTGGAAACCATCCAGACTACTGCATTATTAAAATCAGGCAGAATTCTGAGAAGAGTCCAGGACACATGAAGAGACTTGCTGTCACTCAAACTCCAGTGAAAAAACATAAGCTACAGCTGATATATAAAACCAAACTCTCAGGGCGTAACATAATAAAAATAATCAACAAAAAAAAAAAGAACTTCCAAAATTGTAGATTTTGCTATCTTGGCTGACCACAGAATAAAACTGAAAGAAAGTGAAAAGAAGTATAAGTACCTCAACTTTGCTAGGGAATTAAAAAAAACAAATAATGGAACATGGAGGTGACAATTAAAACAATTGTGATTGGTGCATTCGGTAGAGTAACTAAAGAACTATTAAAAGGACTGGAGGACTTGGAAGTTGGAGGACGAGTGTAGAACATCCAAATTAAAGCATTGTTGAGAATACTGAGAAGAGTCCTGGAGACTTGAGGAGATTTGCTGTCACTCAAACTCCAATGAAAAAACTATCAGCTAACGCAGATGTGAAAAACTCTAAAGAAGTAAATAATAATAACAGCCTGTGTTGGTCATATAGAGAAAGAAATGAAACGATTAATAACAGAGTAAGCGAATGCAGAAATCTTGCACAGAAATACTTCATGACTAGGCACGGCTAGGTGGGAAAATATATCCGCTTGGAACTGTGTAAAAGACTTAATTTTGGTCATACATGTACCAAGAAGAATCCGTCCAAGAAAATGAGATCCATAAAATTCCCTTTGGTTTTTAGATGCAAACTGATCGCCTAATACAGGTCAGAAAACTAATCCTCGTTCTAATTAACAAAGAAAAAAGAGAATTTGTCGTCAAATGGATTTTGCCGTTCCAGCTGACCAGAGGGTGAAAATAAAAGAAAGCGAAAAGATAAACAACTGCAAGGAACTTGTCAGAGAACTAAAAAAAACTATGGAACATGCGGTTAACGGTGATACAAATTGTAGCTCGTGTACCAAATAATTAGAAAAGGGATTGGAACTGTTAGAAATAGGAAAAAGAATCGAAACGATTCAGCAGAAAGGATTGTTGAGATCGGCTAGAATAATTGGAGACCTTAGTTGAGTTCCTGTCACTTATATTCTATTGAAAGTAAACCAGCTAAGACAGGTGTGAAAGTTTTGCGAGGAGTAAAATAATAATAATAATAATAATAGGGAATTGAAAAAACTGTGGAACATGCAAGTGACAATTATACCTATTGTAATTGGTGCGTTTGGAACAGTAACTAAAGGATTACTAAAGGGACTAGAGGACTTGGAAGTTGGAGGACGAGCGGAGACCATCCCAACGACAGTATTATTGAGAACGGCCAGAATACTAAGAAGAGTCCTGGAGACTTGAGGAGACTTGCTATCACTCAGACTCCAGTGAAAAACCATCGGCTAACGCTGATGTGAAAAGCTCTAATGAGTGAATAATGATAATAATGGAAAGTTTAATACATGCAGTTACAATATAGAATCAGGACATAGGAATGGAATTTGACATAGAAAAATGTGCCAAGCATGTAATGAAAAGTGGCAAACGGCATCTGACTGACGGAATAGAACAACCAAATCAAGACAAAATTAGAACGCTCAGAGAAAAGGAAACTTACAAAAACTTGGGCACCGTGGAGGCTGAAACCATCAACCAAGTGGAGATGAAAGACAAATTTAAGAAAGAATATCTCAGAAGAACTAGAAAACTACTTAAGATAAAACTGTCTCTAAGAAACCTCATCAGAGGAATAAATACCTGGGCTATATTCCTTGTTAGATATTCGAGACCCTTTTCGAAATGGACCAGAGAAGAACTCAAGCAAATGGACCAAAGAACAAGAAAACTAATGATCATGCATAAGACAGTACATCCCAGAGACGACGTTGACAGACTATATGTATCAAATAAGGATGGACGAAAAGGAATTACCTGCATTGAAGACAGCGTTGACGCATCGATACAACGACTCGAAGACTGCATAGAAAAACACGATGGAGGACTGATTACAGCTATCAGAAACGATACTGACAACACGATGGATAATAGAATGACAATAACTAGGAAACAAAAATGGGAAGAAAAACAACTCTTTGGGCGTTTCATCATCATGTCGTGCGGCTAGCACGGATATCCCTGACCCTCTCTCTCCACGTCTCCCTATCATTCATCGCCTCTGGTAGGTCTTCAGGGTTACATCCTGTATCATCACATAGCTGCTGTATGTATGTTCGAGCTGCCCGTCCTGCTTTTGATTGGCCATATGCAGGTGTCCACTGGAGTACATCACTTACGACCTCATCCTTGCTTCTCCAGCAGTGTCCAGCATGTCTGGTTCGTCTAGCTTGTATAGTTTTCGTGATAGGTGGTAGGTGACCGTATAGTTGGCGCCTTGTGGGGTGTTGCTGCCAGGACTTGTTCAATATTGCTCTTAACATTCTTGTATAATTGCCGTCTAGCTTCTTCTCCAACCGTTTAGTCAGCGTCCAAGTAGTGCATCCATACAGCAGTATCGACACGATCGCAGCCTGGAAAAAACTGCGTTTCATTTTATCGGTCAGGTTTGATTTCCATATGATCGATAGCCTATCGATAGCTGTCCATGCCTTCGTTAGCCGTGCGTCGATGTCTTTTTCGGTTGATGAGACGCTGCTTCCTCGGTAGGGGAATTTGTCAACCAGTTTCAGGGAGGTTCCATCTAGTGTAGAGATGTAATCATTCTGATTAAAGCACATAAATTCAGTTTTGTGTGCATTAACATGGAGTCCAATGCCTGCAGCGGCTCGTTCCAAACTATGCAGAAGTGTTTCGGCTTGGTTGGGTGTATTGGCCAGTAGCGCTATGTCGTCGGCGTCGGTATTTATTTTTGCGGGGTACCTTCTGCTTCTTTTCTTTGTCCGCACGAAGCCGTTTTCCATAATGTTATCGATTGATGTCCTAAGTACGTAGTCTAGACAGATGCTAAAGAGGTATGGGGCAAGCGTGTCCCCTTGTAGTACTCCTGCTACAATGTCGAAGTATTCTGTGTCTCCATCCGGTGAACGCACTTTCACTTTGGTGTTTCTGTAGAGAATCATTATTGCTGCTACGGTTTCTTCTGGTAGGCCGTATACTAGTAAGATTTGTTCCATCTTCCCTCTGTGAATGGAATCGAACGACTGATAAAAAATATCTCAAACGAGAAAATCTCGGCATGGCTAAGAAAAGGAATCATTAAAAGAGAAACAGAATCTCTCATAATAGCAGCATAAAACAACGTCATAAGAACCAATCATATCAAAGCAAGAATAGATAAGACACAAAAAATAGCCAATTTAGTCTTTGTGGTGATAGAGACGAAACCATCAATCACATAATAAGCGAACTGTCAAACCAAATATGAATTGGTGTAATATTACGCAAGTACAATACGAACCCAATTGTTTCGATACGAAAATTTATTTGCTCACTGTAACATTCTCCAGCCGTTGCGACACGAGAGAAATTGAATGTAAGAAATGCGTCATGTCACTTAGAGACACAGAGTGTTTAATACTTAGCAGGCGAACAAACACCGATTTCATTTCTTCATCTCGACTAAGCTTCACCCCCAAAGGGACCGCTCGTCTAAACTCCCGACTGGAACTGGAAACTGCCTGGTGGCAAGATGCTGATTGTTTATCTGTTAGCCAACTCAAATGTGTATCTTCATCTCTTATATATATATATATATCTTATATATATATGTGTGTGTGAGTGCGTGCGCGCGCGTGTGTGTGTGTGAGTGTGTGTGTGTTTATTATCCTGTAAACTAATCTAACAATAACACGTATCATTACATTTTTTCTGGTGTGACATCATCCTAATATCAGCTGATATCGCATACCAATTGTTTATATTTAATATCCTGTCCACAGCCGATTTAAAAACAAACATGTCAACCCTATTTTAACATGCACTAAAGAATGTGCATGCTTTTGATCTTCCAAATGTGAACTTACACTTAAGAAGTCAAAATCGAAGTTTGTTTTTTTTACCTTGCGCACAATTTATCGGTTAATAAAACGATTAACTAGTATGATTAATTATATTATCTATATTCTCTGGGATTTTGCTAACCAAACTGATTGAGAAATAAAAGCAATAGACAAGATATAGTGGTTAAGGACTATAAAAGAAAATCATGGCTTCTCGTTGGTATGCTATTCCCAGAAGATGATAGGATATTAATAAAAAATACTATAAAATTAGTAAATATAAAGAAGTGGGAATAAAAATTGAAAAAATGAGACACCTTAAAACTGACACCGTGTCAGTAATAGTGGGAGTCTTGGGTATGATGAAGAAATGGACAGACAAACACATTAACAGTAAACCTGGCAGTTACAGCCAATATGAAATACAAAAATGTGCAATTTGCGGAACAGATCATCTGTACAGAGTTCTATCCATGTTATAAGAAAAAATAACGATAAAAAGAGGGTAGCAAATAAATATAAGAGTACAGAACGTATATAATCATTACCTTCCCTGACCATAGGTCACGTTTAAATATAGCGAGAAAACGAAAGTAAAAGTGAAAATCAAGTAATAATAATAATAATAATAATAATAATAATAAACTCTAATGAGTAAAATAATAATAATAATAAAAGAAGAAGAATAAGTACCTCGACCTTGCTAGGGAATTGAAAAAACTGTGGAACATGCAAGTGACAATTATACCTATTGTAATTGGTGCATTTGGAACAGTAACTAAAGGATTACTAAAGGGACTAGAGGACTTGGAAATTGGCGGACGAGTAGAGACCATCCCAACGACAGCATTATTGAGAACGGCCAGAATACTAAGAAGAGTCCTGGAGACTTGAGGAGACTTGCTGTCACTCAGACTCCAGTGAAAAACCATCGGCTAACGCTGATGTGAAAATCTCTAATGAGTGAATAATAATAATAATAATAATAATCAAACTGGCGAAATCTCTCACTGTACCATAGCCAGATAAGGATATGTGAAACGTACATAAAATGTTCGAAACATGTATACATAGAACATAGGAATCCCGAAACACAAAAACACTTACGACTTCTTAGTACAGGTACGAATCTTTTTATTACCTTTGAGTTTAAAGGTTAATCGACATAAGGAGAGAGATACACATTCTTTCTATACTGACTTTTCCATCTGCTCCCACGACACGTGCGCATCCTGCCACAAAGCCTCGGCGAGCAAGTGAAAGTCACCCTTCTTCTTCCGAGCCAGGAACTCAACTCGTTCGGCCGCCAAACTCAACTAACTGACTTTTCTCAAATCTCCCAAAATCATCCGCGCACGTTTCCGGTGAATGAGGTCATTCACATCCCCTACTTTCTATCTGGGATTTTTATTTTGACATCTGTGAACGACTCATCTTCCCCGCACGCGTGTCAACACCTGCGCTCAAGTTTGCACCTAACTAACCTATGCACTAAGCGAAAGGTTCTCAGCCTAACTAAACCCAAAGGCAAGATATATAAAACAAAATCCCTCGCCCGTTATATTACATCACCAGAATATCTTCACATGACTAAGAAAGGGAAATTTGTACACAGAAACTTTAATTTCAGTTGCAGCACAAAAAAAAAAAACAACAAAAAACAAAAACAGGTCCCGAAGACCAATTATGTTAAAGCATCAGTAGATAATATCTAACTAAATAACAAATGTGGGTTATGTGGTGATTGAGCTGAAACAATTAATCACATTAGAAGCAAATGCAGCAAATTATTCCCAAACGATTATGAGACGAGACACGAGTGAGTTTTAAAGGTGATCCATTGGGAATCGTGCAATAAGTTTAAATTTGACCATACAACCAAATGGTATATTCACCAACCAGAATCTGTCCTGGAGAATGTGATGCACAAATTTCTCTGGGATTTTGAGACACAGACAGATAGCCTAATCCCTGCCAGAAGACATGACCTGGTCATGACCAGAAAATTATAAAAGCTTGGGAACATGAAGGTGACAGTGATACTAAGTGCAATTAGAGTAACTGGAACGGTCCTTAAAGACTTGGTAAGGGAATAGAAAGAGTTGGAAATCGGAGGACGATCGGACACCATCCAAACTACAGCTTTGTTAAGATGGGCTAAAATATTAACTAGAGTTCTAGAGACATGTGGAGACTTTCTGTCTCTCATACGCTAGTAAAATTCTATCAGCAAACGCTGGTGTAAAAAAACTTGAATGGAGTTGTCAATTTAGATTAATAACAAATTTGATTGCATTTTCATTCGTACAATTATAAATTCCTTGTATTTTTGGTCTTATAGACAATTATCATTTTTTAACTAGCAGTTTGCTATTTATGGGAGTTTGTTTCTCTCTCCATCAATATATACGAGGATCATTAAATAAGTTTCCAAACTTTTTTCGTATAGGTACTTTTATTGATAGTTCACACATGAAACTCTAGCCCTCCTTCTAAGTAATATCTTCCGGCTGCAAAGCACTTGTTGTACCGTTCCGACAACTTGTGGAAAGCCCCATGGAAGTCCTCTTGTGTGAGCGGGTCAATGACCTTCGTAACAGCCTCTTTCATCTCCTCAATTGTCCCATAACGACAGCCTCTGAGCTTGGAGAATAACCAAAAGTCACAGGGAGCAAGGTCTGGACTATAGGGAGGCTGAGGAACTGTTTTGATGCCCATCTTGGTCAAATAGTCTGTGACAAGGATTGAGTTATGGACTGGTGCATTGTCCTGCTGGAAATCCAACTGACCCGATTTGAAGAGTGCTAGCCTCTTCCGACGGAATCTCTTCCTGAACTCCCTTAAAACCCCAACATAGTAACCCTAACCCCAAGCCTAAACCTTTGGCCAATCAACTCTAGTATATTGACTTCCTTACTCCTCCCACACCTCTCATCATCCCTCACAGACTCCCTGCCTTCCTTGAATCTCTTATGCCACTCAAAAACTGATGCTCAATTCATGCAAGATTGTCCAAAAGCAGTCTGAAGCATTCCATACGTTTCTGTGGCATTTTTTCCAAGTTTAAAACACAATTTTATTGCATATCGTTCTTCCTCACGTCCAGATTACATTTTTGAAATTCACCAGCTGTGACAATCAGGCTTTAGTAGGGTGTATTCCAATTCCTGTTGTAGCTGTGCATTTTAAGCTGAAATCATAAAAATGGGTCAGTCATCTCATAAGATGTATAGCAATAACATGCTGAATTTTAAATACCTGTACAAAAAAGTCTGGAAACTTATTGAATTCACCACGTATATATATATATACAACCATATATATATGTGTGTGTGTGTGTGTGTGTGTGTGTGTGTGTGTGTGTGTGTGTTTGTGTATAATTTTGTTTGCAAGACAGAAAGCATGATGATAGACAGGGGTTTCCGTGGCGCAGTGGCTAACGAAGTGAACGGCTTTATCGTCGAATGACGGAACTCTAAATAATTGTTTGCATCAGAAGAGAAAGCATGAAAAAAGAAAAAGAAAGAAAGAAAGCACAAAGGAATGAAACGCTCAAAATGAAATTTTAAAAAATCGAAATTAGGAAGGAAAAGAAAAACGGAAGAGGAGAAAGAGAAAGAGAGAAAAAAATGAGCTACAATATAGAAAGTTAATTAAAGAAAATGAAGGCACAAATAAATGAAAGCGAAAACAACGTCTAAAAAAGGCAGAAGTTAACTGTTAAAAAAGACAAAACAAGGGAGGTAATCGTTGATAAGCAGAGCATTGAAAAAGCTGAGATCGTGAGAGATCAAGAAGACTTGTATAATTATTTACAGCCAACCAGGGAAATGAGTTCTCCTAGGCGAAAGTGTTGATATCTCTGCTCGTTGCGATAATGGCAGAACAGTTATGAAACTCAAAACTAATATTATTATGAACTCTATATAACCTTTACTTGTTTCATGTGTTTTTCACAATTTTCAGAGTGAAATATGAAAAAAAGGATCAAATTAAACTTCTATACAGCGTGAGTGGGAATAAAGTCATTTAATGCCAAACTCACCCTTGTTGAAAAACTAAAATGGAACTATATAACCGATAGCTGTGGTATAAGGTAGTTCATTCCTATATCAAGGGCATTAGTCCGAAATTATAGATTATAGAACAACTGGATTGTTTGTTTGCAATCGGCCCATTAGCCTCATAAGTACAGTGTTCACTGATGGCTCAGGATACCAGGGTTAAAAAACGGCACTTGATGCCTCCTTGCTTAACATTGAGCATTATAAGGGTAAAGTGAAGCAACCAAGGGTAAAGTGAAGTAATCCATAGAAAGGGTAAAGTGAAGTAATCCATAGAAAGGTGTAGTAGCTATTGAAAAGGGACCCTTCGGGTCACCTTCGACAGTAGTTGCCATTTTAACATATATATATATGGAAGTAAATAATGTAAATGAATCCGACACTAAGAAGAAAATAGAAGACCAAAATAGTTTTTTCTCTTCTTTTCTTTGGATTGATTAACAAATCTTTTGCCTTTATCCTCTTTCAATGTGTTGTATCTCATTGAAGTCCCATACATTTAAACATCATTGCCTATGCCAATCACGAAGTAGTTTTTCAAAAGAGGACGCTGATTGAATGATTAAACAATTATATAATATGTCATTATATATATATATATATATATATATCTGCTGTTATTGTCTTTTATTAAAACATCCATCGCTGTTCTAGCGACGGTTGTTTCACCATCTTTAGGTCCTGAGCGAGGTTTACTAAAACCGAAATATTTTAACATTCTCTTTCCTTTAATGAATTCATCACTTGGATTACTTTGCTTTTCTATTTTCTTCATATATATATATATATATATATATAACGAAATAAAGTTTTTTTAGTAAGCAGAGCTTACATTTACGACACTCTGGACCTAAGTTGTACGTGATGTGGATCAAACTCATTATTCTATGCCAGGTGTTCAGTGTACTGCTGGATAACTTTTAAATGACATTAAGTTATAGAGATTGTTTCGAACCTTTATACCCCTTGTTCCTGACTGTCGGTTTTGTTTTCATTGTTTAACCACACATCAACTTCTGTAGGTTATTTAATGCTAAATAACAGCAATGTTTAATCTATAGCTGAGTTGGAGATAAGAGTTCGCACGCCTTTTCCAAGAGTGTTAGTCCGAAAGTGAACCTAATAACACGACTGAGATTCGAATTTGTTGACTTCCATGTCAAAGGCCAGTCAGTTAGACATTACACCACGGGGATTACCCGTTTTGAATTTCTAAAATTGTCTGTATACTCTAAGACCCGTGGTGTAATAGTATTATTCACCTTTAGAAATAAACACGGCGACCAGAGTTCAAATCCTGGACGACGCTGTGTACATTTCATATTGCCCTTCTACCCTTGGGAATAGTACGTATCCAACTATTATCCCTGCAGCAAGGAGTGAATATTAGGAAAGACTAAGTTCCTTAAACTTGGTAAGGCACCCTGTCTATCGGAAGAAAAACTCTTATTTGAAACCTGTTGAATTCCACTTAAACAAGTTACTTCGTTTTACATTTGGCTAGTAAGAAGCAGCCGGTAAATACAGATACATACTGATGTGAAATATACCGTCACCCAACTTTTTTGTTCGTTCTTCCTGATTTTTCAAAACTTACATTCTCAGAGTATTCTTTAAACATCAAATAAAACTATCACCGGCCCTTATTTTTGGAGTCAACTTCATTTTCTTGCACCGTCAGGTTTCCCACGGAGCTGTGCACTTAATCACCACAGGTTGAACACGTTTTAGAAATCCACATTAAAAAAAAAAAATCCACCACCTAATTCATTCTTCTTCTCTCCTCAAGATGTGCTCCTACTTATGTAGCCTGCCCGACGGGTCCTGAGGTTCAATCCCAAATGGTTTCATGCTGAAACATAAAAGGAATTTATAATGGGTGGGATGTGAGGATTTCTGCGTAAAGACTTCTCCCTACCCCCATTCTTATCTTTAGTTTATTTCCTGCTGTAAATCTCACGAAGATGAATTACCCCCGATTCTGAACCTGCTGTTGATGAACAGTCCCTCCTGGCTCAGATGGAATACTCGATACACACTTCTTGGTGACAGAAAAGAAAAACATTGGTTGCCACAGCGCTTACAAATTGAATACTGAATTACAACAAAGCTTTTGCTCAGTTTGTAAAGACGTTGTCTCCATACTCCAGCGATTATCTCATGTTCAACTTGAATTCAAAGATGAATAAATATCAGTCATTCTATTTTAATGAGCTGCTCAAATCCTTACAACCAGTACTTTTAGAAATATTTATTTGCATTACTCTATAGAAAGTATTTATTATTTTTACGCGATATAAAATATTGGTATTTGGAAAAATACAAAACCTGCTGTTTTTCTGCTTTGCCTGCATCAGTTATTTATTGCTTCTTATTTTACAATTCTCCAGCCGTTTTGTTAGAGTCCATGTAGTGCACCCATATAGCAGTATCGATGCAACCGCTGCCTGGAAGAAACTGCGTTTCATTTTATCGGTTAGGTCTGATTTCCATATAATCGATAGCCTATTGATAACTGTCCATGCTTTCGTTAACCTCGTGTCGATGTCCTTTTCGGTTGATGCGACGCTGCTTCCTAGGTAAGTGAATTTGTCTACTAGTTTAAGAGGGGTTCCGTCTAGAGAGGAGATGTAACCCGTTTGATTATAGCACATATATTCCGTTTTGTGTGCATTGACATAGAGGCCTATGCCTGCGGCTGCTCGTTCCAATGCTGCGAGCAATCTTGAACAAGTCCTGGCGGCAACACCCCACAAGACACCAACTGTACGGCCACATGTCTCCTATCACGAAAACTATTCAAGTTAGACGAACCAGACATGCAGGACACTGCTGGAGAAGCAGGGGCGAACTCATAAGTGATGTACTCTTACGGACCCCCACACATGGCCGTGCAAAAGCGGGACGACCAGCACGAACATACATTCAGCAACTATGTGAGGATAAGGGATGTTGTCCGGAATACCTGCCTGAGGTGATGAACGATAGGGAAAAGTGGCGAGAGAGGGTCAGGGATATCCGTGCTACCAGCACGACATGATGATGATGATGATGATTTTACAATAGGGTAATTCACTTGAAGGCTGTATAAATCACAGATCAAATGTATTTAAACAAACAGAAAATATCTTATTTTTGCCAACTTTGCCACTTTCGTTATTTCTTACTACTCGATTGACAATAAATAAAGGCTACAGATAAAAATGAATTATGAGTATTTTAACTAGCTCAATTTCTTTTGTTTTTTGTAAACCTTGACTTCATCAATTATTCCTTGCAATTTATTTTGTTAAATAATAGTTTTATACCATACCCATGGTACGGATTTGCGAAACGTACATAGAATTTTCATAACATATATACATAAAACATAGGAATCTCGAATCACGGAAAACACTTACGAATTCTTAGTTCAGGTACGAAACTTTTTATTACCTTTGAGTTTAAAGGTTCTTCAACATTAGGAGAGAGATAGACATTCTTTCTATTCTGGCTTTTTTCATCTGCCCCCCACCCATCTCGTGCGGCGCCCGTAACGCGCCTCCGCGAGCAAGCGAAAATCAACCGTCTTCTCCCAAGGCAGGACTCAACTCAACTGACTTTTTCAAAATCCCCGAAATCCTCCGCGCGCTTCCGGTGCGTGACGTCACCCGCACTCTGTAGCCCTGTTTCCCATCTGGGCTATTGTGACATCTGAGTGACACATCCGTTCCGCCCGCGTGCGTGAACACCTGCGTTAATGTTGCACCTAAGTAACCCATGCACTGAGCCGAAAGGTTCTCAGACTAACTAAACCCAAAGGCATAAAACGAAATCCCTCGGCCATTATATTACAGTTTGAGTGAATCTACTATTTACCAGATTGAGTAGATAGATTGAATAGACCCACCTCGTCACAATGACACTAAGTTTCGGATTATTTGAGTGCTTAGCTTTCATTGGACGAGAAAGTCACGAGATCAAAGAATTCTTAAAAGTTTAGCGGAATGGAGTCAGAAAGAATCACCCGGAAAGAGCAGTTTATTGTTCTGTCTCTACTCCTATTTGTTCTCCGAAGTTGAAACGAATTAAGTACGAAACTTGTCGTCAAGAAATAAAGTAATATGCATATAAAAGTATTTCTACGGTTGGTCTTTATCACAGCAAGGAGGAAGATAAAATAACAGGCTGATACAACAATCGAAACGACCACGAATGAGATGGAACAAGGTGCTGAGAAGAAACACAGCGGTGACAGAACGACCAGAGAGGAGTCGGATACTCGGTGATAGCAGAAGAAGTCGAGAAAGAACATAACAATTTTACTATACGCTAATAAATATAAATGCGCTAGAAAGTCCCAAGTAGTTGAACAAGTACACTGTCAGTTATTTTTGTCAGCCTTGACGACATCACGTATTCATTGCAACTTATAGTAAACTTATAGTAAATATAGCTTCCTTCGACTCCATTCACAGAGGAAAGATGGAACAAATCCTACTAGCGTACGGCATACCTAAAGAAACCGTAGCGGCAATAACGATTCTCTATAGAAACACTACAGTAAAAGTACGATCACCGGATGGAGACAGAATACTTTGACATTGTAGCAGGAGTACTACAAAGGGACACGCTGGCCCTGTACCTCTTTATCATTTGTCTAGACTACGTACTTAGAACATCGATTGACAAAATCAAAGAGAACGGCTTCGAACTGACGAAGAAAAGAAGCAGAAGATACCCCGCAACAACAATTACCGACGCCGACTACGCCGATGACATAGCGATACTGGCAAATACACCTGACCAAGCCGAAACACTTCTGCATAGTTTGGAACGAGCAGCAGCAAGCATAGGCCTCTATGTTAATGCACACAAAACGGAATATATGTGCTATAACCAAACGGGGGACATCTTCACTCTAGAAGGAACCCCACTTAAACTAGTAGACAAATTCACGTACCTAGGAAGCAGCGTCGAATCAACCGAAAAGGACATCGAAACGACGTTAACGAAAGCATTGACAGCTATCAATAGGCTATCGATTATATGGAAATCAGACCTAACCGATAAAATGAAACGCAGCTTCTTCCAGGCAGCGGTCACATCGATACTGCTATATGGATGCACTACATGGACGCTAACAAAACGACTGGAGAAGAAGCTAGATGGCAATTACACAAGAATGCTGCGTGCAATCCTGAACACGTCCTGGCAGCAACACCCCACAAGACACCAACTGTACGGCCACCTACCCCCTATCACGAAAAGTATCCAAGTTAGACGAACCAGACATGCAGGACACTGCTGGAGAAGCAGAGATGAACTCATAAGAGATGTACTCTTATGGATCCCCACACATGGCCGCGCAAAAGCAGGACGACCAGCTCGAACGTACATTCAGCAGCTATGTGAGGATACAGGATGTTGTCCTGAAGACCTACCTAGGGCGATGAACGATACGGAAGAGTGGCGAGAGAAGGTCAGGGATATCCGTGCTACCAGCGCGATATGATGATGATAATGAAATATAGCTTAATGGACACGAAAGCAACTGAAATTACTGATCAAACACAAAGACTGACCAAGAAGTCATTCTATATTTTGAGCAGAAGTTTTAAAATTTACTAGTTTCCAAAGAGAAACGTGAGTTTCCCTTTATAAACATATTGATCGATTCTTTAAAAAAATTGGAGGATTGTCCTACTATTTACTCATAGCTGGAGAGAGAATAATTGGATTTATACATTTCCCAAGGGCATTAGTGCTATGTGAAATGCAATTAGCCAGGTCCAGGATATGAACTCGTGTCGCCGTGTACATTTCCTACGACGAAAACCATTACACCACGAGCACCTACAGTCGGGCTATTACGTTTACTTATGGACCAATGCTCTTAGGAAAGAAAAGAACGCCCTCACCCTTCCTAGCTTTTGGTTAAATATTACCTCTACTGTCCTTCTGCAAGGATAGATTTGACATTGAATAAAAGTAAAGTTGGCGACCGTAGTCGAGGGCGACCAGAAGGCTCCCTTTTCAATAGGTACTACACCGAGGTTTAGTGGAGTGTGCTTCTCCATTCCCTGGATTGCTCCACTTTACTCTTGATACGTACCTTTTATTGCTGAGTGTTAAGCAAGGAGGTATCAAGTACCATTTTTAAAGTCTTTGGTATGACGCGAACTGGGATTGAACCCAGGTCTCTCACACCATTGGCGAACACTCTACCCACTAGAACAATGAGCCGGTCAACGTTAAACAAAGTAACTGAAAACTATTATCTTACAGTAAATATGAGGATGTAGCCCAGAATATTTAATTTTTTAAATTAAATTTTGAGTAAATTTCCATACCTAATTCTCAGGAAGAAAAGGATAATCAATTACCATATATCTACAAATATCTACACAGACTACGTTTATATGAATTACACTGAGAATTTTTGTAATATGTAGATAATTTATCTAGACGTGTAATTATCTAACATAACTATTTCAGGTCTATAGAATAAAAAAAAAAAACGCAGCCACCATCATAAAATATAAATGGCTGCTTCGTTTATCGCTTTATGTATAGTTCTGTACAGAGGCAGATCACTCTGTTCTGCTTCTACAAGGTCTGCATATATTTGTTTACCGATAATTTGTATAGATTAACTTGAACCCTATTATATTTATCTAATTTCCAATAAACAACCTTGTAAGAAAATTATATTTGTAGATCTCCATCTTTCGCGTGTAATGATGAGGAAGTTTGTCTAACAGACAATATTAAAGACGTCTGTTCTCACTGGGTTCTCTGTAGTTCAGGTTTTGTACTAAACTAAATTAACTTACGTAAGCTATCACTATTTTACTCACCTCAGTTGGGATTTTTTCTGGGTTTTTTTATGATAAGAAAATAATATACTGTGATGTCACAGGGTTTGTCGTATCATTACTGTGTAGATAGAATTGACCAAAGGATGTTTCAAACGAAAATATGCATTTAATGACGGAAGACAAGACACAGGTCTTATATATATATATATATATATATATATATATATATATATATATATATGAGAGTGAAAGAGAGAGAGAGAGAGTGATTAGTAAAAACAGTCGAGTCAGAATGAGGTAGACAGGTTTGAAACCGGTTCTTATTGGTAGACAACTCGAAAATGTGCGTTGTGGGTGGGGTGAACATAGATCAGATCCATTTGCTGTAGGCTGACTCCTATGAATACGCTACCTCCATAGAAGATTAACGTAGTTCTGAAAAAAGACATTCGCAGAGTTTCTTTTCTAAATTTCTTACCGCACAGACTAATATGTAACAACATAAGCAAGCATCAAAGGTGAAATCAACAACTGTTAAAGTTTCTTTAAAGGTCTCAACCTGCTCGAAATCTCATCCCTTTTGATAGGGTCTTTAGTCTTCCCTATTCATTTATCAGGGTCTCCATACATGTGGCCTTATGTTAAATATGCTACGCTTGTTGATTTAAATGGCACCGCGAGTAGCATACTGATTAATCGATTAGCTAAGCAGACTTTTTATAGTGAGTTAAAATCGTATGCTATTCTTCAGGGTAGCATTGTCCACGAGGTTTAGAGTACACTGGCTTTATACCCTGTATAGGTAAGTCGCATTCCAAACATTGGAGGAGTCCTTAGTATAACACTAAACCGCATCTGGGTTTGAGGCTGAATTTCCGAGGCCTTTGGGAATTTAGAGTACCCCTTCATTACCATTTCTCCTAGCTCTTCTCTGAGAGATAGTTGGCGAGTCAGCTGGGGCTATGAAATATACCGACTGCATCTCTGCAGTGGGGTAGGTCCCCCATCCAAACGAGTGTCCTAGATATAACACTAAACAATCTGATGGTGAGGCTCCAATCCTGAAGATTTGGGGAAATGTTGAGTATTCTTCATTGACATTGCTCCACAGGTCTACTCTTACTCGACATGCATGCACTTGATAGGGCCCTATCAGTGGATCAAATTGAGGTCTTTGACTATTTTAACTATGTGCGAACAAATGACTTATGTTGAATCGAATTGTTACAAAAATAAAACTGTTTTATTATTTAACAGTAAATAAAAAAATCATTGATGTCTAAATGAATTGTTAGTAATACATAGCAAGACTTGAAAACAATTAACTATGTGCAAATTAAATTATTAGGGTGGAATACTTGAAACAATTTGACTGTATGCAGAGTAGAATTTTTGGTATTACATAACAATACAAGTTACGGAAGCAAAACTAAGAATTTTCAAGTATAATGATAAACGAATCTTTTATAAAACAAGATTAATTTTAATTTAAAAAAAAAAAAAAAATAAGAGGATAAACACAAAACAGTAAATTTACTCCATATGGCCACCATTTTTGTCAATTATTGTATCGAAACGATAGGTATAACTGTCGTGGACCTGTAAAAGGTCCGGAAGAAAGATACGAACTCGGGATTACGTGAAACAAGTATATTGAACGAAAGTATAAATACAGCATAGGCAAAAGTGTGTTGAATGCCAGTCTGACTGCCAAAGTGTTACGCTAGAGTTAACTCTACAAGATGAATATTCTCCCGGTATTCATAGTAATAGAAAGAGTTCATTATAGTACCTAAGGTAAGTACCATAATAATTGCCTTCTAGATAAATTCTTTTGATATATTATTCTATTCCTCCTCAGTAGCAGTCTAATATTTGGATGGGAAGTTGCATTTATTTTGTTTTCTAAAACGCCCTATATAGCATAATCAATGGGGTTAAGGTCTGGGCTTAAATTTTGTTTACTTGCAGTCCTCAGTTTTCTCGTAGACTTTCAATTCATTAGCGTACTTTCCTATTGACGTTCTGGGGTCCTTTTTAATCACCGTAGAAAAAGCAGTTAAAAGCCTTCTTTTTGTTGTTTGTTCAATCCTCCACTCCACCTTTTCTTTAAAAAAGTTCTTTGTCTGTAAAAAAAAAAATCATTACTTTGTATATGGTAGACAAAGAAACTCTAATTATTTCGGATTGTTTTTGTTTGTTTTCGGCGTTAAGCAAATGATAGATTCGTTGTCCTTTATTTCCTTGCTGACTCATATTAGGTTGAATTTTAGTTTTTAAAAACTGCTTGGATAATTGAGCTAAATATGGAAATTGAGATTCATAGCGTTTTTCTCAATGGACTAAATTGCACAAATCACACTAAAAAAGAGTTTTAAAAATTATTCCATATTTTGCTTCCGCAGCCTGAAATTGGAACAATTTGACTCTGTGCAAATGAATGATAAGTGTTGAATAGAATCATTAGTGTTAATTAATAACATTTGAAATCACTTCACAATGTACAAATAAATGTTGAATATTAATTAGAATTATTAGAGTTAATTGAAACTGAAGCAGGGACAAGCTCATAAGTGATGTACTCCTATGGACCCCCACATATGGCCGGGCAAAAGCAGGATGACCAGCTCGAACATACATACAGCAGCTATGTGAGGATACGGGATGTAACCCTGAAGACTTGCCAGAGGCGATGATCTATAGGGAGAAGTGGCGAGAGAGTGTCAGGGATATCCGTGCTTGTGGCACGACATGATGATGATGATAATCTGTCTAGAAATAATTGAAATACTTATGTACAAACAAATTAGTTCTTACTCATTTAAAACAAAAATACCAATAAACTATTCACTGACAAATAACATACGTATAACCATTTAACTGTGAGCGAAGAAATGATTGATGTTGATTTCTTAGTGCTATATAGAAATACATGAAACCATTTAAAAAATGAGTTGTGTTTGCACATTATATGTTGTAAATACATAAGTAAAGAAGATGATTTAACATAAAAAAAACACACGGGTTTATGTACCATAAAACAAAGCCAATCAATCGAATAGTTGTAACTGTTAAGATCTGCTTAAAAATGAATCTTATTCGATAGATCAGTGTGTAAAAAATCTTTTGAAAAACAACAGCGCAAAAATTGTAAATATGAAAGGACGATGAGTGAGATTCTCTAACCGCTAGGTATTTCTGGCCTTATCCCAAACTAAGAAAAGCTAAGTGAATGGCTTCTAAATATTTTACATTTTGGTGTCTGGGTAGATTATTTCAGCCATTTTTGTAGCGTTCACTTTTGGCTGGACTAAAATGAAAAAACGAAATCAAATTTTTACCCGGGAAAACAAGAAAAGAAATTAAATTAGGACTTTTGTTTTGAATATAACATTATTCTTCAAAATAACCAGACTGTTTGACAAACTCCACTAGCGACAAAGACGACTCCAGGCACGAGTAGAGAAAATAGAGAAGCATGCACATCTGGACACGTTCTTTTATTGACATTGGGGTGATTGTTTCTTCTTCGACAAGATAATCAGTAAATCTAGAGACAATCAAATAAAGTTAGACAATAACAAGAAATAAAGTAAAGCCGGGTGAATGAAGCGGGAAAAATGATTAACAGCCAATGTTGTTCTTAAATAAGTGACTCTTATATTATAAATACCGATTGCTTTTCTGCAGCGAGGACACCAACCCCGCAACGTGTGTTCTGGATATGACACTAAACAATCCGATGGTGAGGTTCCAGTAATGCTAGAACTTTGCTAGATCCACTCTGGCCCGGAGTGGTAGCACCTGATATCTATATATCTATGGGTCCAATAGAACTAAATTGTGTTCTTATGCTAAACTGAATTGCTTGAAATAGAACTATTTTCGTATGCTAAACTGAATTGTTTGAAACGGAACTGTTTATATGTATTAAGATAGATTTAGCATTAGTAACCTACAATGCTTGACGGGATGTCCCTGTTGGAATGTGGAATCGAAAGACGCGAGTTCGAACTCCAGTCGCGCTATTACGTTCACTTACGGACAAATACCCTTGAGAAAGGTATCAGTCCCCTTATCCTCCTAGCTATGGGTTAAATAGTAACACTACTGTTCTTCTAAAAGAATAAATTTAGCATTGAATTACCAAAGAAGGTAGATATGCCATTTAATAAATAATACAATGGTTGATATGCCGTAAAGCCAATACTCAAACATTAGAAACAATTTATCTGTCCTCAAAAGATGATAACAAATTTTTTAATCTAGAACTAATAAAGTTAGGGTGAATAATTTCTGTGTTACATTGTCCCCATCTGCAGGTCTTAAAATATGTTGACTGTATTTTCCGCAAAAGAGTAAAATCACCCGAAATAGTGAGTTCTGTGTATGGCTAAACTGCATCCGTTAGTGTGGCTGCGGTTCTAGAGATCTGGGGAGTGTAAAGTGCCCCTTTTTTACCTTTCATCTCACGTCTTCTCTGATCAGGATTAGGTAATTGACGTTAGAATACCATCTTTGGCTCAAATATATCTGTATTATATAAATGTACTTGATACCATATCTGCAAATAAATATTGTTAAAGCTATTTGAAACCTTGAATAAGTTGGCCGTTCGTTGTAGAGGGTGACCCGAAGGTTACCTTTTACTAAGCTACAACTCCATGTTGTAGGGGATAGTGCTATTGCTTGCTCCACTTACCTTTGATCTATACCTTATAATGCTGAGTGTTAAACAAGGATGCATCAAGTATCATATATTGAAACTTTGGAATGACTAGATCTGGGATTGAACCCCGGTCTCCTGGACCATTAACACACATTCTGAACATTATTCTAATGGGTTGGTAGAAAGCCATATTATGTATAAATTATTAGGATTAGATAGGAATACTTGATATCATACAATAGTGTGCAAAAAAATACTAGAAAAAAAGCGAAATTTGAAAAATATGATGGAACATTGAAAATAAAGTTATAATTATAATCAAACATTTACAAATGGAAAAAAAATCGGTATTATAAAACATATTTAGGAGTTGATATGTTATTAAATAAACCAAATGAATCTATCAAACATTTCGAATGCTCCGACTATGTCACCTACAGAAAGAACATTTTCTAAAAAGGTTGCTCTTAGTCTGATTATGAAGATTCCGGTCTGGAACCCTGAGGAATAGGAAGTTACTACTTGATTTCTATTACTCACAAGCCCACGCTGACTCTAAACGCTACTACCTATAAGAGTTACATATATTGGTTTAAATAGATCTGTTCGAAAATTATTTCTGCTATATAAGAATACTAGTAACCATATATAAGTGCGTAAATTATTGGTATTAGATAGGAAATACTTGAAACCATATAATAGTATGCAAACAAATGATTCATAATAAATTGGAATAGTCAGTTTAAATCTTATAATTATTAGTATTAGATAAAAATACTTGATACCATGAATAACTGTGTATAGATTGTATTAGATATGAATACCTAAAAGCATAAAACTGGGTGCAAACAAATGATTATAGACAAATTTAATAAGTTCAATTACGAAATAAATAGGATGGTATATTTTTAAAAATCATTTGAAGTAACCATATGGAAAGGAATCACATTTTGGCTTTAAATAAAACATAAGCTCTTCATGTACCGTTAAGCAAAAAAAAAAAAAGAAAAAAAAACAAACAAAAAAACAAAAGTTGTCAAATATAAGAGATTAATTATTTACATTTTTCGGACTATTGTCCTCATCTTTATCGCTATGTTTATCACAGCGTTTCATTTCACTTACCGGGGTAGACTGTTCTAGTTCCACGAGCCATGTTTAATGGATGTCAGTTATCAGTTATCTCCTGTTAATTTCCCCTCTGAAAGTTCTTCACTGCCTTCACCGGGTATTGAACTCATACTCTTTGGGTATGTCACTGGCTCTAACCAACGCCTTTATCCACTGGATCATGTAAATAATGTACATAATACCTCATCTCCAAAATATAGACACATATAAGATGTCAATATTTTTATTCACTTATTATAGGATTGCGTGTTTCATCTCCGCCATCAAATAACCTACACTCATTATTATTCTGTGTATTATCAGTGTTTGCTTTGATATCGGAGTTATTTTGGGTTGTTATTTCTCTTTTCAGTTTTCCTCTTCTTAGCCACGTCATTTCGTGCGCAGTTTCTTTAGTTTATCACTTGTTTTTTTTTAATATTTTTATGTTATTGTTATCCTTTATGTCATTAAGTTATTTTTGTTAACTTTTACTGTTACTGGCAGCTGTAACCAATCTTTCTTTCTACGATTTTGTATATTCTTTTATTTCTTAAATGCTTGTATCTACGCCATCCTCAGTACTGGCGAATTTTTCTTTTGTTGACACAAAACGTCTGCCTATTTCATAGCTCAGGTTCAAAGTCTTATTCAAGATCATCAATTTCCTTGTTCGATGGTACACCCGAGTTCGTGTAACACATAGGTCCAAAAATACGACCAAGATATGAATATGTGATATAGACATATAGAATGTTCATACACATAGGAATCCGAAAAACACGAAACACTCTGACGACACTCATTTGGTTCAGGTACGAAACTTTTATTTACCTTTTTGAGTTTAAGGTTTTCCGACATGAGGAGAGAGAGACACAATTTCTTACTATGCTGACTGTTCGTCCATCGTCAGCTCTCAACACACTGACTCAACCAACGCGCGGGCATCCTGTAGACCCGAACTGATCTGGCCTCGCCCAGATCACAAATCGTCCACCTTCCTCTAGTTTCGAATCTCAACTAACTGTTTTTTTTTCAAATCTCCAAATCCTCAGCCCATCGCTTCAGGGCATGGCATCATTCACGTCCCCAGTCTTATTTTCTATCTGGGGTTTTTATTGTGACATCTGTGATTGTCACATCCTCCCCGCGTGCGCGTGAATACATGCACTCAAAGTGTGCACCTAACTAACCCATGCATTAAGCCAAAAGGTTCTCAGCCTAAGTAAACCGAAAGATAAGATATACAAAACGAAAATTGATAATATAAAAAAATCATTCCGCAATTATATAAAATTCGTTCCTTATACATTTCAAGAAGGGTGAAGAGAATCTTACAAGGTGGTAGGCAGCCCAGTTATTTATTGATTCGATGAGATTTCTACTTCAGCGTTTCTTGTTCTTCTGTGGAACTCCTTTCTTTTTCTTTTCGTTTTTTAACGCAGTTTCTACCAGGCAGCGGTCGTATCGATACTGCTATATGGATGCACTACTTGGACGCTAACTAAACGGCTGAAGAAGAAGCTAGACGGCAATTACACAAGAATGTTGAGAGCAATATTGAACAAGACCTGGCGGAAACACCCAACAAGGCACTAACTATATGGCCACCTGCCTCCCATCACAAAAACTATACAAAGTAGACGAACCAGACATGCAGGACACTGCTGGAGAAGCAAGGACGAACTCATCAGTGATGTACTCCTATGGACCCCACATATGGTCAAGCAAAAGCAGGACGTCCAGCACGAACATACATACAGCAGCTATGTGAGGATACGGGATGTAGCCCTGAATACCTGCCAGAAGCGATGAATGATAGAGAGAAGTGGCGAGAGAGGGTTAGGGATATCCGTGCTGTCGACACGACATGATGATGATTATGGCATATCAACAGTTGTAGGTTATTTAATGCCAATTACATTTTTCACAATCAAACAGCTCTATTTCAACAAATTCAGTTTAGCACAAGTACACATATCAAATGTCATGATGATGATGATTGCATGTCCATTTACTTAATGATATCCGCTTCAAATATTCTCAAGTACTTGTAATTTCTTTTCTCCAAACCTTATAAGGTCTTTTTCATTGATCATTTCAATCCTATCAGTTGTTCTGCTTTTCTATCATTATGCTATAAGCATTGAGCATTTTTCGATCCCATGTATCCTATCTTTTCGCTGAATATTCTAATGATTTGAACGAGGGATCCTAATTATTTTTCATTCTTCGCAAAAATCTTGATAACATCCCTGCGTTCGATGTGGTTTACTTTTTTTTTCTCACATCTTTGGAAATTGTAACCTTCTTTGCATTTTTCTTTGCATATAATCAAATAGTATAATTTCTACAATACCGGCTGAGACAGTAATACCACCAAGATTTTAATTGTGGGAAGCAAAAAAGCTTAGTCAATTGGCAACGGTATATTTATCTAGCTAATTTTTTTTATCATTTTTATTTTCAGATACGATTAGTTAGGATCATGAGTTGGATCAAAAATGTTTTTAAAGGTTGACAAAAAAATACTAAGGGTTGTGTCTGACGATATCTCAGCCACTTTAAGGCCAATTGTCATCATCATCATGTCGAGCTGGTTGCACGGATATCCCTGACCCTCTCTCGCCACTTTTCCCTATCGTTCATCGCCTCAGACAGGTCTTCTGGACAACATCCCGTATCCTCACATAGTTGCTGAATGTATGTTCGTGCTGGTCGTCCTGCTTTTTCACGGCCATGTGTGGGGGTCCATAACAATAAATCACTTATGAGTTCGTCCCTGCTTCTCCAGCAGTGTCCTGCATGTCTGGTTCGTCTAACTTGAATAGTCTTCGTGATAGAAGGCAGGTGGCCGTACAGTTGGTGTGTTGTGGGGTGTTGCCGCCAGGACTTGTTTAAGATTGCTCGCAGCATTCTTGTGTAATTGCCGTCTAGCTTCTTCAGTCGTTTTGTTAGAGTCCATGTAGTGCATCCATATAGCAGTATCGATGCTACCACTGCCTGGAAGAAACTGCGTTTCATTTTATCGGTTAGGTCTGATTTCCATATTATCGATAGCCTATGTCCATGTTTTCATTAACCTCGTGTCGATGTCCTTTTCGGTTGATGCGACGCTACTTCCTAGGTAAGTGAATTTGTCTACTAGTTTAAGAGGGGTTCCGTCTAGAGTGGAGATGTCACCCGTTTGATTATAGCACATATATTCCGTTTTGTGTGCATTGATATAGAGGCCTATGCCTGCGACTGCTCGTTCCAAACTATGCAGTAATGTTTCGGCTTGTTTGGTTGGGTGTATTTGCCAGTATCGCTATGTCATCGGCGTTGTCGGCGTCGGTAATTGTTTTTGCAGGGTACCTTCTGCTTCTTTTTTTTAATTCTTCCTGTGAGCCTTCTTTTAATCGATCAACCTGTGTTTCTGAAATTTTCAATCTATGGGCATATCAGTTTTATATACAGAAGAGCATTGTTCTGACGTAACATAAAATGAATATGAAAAAGTCTCTGTGTCACAATTACAAATTCGCTAATCTTTTAAAAAATTCAAAAGCAGTCATATAATTTCCACCAGTCCAAGTGATGATTGTAAATAATCTTATCAAAAGGAAAATTCTAAGACATTACCGAGATACAGCTAAAATAACACTTTACCAAAATTCACTTCTGTCACAGAAGTGACATTTTAAAATGTGAGAAGTATTTCTGTCACACCTTGCAGTAGTGACGAGAGTAAGTCTTCCTGGAAGATGTCTTTCGCGATTTTAACTTCTGCCTGGGTTGGTCCTCCCGCTGCTAATTCGATTCTGAAGTTTTCCATATCTCTCGTGATGAAGTTAAAAACTTTCTATGATATCTTAAATATTTTCAGACATTTTATTATCAAAGTTTTCTGGATCATGTCATCATCATCATCATCATGTCTGATATCCCTCACCCTCTCTCGCCACTTTTCCCTATCGTTCATCGCCTCTAGCAGGTCTTCAGGACAACATCCCGTATCCTCACATAGTTGCTGAATGTATGTTCGTGCTGGTCGTCCCGCTTTTGCACGGCCATGTGTGGGGGTCCATAACAATACATCACTTATGAGTTGGTCCCTGCTTCTCCAGCAGTGTCCTGCATGTCTGGTTCGTCTAACTTGAATACTTTTCGTGATAGAAGGCAGGTGGCCGTACAGCTGGTGTCTTGTGGGGTGTTGCCGCCAGGACTTGTTCAAGATTGCTCGCAGCATTCTTGTGTAATTGCCGTCTATCTTTTCAAGCAATAGCTACATTTTACCACTAATTGTTTTACCTTCCTGATAATGTGCTGGTCTAAATATAATTGGTAATTTATTCTTGTTCCTTTCAGGAAATAGTTTGCGGCTTTCGAGCGAGTAACAGAGCTTTTTTCTTATTTGTGCAATTAAGATCATTCTCATCATTGGTAAACACGTTATCAGCAAGTAGTTGCTCGTAAGTTGCTTGTTGTTAGTTACTTGAAACCATATAATTGCTTGAATTACTTTAAACCATATTGTTTGCAAAGTATTAGCATTAGATGGGAATACTTGAAACGATATAACTGCGTGAATTGTTCTCCTAATGTTCTGATACTTTCCTGATTGGCAAATCTATTAATTTACTTATCTTTTCTCTTTTTTATTTATACGGATAGCAATTTTTTCAATCCCCATCTTTCTTTTCTATATCTTAACTTATAGTTTGTATAAGGGTTTCTTGTTTTTTCTTATTCTTGGCAAATATCTTAATGACATTTTATATATGATGAGGTTTATCTTTTCCTTTGTCATTGTAAAATTGTTGCCTCTTTTGCATTTTCTTAGAATATAATTAAGCGGGATCATTGCTATAAGAAATAACAAATACCAGACTAAGTCTCCCAGGAAGATGCTTTTTAGATTTTAACTTCTGCTTGGGTTTGTCCTCCTGTTGCTAATTCGATTCTAAAGCTTTCCATATCTCTCATGATGAAGTTTATAACTTGCTCTGATATCTTAAATATTTTCAGACTTTTTATCACCTCGTATACCTTTTTGTAGTCTCTACCCTGACTACATTCTTTTTGTTTTTACCAAAATTAGAAGCTTTTAATCTATATAAAATAGTCAGTTTGTTCTTCCAGTTCCTTTGTGACATCTTTTATCATCTTTTGGAAAAAGTCTTCAGCTTTCAAGTGGTAGATTTGTTCTTTCTTTTGAGCCACTGGTGATTACTTCATCATAGATCAACATTTTATCGGTTTGTAGTTATTTACAATGTTTCCTTTTTTATAACTAGCAATAAAAATATTAGTTAATATTTGATTAAATTTAATTATATTCCAGCAAGTCACTTATTTGTTTTTCTCTTGTTTAAAAAATTGAATTTATCGTCATTCTGCCTCATGGTTTCTCATTTATCTAGTCAGTATGCATAAAATTCATTACATTTTGGGGTGTGTCAAGAGCCAAACAAGCCCTTACTAAACATTACTGAAGATCATATTACGCACGGTTTAAAAAAAATGAATAATGGTTGTTTGATTTAGTTTTATAGCCTATCAACTGTAGTAGTTTATTCAATCCCAAATCTTGTATATATATATATATATATATATATATATATATTCACGTTAGTGGTAAACTCGTTATCGGTCTGTATTTGATTCTTTTTCGAAAGTCGTTTTTGATTAAGATAACTCAGCTATTTAGGAATTTTTGTCTCTCTTAGGCCTTTTCTCAGTTGCTTATACGATCAATCCCTTATTGACGTGACTTTTTTTAAAAAACAGAATCAATGTATCCCTTCATGATTTGCTTGATTCAAATTTTCAACTTTCTTCAGTATTGTTCTGAATAACTCCAGGGTTATTTCAGCGCACGAGCAATTCATTTATCATGATATTTAACCATTCAGCGTTCCTTTTATTATCATTATACTATTCGAATTCTCTACTTTTCTTTTAACTGGTAGTTTTTCACGGAAATCTGATGAAGAGCAAATCTCCTTAGTTCTCCGGTATTCTAGCTCTCCGGCCAGATCCAAATTATCATATTTACCAACCCCTCCGCTCGGGTAGGATATGACACAAGGTCAATTTTTAAGCGGAGTTTAACAGGTTTGAGTTCAGAGTTTTCCTTCTGCAAGACTAGTTGCCTCACCAAGGCTGAAGAACCTAGTCTACCCTACTATTTACCCATAGCTGGAGGGAGAATAATTGGATTCATACCTTTCCCGAGGGTATTAGTGCTATGTGAAATGCAATCATTCTCGTCCAGGATTTGAACTCGTGCCACCGTGTCCATTTCCTACGACGATAACCATTTGGCCAGATCCAAATTATTTTTTTTTACTATTATTATTGCAAGATTTTTACACCAGTGTTAGTTGGTGGTCTTTCACTGGAACCTGGGTAACAGCAAGTCTCCTCAAGTCTTCACGACTCTTCTCAGTAGACTGACAGATCTTAACAATGCTGTAGTTTGAATGGTCTCTATTCACTCTCTATTTGCCAACTCTTCCAACCCTTTTTCAATGCCTTTCGAGTCTGGTCCATGAGCGCCAATTACGGTTGGTTTCACCATCACTCTCATGTTCCATAGCTTTTTTTTTAGTTTTCTAAGAAGCTTCTTTTTTAATTTTTCTTATTTTCAATCTGTAGTCTTCTGGAATGAAAAGTCCCCCTAATAGCAGTTCATTTTTTTTTCTTTATTGCTAATTATCACTAGATTTAGTCTTCTAGTCAGGATTATGTGATTTGCTTGTATCTCAAATTCTCAGAGAATTTTATGCATCTAATATTTCAGAGCAGATTCTAGTTTGTGCATATACCATTTGATAGTATGGTCAAGTTTCTATATCTTACCTAATTCCAAATAGATCACCCACACCACCCAGTCGTGTCTAGTCTTATACTCCCTTTGCTCAAGTTTGATGCATTCGCTTATTATTTGATTAATGTTTTCGCCTCTATCACAACAAAAGCTACACAATTTATTCTGTTGCTTATTATCGATTTGGGCTTTGATATAATTGCTTTATTATTATTATTATTATTATTATTATTATTATTATTATTATTATTATTATTATTATTGTTGTTGTTGTTGTTGTTTTTTGTCCTACCGATAGGATTGCAACAGATTTACTACCCAGCGAGACGCATGGTATCAGCCTCTTTCATTGCAAAGCTTGTTCGTTAAGCCGGTCTACCCATCATCTGAAGTAGGGTGCAGGTGCGTGAGCAGATAATCCCTAAAGTTTTGACGGTAACTGGTGCTAAGTCAAAACTTCTTTAGGGAGACACTTATTTTTTCACAGTTTACGGCTCTCGACGTCTTAGAGAGCCCAAATCCTACACTTTTATGCGATATATATACACACACACATATATATATATATATATATATATATATATATATATATATATGTATATATATATAAAGTCTTTTATTGTTCTAGCCGTTTCTGATGCCACCCTGCTGTTTTCATTTTTTTAAATTTTGATTTCCTTTGTAAACATGTGCTATTTTTTATGCCGAAAAAGTAGCTCCCCGAAGCCTTAAATTTGAATCTGTATTTTGCAGTTTTTCACCAAGCCGCGCCTTCATTCTGGGAGCTGAATTTTTCTTTGAGTTACAGAATTTCACCGCGCAAAACTTGTAAAATCAAAACTTGAAATAACTTGATTTTTTTCCCATCTTACATTATTAAAAATACATTTTGAACTAATCAAAATTAAAGATAGAATGATTCCTATTTCAAATAGTTTGGAGCCGAACAAATTTAATTTGCAACTTTTTAGCTTTCAATAAAGATTAGCGTTCATTGTTGCTCACTTTTGTTTTTATTCTTATAGAGTAATTTCAGTAACTTTCCAACATTCAATTCCGAAGAATGTATTTAGATTCAACACCGTTACGAACAAGTATTATGTATTTCTTGTTTACTTTTTGATAAAGACGCTTGTACTGATATAACGTTCCTTACTGCTGGTTAATATCGCCTTACATTATATATATATATATATATATATATATATATATATATATATATATATATATATATCAGCATTATGAATATACTATCAACATAGTGACTTACGCATTGGAAGATCTTTTACACATATGAAATCCATTATCTAGTTTTAAAACTGCAATTAACTATATTCTTGTTAATACCATATTTGGATATATTGACGCATTATCAAATACTACTTTTTCTTATCAAGTAAAAACTGTATCTTTTTATTCAAGGTAAAGAAATAAAATTTATTAAATTTGTGAAGTTTGAATTCATCAGTATTTAGAACCTAAGAATCAGTGTGCAAAATAAATCTACAAAGATAATAGTATGACCATCATTACAAATTGATACACACACAAAGATATAGAAATAAAAATATAAATTAACACGCCCACACACATTTAAAGACGTGCTCTATATTGGTCTATACCGTACTCTTTCTCGTACAGAGATTTGATAGTTTTCCCCCAAAATTACAAGTTTCGCATTTCTTTCTTTTAGACCTCACTTTTGTGGCCATATTTTTATCCACAAGTATACGTTTTCTAAGAAAAGAGATTAGACAGTTTCCCCCCAAAATTACAAGTTTCGCATTTCTTCCTTTTAGACCTCACTTTAGTGGCCATATTTTTATCCACAAGGATACGTTTTCTAAGAAAAGTTAATACAAATAGTAAAAAAAAATTAACTCTTCAATCTAAAATGTCTCCATTAGAGTCCAAATATAAATCCCTACAATACAGATATGTACCCTGATTCTTTTTTTTTCCTTTCTTTTTTCTTTTTTTTTTTTCACCCCAGCATTGCTTTGAATTACCCTGAGAAAGGCGACACTCTGTAATATATATTATTCTAGGTAAGTTTGGCAACAAAAAAAAAAAAAAGAAAAAAGAAAATAACCGCACTCTACCAAGCTTTTTGATACTTTTTTTTAAAATTTTTTAGTAAAATCCCTTAAGACGAGTGAAAATTGTCAGATCTGACGAGTATAAGTTGTGAGTGGGAAGAATTCAATCTCCCGCAGCACATACACGTATATAAGTATATATTTGAAGAGAGAAAAATAAGAAACGGAAAAGTAATGGTAGTCCATATAAAAAGACAAAAGGCCATATCGATGGCTGGGGTGAGGGCAAGCTAAAAGGTCAGCCGATGTAAACACTGTCAGTGAGATGCAGAAGTTTTTAAAATGCAAGGAAACCAACTTTGACAGAAGGATGCAAGCCGAGAATGTCAAATGTGACGCGATAGGTGAAATCTGCCGTTAGATGATTTTTTCTAGTTATAGTGGAGAATTGCATGAAATATGTATGTCTTCATCATTTGTTTTAACCCTTTATTCTTCATTGTTTACATGCTGTTCCCTGTAATCTCTATCCCCGAGTCTTCTCTCTCTCTCTCTCTCTCTATATATATATATATAATAGTATATAGTATATAGTAATTGTGATTTATAACCGTTTAAAATTTACTAGTTCCTCGTGGATGAGGGATAGAGTCTCAGATTGGTGTTTGAGTCAACCAGGTTTCAATCCCAGCTACGGGAAGCAAGTATGTCTAGCCACAGTGATGAGTTCTGATAGAACGAAATAGATCTGTTTGTGGATGATTATATACATATATATGTGTGTGTATACCATAAGTGCTTTATATATATATATATATATATATATATATATATATATATATATATATATATATATATATATATATAGGACACTCGTAGTGTATATATATACTGATTGATTGAAAAAGTAACTCCCTATTATAAAACTCTTATAATTACCCAGCCGGTTGCGGCTGTAGAATACACCGTCTACCTCTCTGCTAAGGGGTAACCCTGCCCCCAACGAGTGTCCTTGATATAACACTAAACAATTTGATTGTGAGCTTCCTGTAATGCTGGAGCTTTGGGGAATGCAGAGTACCCCCTCTTTGCCATCGCTCTCAGTTCCACTCTGGCCCGATGAGGTTGCACTTGATAGGGTCCTATCTATGGGTCAAATAGAACTAAACTGTGTACTTATGCTAAACTGAATAGCTTTAAAAGGAACTGCTTTTGTACGCTAAACTGGATTGTTTGAAATAGAACAATTTTGACATTTAATTTTGTGTAAACAAAAAATATGCTTATATTAAACTGAATTGTTTGAATTGGTACTGTTTGACTAAACTAAATAGCTTGAAATACAAATGTCTTTGACAATTACACTGTGGACGTATGCTCAACGGTATTGTTTGAAATAGAACTGTTTATTTGTATAAAAATTGATTTTGCATTAAATAACTTGCAAAGGTTGATATACCTTAAAATCCAAACAAACAAAGAAACGATAGTTTACTAGATGCAAAATCTGTCCTGCGGCTGATACTCAACTGCATCTCGAGATGCGTAAAGTGTGGAGAAGCCCTTCATTGTTATTGTTCACAGTTTCAGTCTGACCAACAGTGTTAGTACTTTTTATGGTCCCAAGTATAGGTAAAATAGGTTTAAAATTTGTCCGTATTCAACAGAACCCAGTGCAAAAAAAAAAAAACACAAAAAAAAACTGCCCAAAAATATGATATAGATATACAATGTACGCTGTTCCGAAACCTCACAGCACAACATAACCCAAGACAGTTGAAAAAACTTTAAAAATCAATTAATAGATGCAGAATGCATTGCAGTTTATTTTGAGACTGAATTTGCTGAAAGCCATTAGGTTTTTTTTTTATTAATGTGATAAAAATCTATCGATTAATCAAAAATTATCTTATTTTTAATATCAACCGTCATGGGTTATTTGATTCCAAGACTATATGGGTAGAAGAACAGTAGGAGTACTATTCAACCCATAGCTGGGGGTATATAAGAGGTTTTATACCTTTGCCAAGGGTATTAGTTCAAAAGTGAACGTAATAGAGTGACTAGAGTTCGAACTCGTTGACTCAGTCGGCTAGGGCTGAAGATTACACCGACCGTATCTCTGTTGAGGGGTAAGACTCCCCCAACGAGTGTCCTGGTTTGACACAAAACAATCTGA
>OY757914.1:44383509-44473509 GCA_963585895.1 Sepioteuthis lessoniana
GCTGCAGATTGAGCAAGAGCCAACCAATCAGAACAAGTCATTTTGCCATGCAGTCGCACTTATTCATGACGTGTAAGTCGCTGACTACATCTTGCCTTGTTCTACATCCGTCACTGATGTCGCTGAGGAGGCTTTCCTGTTGAAACTTGTTTCCCATGCGCTGCACACGGCCTTTAATTTCCCTGTGCAATACAAGACTGGCTATATTTATCGCGTCTACTCATCCTGGGAAGTATTTCTTTCACTTGCACTTAACGCGTTCCTGCTTGCGAGCAATCTGTCTACTTTTCAAGCTCATAATCTCCGCATTATTCCTTCTTATTTTGTGCATCTCTGCACCTTTATATGCACACACACACACACACACACACACACACATATATATATATATATATATATGCATATATGTGTCTGTGTTTGTGTGTCTGTGTCTGTGTGTACTCATGTAGATTTATGTACGAGTGAGAGTGTTTCTGTACATATATATTTTGAAATATCTATGTGCAATCTTGTAATCTTCGTCTACTTGAGCAAGCATGCATCTGCGTATTTATTATCTTTTTTCGCTAGAGAGTTCCAATGCAGTCGAATTGGTATCAATGGTTTAGAAGAAAATTAACTATATGTAATAAAAATATAAGCGGAGTTCGTATCTAGCATAAGTGTGTACGTGTGTTCATAAACCGACATTACAGTAGGGACTATAAGTGAATTTACCCTTACTAATATCTAAAGTTAATTTCATTGGACCGCAATAACTATCGAGTTTCTATTACTCCTGGAACAGTATACAATCAAAACGGATAGTATTAGGTATGAATTATTTCCACACTCTACAATACTGACACCCTGCAAACAAAAATAACAGTTTACACATACACATACCTACACATACATACACCCACACAAACACACATACACACACACACATAAGTATATATGTATATATACATATTCATATATATATATATATAGATGTCTGATTTAATAATTAAGACACATTTTGTCTTCATAATTTTAGTAGGATTCTTTTAAGTTTCCTGACAAGTGTTTTGGTTTTAAGTTGGAAGATGAATTTACCGAAATCGTCCCGAGCGTTCTGTTTTAATTTTATTCGATAACATTATCATCTCACTTTAATCTAACGATGCGATTACGTAATTTTTACAAAGTAATAAAAAAATCAAAAAGGTTTACACGTGTAAACAACATTGAATGATGGCCTCTGAAAGGTCCGAAAGCGCTCGGGATAATTTTGGTATATTCATCTACCAACTCCAACCTAAAACCGAAACACTTGTCAAGAAACTTGAAAGGACCCTTCAAAAATTATATGAAAAATATGTTTTTATTTTTTAATCAAACATGCTTAAATGAATGACTGTTGCCTAACTATATATATATATATATATATATATATATATATTAATGATATAGTTTTCTATATTTAAAAAAAAAGAATGCTCAATATCGGTGATTGAGCATATATTTAAGTTGTAAGAGCCTGGGCACAGCATCAACGGCGATAGTATTTTCTCACCGATGGAGCCATCAATGGTCTGATCAAAAATTTCTAATCTTCACCTAAATTTTAGATTTGTTGCACACCTCTCACTTTTGTATGAGTTATAACTGAACAGAAATGAAGACTAATTTGAATCATTTATTCTCGTTTGAAAAAAAAAGTGGTAATCTGTTGCCACAACAAAAATGATCTGAGATGTCTCTACTAATAACTTTTTAAACGACCTTTGTATATATATATATATATATATATATATATATATATGGGGGTAGTTTTTATTTAACAGCTGAATAACCACATTATTGTTTACAGAAATTCAGTGTTCAAGAGTTTGGTGAATGATTTTTAAAATTTTAACAAATTTGTGTTCATACCTAGGTAAATTTTATGATTAATTGATGACGTCATGACCTCAAAATCGCTATGTAAAATAATAAGGGATTTTTTGTTAATTTTTTCAGCAAGAAATTGTTTTCTACCTAAACTTGGTGTTCAAAGTTGGGGGTTGGGGTTAACATGTTATGGCCAAAGCTAATAAACCTTGTTTCGCGTAGACGTGTCACCAACTGTTTTAAGAATGACGTTTGATAAAAACATTACTTAAGGAATAGTTTGGAGAACATATGAAAAAAAAAAAGATTTTAGGCAGAAGGGGCAGTCAGAGAAGAAGCAGCGGAAGAAGCAAGAAGCAACTGACAAGAGACAAGACCCTGAGAGAGATGGAGGCTGAGTTAGGGGAGAGGAAATGTCTGTGGGTGTCTTTTTCACCTTGCACTGCCTGTTGCCTTTGTCTATTTAAATCAGTTGATGCATTTCTTACTCTATCTCTCTCTTTTCGGTGACTACTATGGAAGGGTAATAGCAATAAATTTTAGTATCAAGTGAATCAACAGACATTGTTTTATTCGTTTCTTTTTATCACGGTGAGTTTACCACGGGGTCCGAATGAAACCTAAGGGGTAATGCTACACCCATAGTCTATTTGGAGATGTGGTGTCATATTTAGACGAGTTTAAATCGAGACGAATCTGCGCCAAATCTCGGCACTTTTTGATAAGCAGTTTTGAATGAATAAACGTTCATGTAGAATACTATTAATAACATTTCGGAAAATAAGAAAATTATCTAGGAGTTATTTTTAATGAATAAGTTCAATTCTCTTATATTGAAATGTAACACGGACAGGGGCGTTGTAACAGAAACGGAATGTCATCTCGCGTTTTCAGCAGAGATAACTTTATGCTTCTAGCCTCTGTATTTAGCTCTTTTTCATGTGAGAAAGGGAAATAAAGAGACGATTAAGGATATTGTGGAGAGGGAGAGAGACAGAGGCAGAGACAGAGACAGACTATGAGAAGTGAAGAAAGAAATATAGACATGAGATGTGAGTATGTGGATGTGTTATTGAATGTGTGACATTGAATAAAAGAGGAAGCGGAAGAAAGATGCGACCAGTAAGGGAGAGGAATAAAAATTTAATTAAAGATATAATAAAGAGAGGCAAGACAGAGAGAGAAAGAGTGAGAGGTAAGAAAGAAAGAAAGAAAGAAAGAAAGAAAGAAAGAAAGAAAGAAACGTGTAACTTGAGCTTGAGTTGCAGTGTGAGGATTGGAAAAAAAAGACGATGAGAGATATTACAAAAAAAGAGGCGAGAAAGAGAAAGAGATCAACAAACAAAGAAAGAAGGAAAGAAAGAAAGAAAGAACTAAGTGTGAGTAGCAGTATGTGTATGTGTGATTAAGTGAGTTAGAATGAATAAAGAAGAAAGAAGTGGAAAGAGACGATTTTGGATAAAAGAAAGAAAGAAAGAAAGAAAGAAAGAAAGAAAGAAAGAACTAAGTAGGAGTAGGAGTAGGTGTGTTAGTGATTAAGGGAGTGAGAATTAATAAAAAAGAAAGAGGTAGAAAGAGAGGATTTTGGATATTAGAAAGAAAGAAAGAAAGAAAGAAAGAAATATGTGAAGTGAGTTTGAGAAGGAGTGAGTAGATAGCTGATTGAATGCGTGAGAGTGAATAAAAGAGGAAGAGGATGAAAGAGACAATAAGGGATATTAGAAAGAAAGAAAGAAAGAAAGAAAGAAAGAAAGAAAGAAAGATGTGATGTGATGTGATTATGTGGATGTGTGATTGAGTGAGAGTAGATAAAGGAGAATGAAGAAACCGACGATAAATGAAGAAGAGAAATAAAGAGATGATTGTGAATATCATAAAGAAAGAGATGAGAGAGAAGAAGAAAGAGAGAAAAAGAGAGAGATGAAATAGTGTGAATATATCTGTGGGTGAATGAATGTGAAAGAGAATGGAAGAGGCTGAAAGTGAGAGGGCCAAATGAAGAGTCGATTATGGATATTTTGAATAAAGGGTTATATATTAGTGTGATTCAAATGTTTTGTAATATTTTGCTAACGTCAGACATAATTCGACAATTCCAGATACTTTTGACCAGGTCCTGAAGATGGCGAATTACATTGGACTGTGAGATGCCGTAGTCACCTGATACTATCTGAGTGCTGCTTGCCCGATTTGCTTCGATGGGCAAGAGTACGCTATCGAAATCCATGGTTTTAGGCCAAACTGACTTTGCCTGATCCTCAAAGTTCTAGCAAACTGAGCAACATGTTCTTCATATATCCGATTACTGTTATGTTATCAACTGCACCTTTATATTTCACACAACAAATGTTTCTGGTTGTTTTCGTGGCACCATGGCTTACTTCGAAATCGTAACGCACATATCCCACAATTAGACTATGTTTCACGTTCATCTGTGAGTGAATCAATGCACAACATGTCAGTGCACCAACTACCTCGATACTACCAAACATGTCAGATAGCTTTCACGGCTTGAACTGCTTCAGTCAGGTGATATAAAAGTAAGTAAAGTTGGCAACCTTAGACAAGGGCGACCTGAGGGCTCCCTTTTAAATAGTTACTGCATCGAGGTGTAAGGGAGGTCACTTCTCCATTCCCTGGATTGCTCCACTTTATCCTTGATACTTACTTTATAATGCTCAGTGTGAAGCAAGGTGGCATCAAGTACCATTCTTTTAGTCTTTGGTATGACTTTACCTGGGATTGAACCCCGGTCTACCGAACCATAGGCGAACTCTTAACTCATTATACCAATGGCCCGATGATATATGCACCTCAGACGAACACGAATCAAAACTTTCGACTAACCTTCGTATTTGATTGCTGCATAGACACTAGTGTTGCAACAGATTCGGAATGTCATCTATCCGCTTCAGTTGAGATAAGTTTGATTTATTGGCCTTTGGGCAACTTAATTCAAAATATCTTTGGCTGTAGAATCTTTTTATGAAAATATTGACTGCCCACGAGTAAATAGTTTCATAAAAAGAAGCCCTAAACTCAACTTCAATTGAAACCAGTCGGTTACGCTGTAGAATACAACGATTACATCTCAGCAGAAGGTAACCCCCACCCCCACCAACAAGTGTCCTGGATATAACGCAAAATTATCTGATGGTGAAAATCCAGGTGTGAAGCTTTAGTGAATGTAAAGTACCCCTTTATTGCAATTGCTCCCAGATCTACTCTGACTCGGAGTGGTAACACCTATCCATATTTACCAACCCCTCCGTTCGGGCAGGATATGACACAAGGTCAATTTTTAAGCGGAGTTTAACAGGTCTGAATTCAGAGTTTTCCTTCTCCTAGACTAGTTGCCTCACCAAGACAGAAGAACACAGTCTCCCCTACTATTTACCCAGAAGGGAGAATAATTGGATTTATACCTTTCCCAAGGGTATTAGTGCCATGTGAAATGCAATCAGTCTCGTCCAGGATTTGAACTCGTATCGCCGTGTCCATTTCCTACGACGATAACCATTACACCGCAGGCACCTCCTATCTATGGGTAAATAGAACTGTTTGACATTTAAACTGAGAGCAATGAAAATATTTATGCTAAATTGAATTGTTAGAAATAGAACTGTTTGATCATTTAACTTTGTGTGAACAAATAAATAATGTTTAATTGAATTGTTCGTGATATATAGAATTACTTAGAACCATTTAACTTAGTTGACTTATGCTAAATTGATTTTTTAGAAATTGAGCAGTTTTATCATTTAAATGTTTGTAAACAACTGACTGATATTTAATTGTAAAGTTAGTGATGCATAGAAATACTTGGAATCATTTGCCGTAGTGGACTTATGCTAAATTGAATTGTTAGAAATAGAACTGTTTGATCACTTAACTGTGTGTATCAATAGAATGTATTTACAAATCATATATTTAATAAATGTGTAAAAACAGAATTTAACATTAAATATCCAACAATGGTTGATATGCCATTAAACCAAACCAAATTAACTTAAGCTGGAAATGCCTAAAGATCTGTGAGAGTTATGTGTAAGAAACGTTTTGATGTCCAATCTATGATGAAGTCGAATATTGAGTTTTCATTGCCATTTCGACCAGGGTATTTGACTAACCTCGATCTGTCACCAACAGAAAGATAAAGAATCCCCCAGAGAAAAATTGTTTCTACATAGATCTGTTACCCCTACACTATGGAATAATCCAAGCGTGATGGTATCGAGAGACAGTGCTTAGATGTACAGTTTTATTGGTAATGATGGTTTTGCTCCAAGACCATGCCCGAACACCGTGATTTTTTTTTTTTCGTGGCACTTCTGCAGCTTTAGCAGTATGAATTCATAAAAAAAAATGATAAGTACATATATATTTCAATATAAGATATTTAAAAAATATTCTCCTAAAATGGAAGGAATAATGAATAAAACATAAAATTTCTTCTTTTTACCATTGCATTCAATACGATTTCTTTCAACGATTTTCCATTTATGGAAGCACCTCTGAAATCCTTCGCCCTTCACATTCCAAAATGATACATTTGGATGAAATGTTTTTGACGATACACAGCCTTTTCATACTTTTTTTTATTTATTTCACAGACACACACACACACACACACACACATATATATATATAACAAAAATGGTGGTATAAGAACAGAAGCATGTGGCACCTGGTGAGAACCGAACTCGCTTCGAATGGCCTGCAAATGTAACTTGCTAATCATTACAGTAAATGACCTCCCCAATACCTTTGGATAAGAGAGTATTTATTTACCTTGCATATAACCCCAACTCTGCCTAATAAAAGAAATGTAAAAAAAAACAACTATTAATTTCAGGTTCTGGTTTGTGCATATAACTTTTGTAAGCTGCCGAGGTACATGAACTTACTGAAAGTGATGTCAATATACGTCTAGTGAAGGCATTGACAGCTGTCAATAGGCAATGAAAGTCTGGCCTATTTGATAAAATAAAACGGGATTTCTTCCAAGCCGCGCTTGTGTCAATACTTCTCTATGGATGCACCACACGGACGCTGACAAGACGTACAGAGAAAAAGCTACACGGAAATTACAAAAGAATTCTACCAGTTTTCTTGAATAAATCCTGGAAGCAACACCCTACGAAAAAAAAGCTGTTCGGCCACTTACCTTCTATCTTTAAAAAACATCCAAGTAAGACGAACAAGACTTTCGGGACATTGCTGGGGAAGCAGGAAAGAATTTATAAGTGACCTTCTTCTATGGACCCCTTCACATGGTCGTTCCAGTTTTCGCCGACCAACAAGAACCAAATAACAATAGCACGAACATAGTTTGGAAGACCTGCTGGGAGCGATAAATGAGGGAGACGAATGGAGAGAGAGAGAGAGAGAGAGAGATCTGCGTTAGCAGTATGACTTGATGATGATGATGATGATGATGATGATGATGATAAAGAATAGTTATTGAAACTGTATTTTTGAATGATTATTATCATTACCAAATTTAAAACATTAATTGCTTTAAACTTTTATTTCGACTTTGAATAATCCAAAAAAGGTTTGACGTGTCTTAACACCAACCGAATCAAATTTTTTTAATCAAATTTGCCGTTTTGTTTTCTTTTATCTTTTATTGCTTGCTCCTTTTTTTTTAATCGCAGCTCGAACGACACGTATTTTCTGTTTCTCTCTCCGATACGTGCAGTTCTTTGCTGTCTTGTTAGTTAGTGAGCATATAAAAAAAAAACTATGGGCATGCTTAAAAAATATGGATGGAATTTTCAAAAGTTGAGTCGTCATCAGATAAGAGTTTAAAAGGAAAATGTTTGATTGCTGCTTCGTTTGGTGGTTTTAGATTTCAAACCCCTTTGACTAAATGAGTATAAGCGAGTAGTTTTAACACTGCATCTGCAGTTGATTGTTTAAGACCAGCTACTACTATCAACGTTTGGACTCTTCATTAAAAAGAAATACGAGAAAGAAACCAATCTCATCCGAAAGTTAACTTCACCACCCCCGATATGATAGCTATTGTTTTATGTGGAGGGGATCTTACTCCTCGGCACGGTATATAGTCAGTGTATAATATTCTCCATCGATTATGTGACAAAGCCATAAAGAGTCTATCAAGCATCTTTACAATCGGCTTTTCAAATGGAAACGAGGCTAAAACAGCCCCGCTTCAATAAGAAGATCACTGTTGTGAATAAGAAGTTCAAAAGTAAGTACATTAATTTATTTTACTATAAACAATCATTCATATTTTAATCAAACCTTAATCATTAATTATATAAGTAACGCTTTAAAGTGGATATTAAAGATGACTATATATCATTATTATTAAATTAGGAATAGAAATTTGAACAAAAACCTTTTGAATTGGTGTTTCTCAACATTTTTTGTTAAGTACCCCTCATAAAAGATTGGATGCTTACAACCGATATCATTTACTACTCCCAAATAATATCCTCATTACAATTGTGCATTTAAAACATTTCAAATATTTTATATTATTCTTTTTGGCTTTTGTATATTTTATTACCGCAAATCTGAGGATTTTATTTTTACGGCATATTAACCCGTTTATGATTATTTTATGCTCATAGATTAGCTAACAGTGAACATGGAATATTTATATTTACAATCAGTGATTAAAGAGTTTTTTCAAACATTTACTTTATATCGAGTATTCCTTTCTAATACAAATAATTGTTAACACAACTATTTAACCCGGAGATAGAACTCTAATAGTTTGTTTGCTTGGGTTTTATGCCATATCAAAATTTGTAGGTTATTTAATGCCGAATCCATTTTTATACAAATAAACAGTTCAATTTCAAACAATTCAGTTTAAGTGTTAAAACCATTTCTATTTCAACCTATTCAGTTTTGTCAAACAGTTTTATTTCAAACAATTCAGTTTAGAATATGTATAGTAAGCAGAGTAAAGTTGGCGACCTTAGTCGAGAGTGACCCGCAGACTCCCTTTTCAATAGCTACAACACTGAGGTATAGGAGAGGGCACTACTTCATTCCCTTGATTGCTCCACTTTACCTTTGATCCTTAGCTAATAATTCTGAGCGTTAAGCAAGGTGCCATCAAGTACCATTTTATGACTCGACCTGGGAGTGAACCGCGGTCACCCGGACCATTGCCGAACACTCTACTCATTAAGCCAAAACTTTTTGTTTACACACCGTTAAATGTCAAAACAGTTCTATTTTAAGCAATCCAGTTCAGCATAAGTACGCTGTTTAGTTCTATTTGACTCATAGATAGAACTCTATCAGGTGCTACCACTCCGGGCTAGAATGGACCTGGGAGCGATGACAATGAAAGGGTGCTTCGCATTCCCTAAATCTCTGCATTATTGTAGCCTCACTATCAGATTGTTTCGTGTCATACCAGGACAATCGATGGTGGCGGTCTTACAGCTCTGCAGAGGTGTATTCTACAGCACCAGCCGACTGGGCAAGACCTTAACAGCTACTATCTCTCCGGGTCAGATTGAGGGTACTCTGCGCTCCCCAGATCTCCAGGACTTGAACCTCCCCACCAGATGGAATTTACAGTCATTCCGAGGATGCCTCATTTTTCTTTTTAGAAGTTTGATGACTTAAATCTCTGCAGGAGACATACTCAGCGCATTTAAAACCCTGCCAACAAGATCATCTTGTTTTTCGGAGTTACATTTATTTCTAATATAAAAAAAAATATTGGCAGTATGATGGAAGTTGTATTATCTATTGTTTTCTAGGCTTTGATTTATTTAGGTGTTAGCTGCAGCGCACGAAAGAACTTTGATGGAAAACAAATTATTACGAGGTTTGGTGCTAACAATATGTGTAAACAAACAAGTCTCTCACGGTGAATACAAACAGACGTCTCAAACTGTTGGGATGATTTCAAATCGTATGCTTAAAAATCTAATAGCAACGACTTTCGGAAATAAATCATTAATGCAGAACATAATTCGTATAATTAAGCTTAAAATGTATTAACTTAAATTCGCTAATGAGACACAATAATCAAAAGATAATTATATATTGAAGAAAATATAAAATAAAGATTACAAATTATTCGCTATCTGAATTCGATAGGTTTATTTTATACGTCTCTCAGGCATACACGAACAGATATATTTATGTCTCATATAAACACCGATGTACACAAACTTGTGTGTAGGCTGTATTTACATTTACCGGTGTAGATGTTTGTGGGAGAAGGAGAGAGAAAGAGAAAGAGAGGGAGAATGTAAATGTAAATGTATAAGAAAGTGGTTTGGTCTGGTTTTGTTTAATAGCATATCAACCTTCGTGGGTAATCTAATACCAAAGCCATCCTTCTAGAAGAACAGAAGTGGTACTATTAAACACATAACTGGGGTGGAATAAGGGTGCTCATACTTTTGCTAAGGGTATTAGTCCGAAAGTGAACGAAATAACGCGACTGGAGTTCGAACTCTCTTACTTCTTAACAATTATTCCTATTTAATCAAACTTTAAAAATTAGTTTTATACGAAGTTTTTGATGCTGGAAATCAAGTAAAAATTTGGACAAAAGACATTAATGTCTAAATCAGCGTTCCCCAACTTCTTTTCACAAATGAAACCCGCCTCCAAAAATACATGTGTACTATCACTCACTCTTAAAGTATACAATTACGTAATAAACGTAATGAATGTGTTATGAAATCAAAATGACGCTAGGCTATTGATATACTCAATAACAAGCGCCAATATGCAGTTATACCCCACCCTGTATCAATAATAAATTCCTAGAACCGTAAGGTAACCCAGTTTTTGACCTATACTGGACGTCATGCCTTAAAATGAGAACAAACACCGTAAAACTGACGTAAATAACTCACGAAAGAATATTACGATCACCACACTATAATTAACAAAAAACAAAAAACAAAAAAAAACCATTTAGTCCTATTTTCTAAAGAATAATAACCACAATAGAAATAAGTTATCTATCTTGAGCTTTTGCCTTGAATATGATCACAAACACCTTACAATCAACGTAAAGTAAAAGTAAGAAAAGTTGGCAACTGTAGTCGAGGGTGACCTGAAGGTTCCCTTTTTAATAGCTATAACACCGAGGTGTAGGGGAGGGTGCAATTCCTTCCCCTATAAAATATAGTTGGTGACTGTAAACGAGGATGACCAGGGGTCTCCCTTTTCAATAGCTACTACATAGAGATGTAGGGGTGGGCGCTACTCCTTTCCCTGGATTGCTCCTCTTTACCCTTGATACGTACCTTATATTACTGAGTGTTAGTAAAGAGGTATCAAGTACCGTTTTAAAAGTCTTTGGTATGATGCAACCTGCGATTGAACCCAGGTCTCCCGGACCATTGGCGAATTCAAATATTAATTTTCAAATATAATTTTTTTTACATAATCGATTCTGGTTTGTGCATATACCATTTATTAGTATGGTCAAATTTTAATCTCTTGCTAATTCCCAGTTGATCACACTTTCCAACCAGACGTGCATAGTCTTGTTCCGCTTTTGTTCGAGTTTGTGGCATTTACTTATGTAAATATCTATTTAATCTCTAATGCAAAATAACCGATATTTGTTATTCGGTTACGTATTATCAGTTGTTGCTTCAACAGTCCTTACGGTATTGTTTTGTGCTCCTATCACAATAGATTTGGTTTCTATCATGAAGTTTTCATTATTAGTTCTTTCCCGGTCTTCTTGTGTGCAATATCTTCAGCTTTTCAATCGAAGTATGTATGTCCTGAGTATTACATAAAACTACATATGGAGGTGAGGCTCCAGTCTTGGAATCTGGGAAATGTGGAATACCTCTTCATTGCCAAAAATCTCAGGTCGACTTCGACCTGAAATGCTATCACTGTTAGGGTCCCGTTAAATGGACAAATAAAAAATATTTAATCATTTACTTTACTTAAAACTATTTCAATATGTACAAGCAAATGCCTGATGTTGATATGTTAACGTTAAATGGTAATACTAGAAACCATTTGATTGTATGCTCACAAATGAGCTTGGACTCATTTAAAAATACAATATTTCTTTAAAAATCACACTCACATACACGCCTACACACCAATATACATAAACAGAATTGGACATTAAATAACCTAAAAGGTTTGATATGCCATAAAATACAACAAACAATTGATGTAATTAGTCTTTTTGGTGTATTTTCTTGAGTCATTGTATTGATGTATCAATACCATCCTCAATGCTCTTCTTCCTTCTTTTGTTAACTTAGTCTTTCCATGTCATCTCTCTGGTGTAAGGCCTCATATAATCATCAATTTCCTTGTCCTTTCGACCATATGTCTGAGTTTTTTTTCCTTACCTATATTTGTCACTGCCTCCCGCCAGATAGGACTTGACACAAAGTCAATGACTTTGTCGATTATAGTGGGGATTTAGAGGAGGGGAATGTCGGGCACGAGTCGAGCCTCAAGCTCTGCCAGACTATACTGGTCATCGACTCACTTAGGGCAATGTGGGTCTGATGAGCCTAGCAGGACTTTAGTTTTTTCCTTGCCATTTTAAGAATGATCAAGAATATTTTACAAGGGAACTGCCTAAGTGTTTATATTTGATGAAATTTCTTATGCAGAGAATAGTTCCTTGTCCTTTGAAGGTCATCTTTTTTTTTCTTTCTTTCATCTCGATCTGTTTAAAATATTCCTGAATACTTGTCATCATCATCATCATGTCGCGCCGCCTGCGCGGATATCCCTGACTGTCTCTCGCCATTTCTCCCTATCATTCATCGCCTCCGGCAGGTCTTCAGGGTTACATCCCGTGTCCTCACACAGCTGCTGTATGTAGGTTCGTGCTGGTCGTCCCACTCTTGCACATCCATGAGTGGGGGTCCACAGGAGTACATCGCTTATGAGCTCGTCCTTGCTTCTCCAGCAGTGTCCTGCGTGTCTGGTTCGTCGAACTTGTATAGTTTTTGTGATGGGGGGCAAGTGTCCGTATAGTTGGAGTCTCGTGGGGTGTTGTCGCCAGGACTTGTTTAATACTGCTCTCAACATTCTTGTATAATTTCCGTCCAGCCTCCTTTCCAGCCGCTTCGTAAGCGTCCATGTGGTGCATCCATATAGCAGTATCGACACAACCGCTGCCTGGAAGAAACTGCGTTTCATTTTATCAGTTAGGTCCGACTTCCATATGATCGAGAGCCTATCGATAGCTGTCCATGCCTTCGTCAGTCGTGTGTCGATGTCTTTCTCGGTTGATGAGACGCTGCTTCCTAGGTAGGTGAATTTGTTGACTAGTTTCAGAGAGGCTCCGTCTAGTGTGGCAATGTTGCCCGTTTGGTTGAATACTTGTAAATTTACTTTTTTGTAAACATTCAGATGTATTTTTGATTAAACGGCGTTATTATTTCCATTCCTGTGAGTTTACACCAGCCGTAGTTGGTGGTATTACTCTGGAGTCATTGTGACAGTAAGTTTTCTCAATAGTCAAGCCGATCTTAACAAGGTTGTGGTCTGGATAGTTTCGATTTTTCCATCTCTTCCAGCCATCTTTCTAATCCTTTCAGGCCATCTATTATAGTAACCTATCTACACGAAAATGAACTTTTGCTCCTTCATAAATACCAACTCTTTTTACTCTCGGAGAGACTTCTTCTTAGCGCTGGACTGGGACACGTTTCGGAATGCCGACGGGCCCCGAGATATTTTTGGAGCTGCCGGCTGTATCTGGGATCCGGCCATCAGCCCGAACCCACCTAAAAAAGGCCTTTATCACACTCATCCGGTCAGTGGGACAAACGAAAATACCGACTTCTTCCCAGCGCTGAGCTGGAACACACCACGGTCAGCCGTGTTTGTCGGTATGGATCTGGCCGGGTGTGTCGCGGCTTCACTGGCAGTTGATCGACGAGCTTCAGGGGACAATTCTTCTAGGTTCTAAACCTCCTGAGAAGGACTATGTTTATCGCCTGGTGCCCAAAGTGCCCTTTTTAGCAAAATGCCGACGGGGCCCGAGGCCTTTTTGGAGTCGCCGAGCATTTCTAGACAAATACCGACTTCCTCCCAGTAGTCAAACCTGACAGTTTTCGGGCAGACACTTCTACCCGCTGTATTCACACTCTTATTTTATATATATATTCTGTTCTTCAATAGACTTGTTCCATCTACTTTCTCTTCTTCCGTGTCTTCTTTCTGGCCCCTAATAGTCCACAACACCATCCCGAGTCAACCAATCATAATTGTTATCAATGTTAATCTCATATTTCATTGCTTTTTTTAGTCCTTAGGCAAGGTTTAAGTATTTGCCTCTCCTTTCGATTTCCTTTATTTTCTCACTGTCGTCTGTAAAGTCAACTATACGGCAATTCTTTTTTTTTTTTGTTTATTATCAGTAAGTCTGGTTTCCTGGCCGGAATTGTTTCACCCTTTGCGAATTTTTCACACTTGTTTTAACTGGTTATCTTTCACTGGAATCATTTGAGTATTCAAACCAATCTTATCACTCTTCTGCTCTGGATGGTCTCGATTCTTATTCTGATGAATTATTATTGTTATTATTTTACTTATTGTGAGTTTTTCACATCAACGTTAGCTGGTGGTCTTTCACTGGAGTTCAAGGGACAGATAGACTCCTCGGGTCTCCCGGACTCTTCTGAGTATCCTGGCAGATCTCAGTAATGATGTAGTCTGGATCGTTTCGATTCTTCCTCTGATTTCCAATTCTTCCAACCCCATTACCAAACCTTTGGAGACCATTCAAAGCACACCAACCACATCTGGGATCACCGTGACCCTCTTATTCCACAGCGTTTCTAGTTCCCCCGTAAGGTCATAGTATTATTATATTTTTTACTATTTTCAGAGTTTATCACACCAGCATTAGTTGATGGTTTCTCACTGAATTTTGAGCGACAGCAAATCTCCCCATGTCCCGAGGACTCGTCTCAGTATTCTGTCTGATCTCAATATTGCTGTAGTTTGTATGCTATCCACTTGTCCGCTTATTTCGAAGTTATCCAGTTCCTTTACAAATCCTGAGGGGATAATTCCAATTGCACCAATTAGAGATAATATGGTCGCCACCCACATGCTCCATTCTTTTTTCTTTTGTTCTCAAGCAAGGTCTTGATATTCATCTCTCATTTAGCTTTCTTTTATTTTTAATCAGTGGTCTGTTGGAAGGGCGAAAACCCCTACACAGCAGGTTCGTGTTTTTTATCTTTTTTTTTTTTTGACTATTACTACCTCTGGTCTTCTAGCCAGATTAGGTGATCTGTTCGTATCTCAAAATCCAAGTGAATTTTTTCATCCCATTTTCTTGGATTGATTCTGAGTTGTTCGTATACAATTTGTTTGTATAATTAAATTCAAATTTCTTGCACAATATCCAGTTGATCACTTTCCCCACCCAGTAGTGTCCAGTCTTTTTCTAGTTTTGTGTTCATTTCATGCATTCGCTTATAATGTGATTGATTTGTTCGCCTCTATCACCACATAAATCTACATTTGTAATTTTGTCGCGTCTTATCTATTCTTGTTTTGATGTGATTGGTTCTTATGGCATTACTTTGTGCTGCTATTAGTAGAGATTCAGATTCTCTCTGAAGATTTCCCTTTCTTAGCTACATCTATGTCTTCTCGTGTAAGATTTCGCTTATTGGTTGCTTGAAATATCGACACAATTGCTATTCTGCCATTTTTGTTTTCTAATTATTGTTGTTCTGTTAATCTATGTATCGTTTCTGGTCGCTGTATCTAGCCTTTCTTCCCTCTTATTATCAATATAAAAATTATTATTATTGTTACTCAATGCGTGATTTTCCTACCAGTTTTAACTGGTGGTTTTTCAATAAAGTCTGAATGAGAGAAAGTCTCTTCAGCTCTCAACAATTCTTCAAATCTTTATGGTGCTGTGGGTTTGATGAAAAAAGCACTAATTTTACAGCCTAGTTTTCCTCAGACAATGATAAAGTGAGAATCCACTTTACTATCCCAGTTATATTCTAAACTGAACATAAAACCACTGCACTCCCCAAAAAGAGTCTTTGACGATTTTCAGGAGGAAATTTTTTTCAAAGGTTTGTTATTTGTTTGGTTCGTTTTACGACAGGTCAACATTTATTGGTTTATTTTAAGCCGAAGTCTTGAAACTTATTTATTGACACAATAGAATTTATCTTCACAATCATTTTAAACAGATAAACAAAATTTGTAGAAAAAAAAACGTGTAGAAAGTTTGAGGACTATATCCAGCAGTTATGGATAATTTGACTTTCACGGAAACGTCCGAAACGCGTACTTCAGATAGTAATAGTTGGAATTTACAAAGCTTTTTTATAGAGTGGCACAAGGCCGTATGGATGGGGCACCCAATGAGACTCGAAGTCACTTATGAAGTTTTGACAGTCTAGCTTGCAAACCATTACACCACCAGAGGCGCCCACTTCAGATTCCCAAGATTTTGTCTTTGTCATCGAGACTGTCAAGTGTTTTAAACAAGTCGTTAACAGAGAACTTTTTAAAAAAAATCAACTTATTGATAATATTTGATTGGAGGCCAAATTGTTTAGCCATCATAGACCATTGTAAAGACTTGGGAGACCTTCCAAATCTTTTTTCACAAACTCAAGCAATAACGATATGCGAGAATAATTAATCTCTCTCTCTCTCTCTCTCTCTGTCTCTCTCTCTCTCTCTTTGGTACACACATATATACAGTAATATTTATTATCGTCTAGAAGCAAGTACACCCAAGACAATTTTTTAATAAAAAGTTTCCTCTTAAACCAAAGATTCAGTATTTTGTTATTTCTATTAGAAAATTACATACGGTCCGACAGAATGATTTTTTTCAGTTTGGAAGGTAAACAAGAAAAAGCAAAATAAATCCTACTCAAAATTTGTTAAACTGTAAAAAGAACAGTATAAGCCATTTTATCACTATACATCGTATTCTCTTTATTTAAATGATTATATATCCAAATATTTGTCGCCATAAACTGTACTCCTGAAAATCCGTGACACATTGTAACAGTATGCAGAGCCGAAACTCTACCACTGAGCCATCGGTTCACATCGCACACAAGTGATGCCAAACTTACTAGTCATGGTAATTTCGCCGCCAATTAACCTGAATGTGTCTTGTAAGTTACATCCATACTCTTTACAGAAGACACGGTATCTTCAAGGGCCACGTCTTCCCAAGACGATTGGAAATACACATCGGCGTAATTATTATAACCTCAAGGGCAAGGAAATAGATGTACATTTTATGTTTTAAGTAGAGGAATTATATTGTAAATTAAATTACCATAACCGGACGATTTTCTGGTCAGGGTAATTCAATTTACTACATAATTCCTCAACTTAAAAAAGAAAATGCACATGAACTCCTGAAGTTTCACTCTAGTGCAACCCTCTGGTGCCTAAACTTGATGCCTCACCAGGAAGATCTGCAGAATTTGTTGAAGTCTCACTCTAGTGCAACCCTCTGCTGCATAAACTTGATGCCTCACCAGGAAGATCTGCAAAATGTGCCTGGTACTGCTGCAATATTATGACGAATAAGAACGTGAAACTTTGCCAGTGGTACGTGACAGACCATTTGGTATCAACAGAGTAAGAAATCATAAAAGAGATAGATCTGGTGAACAAGCAGGCACACAGAATGTCACCACGAACTAAGATGAGGTACCTTGGGAAGTTTCAGTCACAGGAGCACGATGCTCGCCATTGCACGCCATGATGACAACTGGAATGGTATGAATGCAATTGCTCAAAGACTTATTACCTACCTACTGACCTTAAATTATGCCTACATGACGGTTGTTTAAAATCCGAGATCCTTCAGCCGGTTTCTTTGCAATCAAAACTGATATTATAAGGATTATTTATTGCCAAATTCTACAGAATTGAAACTCTGCCACGAAAGATATGAACATGGAATCATCCAAAAAATTAATGCAATTTTATTTTTGGCTACGTAGGTACTGCACTTCTATTTATGACGTCGTTTTTACGAAAAATCTGCTGGGAAGAGACATAAATATGTAAACGATAGGATTTTCTGTGAATTGCGCAAGTGATTAGGAATTCAACTTGCAGACCTACTTACCAATCAATGTGACAAAGATGTGCTCTCCTTATATGTATTCACGGAATTCTATTACTTAAACAAACTCACACACTTATATATATATATAAACACGGATCGAGAAACGAAGACTAGAATGGATTTGGAGAAAGAAAAGATAAAGGCTAAGTGTTAGGTGAAATCAGACGTATGAGAAAATAAAAGCCTAAATAAACATTTTATGAGGTTCAAAATCTAAACATGAATGTGAAGTCCTAGAAGCAACGCTTGACTTTAGAATTAATAATTTCGTGACAAAACATCGACTTACACAATATTACATTTGACAGACAGAACGACAGATAGAGAGGAATGGAGAGGGTGGTCAAGTAAGCGTACAATGGAGAAAATAATGTATAACACTGTGTGAGATAGATAGATAGATAGATAGATAACAAAATTTGGTTTATTTTCATATTTTGTGGGATGTCAGCCTTTTTTGGCTTATCCAATGTAGAAGTTCATTTTTTTTTTGGTTTTGTAAAAAAATATAGGATTTGAAATACCTAATTACGAGGTGCATACGTTAAGTTTCCAGACTTTTTTCGTATAGGCATTTAAAATTGTCGAAGACTCTTGAAAATTCAGTATGTTATTGCTATACATCTTATGAGATGACTGAACAATTTTTAGGATTTCAGATTTAAAAGAACAGCTGCAACAGGAATTGGAATAGACTCTACTAAAACCTGATTGTCACAGCTGGTGAATTTCAAAAATGAAATCTGACATGTCTAGATAGGTTAGCCCTTTGGCTACGGGTGCTCCCCGCTAGGGATTGTGGAAACTTCAAAGTATGTAAATTACTAGAATTAAATAGGAATACTTGAAACCAAATAACTGTGTGAAAACTATTATAGGGGTTGATGAGCTAGACTGCAACATCGTAGTAAGTGAATTCAAACGCCAGTGAAGCTATAACATTCACTCTCGGACAAATACCATCGAAAAAAGTATGAACCCCCCCCTCGATCCACTCGGCTATGCGTAAAATAGTAGCTCTACTGTTCTTCTACAAGAATTGCTTTGGCATTAAATAACCCACAAAGATTGATATGCCATTAAATAAAGAAACAAAACCTAAACTGAAACTATCAATGCTGCGTGCAATCCTGAACAAGTCCTGGCAGCAACACCCCACAAGACACCAACTGTACGGCCACCTGCCCCCTATCACGAAAACTATTCAAGTTAGGCGAACCAGACATGCAGGACATTGCTGGAGAAGCAGAGATGAACTCATAAGAGATGTACTCTTATGGATCCCCACACACGGCCGCGCAAAAGCAGGACGACCAGCACGAACGTACATTCAGCAGCTATGTGAGGATACAGGTTGTTGTCCTGAAGACCTACCTAGGGCGATGAACGATAGGGAGGAGTGGCGAGAGAGGGTCAGGGATATCCGTGCTGCCAGCACGATATGATGATGATGAATATGGTTTTAAAATTTCATATTCAAATCTGATCATACTCACTTATCTATTTGACCCAGAGATGGAAACTAAACAGGTATTAGTATTTCTTATACATATAGGTTCTTAAATATAGAGCTCTTACACGAACAAGACTGCTATGCATCTGTATTGTTGGTGTATATCCGTGATACAACTATACGTATACATATATATCCAGAAACATCATCAACAATAATGATAACGAACACACTTCTTTAGAAAAATATACCTCTCACAAAAGGGTTGTGTGTGAGAGGTGAGTTGGAGACTGAACAGACTGCAACATATTGACCCCAAGATCCTCCGACTATAGCAGCACTTCTTTTTCATTCTGCTGGGCTGCTCAACCGGGTGTGTTGAGGGCCCAAACTCTCTGCTTGGCGCTGGTTCTCACTGCCTCGAACTGCAACTCGAACTTCAACAAACTGACTCCAACTAACTCGAACTGTCTGTGGCACCGGGTTATATAATTGTTTGACATACCCCTGCTTCTTGTGGGCGTCGCATCTGCACCGAATTAAACCCGTCCACATGTCAAGGTGATATCTTCGACCGGATGCACCTGTTTCTCGATTGACGGCTGGGTCAAAGGTCAGTATGTTACATTGTGTCATTTACATTTACCAATATTAAATGGCTCTGTCGGCTGGGGTTGCAGAGTACACCGACTGTATCTCTGCAAAGGGGTAAGACACCCTCAGCAAGTATTCTGTCGATGACACGATACAATATGATGGAGAGACTTCAGTAATGCTGGAACTTTGGGGAATGTGGAGTACTTCTTCATTGCTATCGCTCCGATGTTACTCTGGTCTGCAGTGGTAGAACCTGATAGGCTCCTTTCTATGGGTCAAATAGAACTAAACCATGTCCTTACGCTAAAATTTTAAATTTAACCGTGAGTAAAAAACAATACTTAAGCTAAACTGAATTTTTTAAAAAATAGAATTGTTTGATCATTTAACTGTCTGTGAACAAATGATTGATGTTTAATTGAATTGTTAGTGATACATAGCAATACTTGGAGCCATTTAACATTGTTGGCATTCTAAACTGAATTGTTTAGAATAGAACTGTCTTTATATTTAACTGTGTGCAAACCAAAAACTGTATTTAAACCAATGACTGTGTGTAAATAAAAGACTGTACTTAGGCTAAACTGAATTGTTTGAAATTAAATGAAATCATCCGTGTTCTAAAAATCGAGCCCAGGCTTTTTTAAAAATGTTATCTTCAAAATGAGTTTAGAAATCATATATCTAATAAATGTGTAAAAAGGATTTGACATTAAATGACCTACAATGTCGATAGGCCAGAAAACTAAATGAAACCAAACTAATTATGTATATTGATTACCCACTCGGACCAAAGAACGCAAACATACATATGCACACACATGCGTTTGCAAGAATTTAATTCAAGTAATTATTCTGTCAAGCAATTACTTGCTTTCAAGTACATTTGTTTCCTGTACATTTGCTAACACCTATCTAAGAATAATTATGATTATTAGTTTGTATACAATTACATAGTTTTTAGTATTCTTATGTAATACAAATATTTTTCAAACAAATCAATTTGAGCCATCAATCGGACTCAAACAAATTATTCCTGGTCAGAGTGGACTTCGAAGTAATAGCAACGAAGAGGTGAGTTCATATTCTCATAGCGCCAGATTTGAAGTCTCGAGATCGGATGTGGTCTAGTGTCATATCCAAGACACAGAGAGTTTAATAGGCAATGTATTGTATCTTGGATTCTTATCTAACACTAATAATTTATACAAAATTTTACGGTTTCCGGTAACTATCCTTATTTAATAATAATTTAATTGCCTAGAGAAAGATGGTTTTTAAAGATTTCTATCTAATACTAATAATTTCCAAACATACCAAATCGAACAAGTGATTAGAATTTAATAGGTTCTATTTCTTTGAGTTAAAGTGGAAGTCGGAGTTATTGTAATTTAGTTGTGGCTCTACACTCCCAAGAACCGGAGCCTCACGACTGGATGCAGTGTATTGATATATCCAGTATACGAGGCGTTAGATAAGAAAGGAGAATAAAAAAAAAACTCTATTAAAAGAAAGAAAAATAAAGCATAAAATACATGACAAGGGTGTGACTTAAGAACAATTTTGAGATCTTTAACCTTGGTATGGTGATTGCTCTAAGCGAAAGAAAACTATTATGCTATTTATGCACAAGACACGCTACATGATCTGCGCCCCACAATCAAAGAGGTCACTAGACCAGTGGAAAAAAAAAACACAATTTCAGTATGATAGAAAAAAAATCAACTAAGAAAATCACGAAAAAGGAAGATTTATGTAGCAACTAACTACTTGGACGAGGGGGAAAAAAGTAAAAATTTTAAAAAGAAAAAAAAAAGAAGTGAAAAAAAAAAACCATTAAAAAGAGGAAGTGTCTTCAAGAGAGAAGAAAAGCCACGCATTTTCCCTGATAGTTTAAACTCGTCAACCCATCAGCACGAACGGTAATTTATGAGCGGGATCTCTCGCAGGCCACTTTACCGCTAATCCTTTAGTTTGTCTGGCTGACGGACCTGAGAGTGCAATTGATTAGACTTGTCAACGAGCGCGCACGAGCGTCTACTTCCTGGATCCCACCAACACACGTCACACATCTTTCTTGCCAGATTTTGCTGAAAAGAGGCAGCCAGTTGGTCAAGAGTGTGGACAGAAAGGAAAGTTAGGTGAGGGCGGCGCAAGAACGTCTGGCCGCTACACAGAGAGTTTTAGCGTAGAAATATTGAAGAAGGACATTATTAGATGAAGTCTCTCTCTGCCACTGAAGTTTTGCTAACGTTTAGGGCCGGAGAATGGGAATGTGTCTGAATGGATTGTTTGTAGTTGGTGGTTTCGCCAAATAGCCTGTTAAAAAATCTCGTAAAATCAATATTGGTCTTTTAGATGCCAAAACCTTACGTCAGCAAACTAGTATGTTTAACGAGTTTTCATTCTTCTTTCTTCTCCATCTGTCAATCAGTCTCTATGTTTTTCTCTGACTTCATTTACAGGCTTATCAATACATATGAGGTCCTAAATTTGCGGCGAGTCCAGTTGCGTAATGCGTAAACTGATGGAATACGGTTTTAACGTATGAGAGTTCAAACACCAGTCGCTCTATTATATTCATTTTTGACAAATACTCTCGGAAAACGTATGAACCCTCTAACTCCCCACCCCAAGTTATGAAGTAAATAGTTTACTGCTGCTCTTCTATAAGGGTTATTTAAGCTTCGAATAATCCAGTAAGGTATATTGCTCTGTCGGCTGGGGCTGAAGAATACATCGACTGCATCTCTGCAGAGGAGTAAGACCCCCACAACGAGTGTCCTAGACATAACACTAAGTAATCTGATGGTGAGGTTCCAGTAATGCTGGATCTTTGGGTAATGCGGAGCAACCCTTGATTGCCATCGCTCCCAGATTCACACAAACCCAGTGTGGTAGCACCTGGTAGGGTCCTATCTATGGGTCAAATAGAACTAAACTATGTACTTATAGTAAACTGCATTGTTTGAAATGGAACTATTTTTTGTATGCTGAACTGAATTGTCTGAAATAAAGCTATTTTGACATTTAACAGGGTGTAAACAAAAAAACTATACTTATAAGAAAGTTAATTGTTTGAAATATAACTGTTTATATATATATATATATATATATATATATATATATATATATATATATATAATGGATTTGGAATTAAATAACCTACAATTGTTGATATGTTATAAACCAAACAAAATCATTGCCCAGTCAACAGAGGGCAAGGACCCCGCAACAAGTGTCCTAGATATGACACTAAGCAATCTGATGGTGAGGTTCCAGTAAAATAGAAATGTTTTCCATCATCAGACTCTGATCTTTCTTGAAGTAGTTTCCTGTTACCAATATTGCTATGTATCACAAACAATTCAATTAAACACCAGTCAATAGTCTGGGCATTGTTAATTGATCAAACAGTTCTATTTCAAACAATTTGATTTAGTATAAGTATTTTGCTTGCTCTTAGTTTAAATGTCAAAATGTTCTATTTGACCCATAGATTGGAACCATTCAGGTGCTACCATTCCAGGCCAGAGCGGACTCAGAAACGAGGGTAACAAAGAGGTACCCTTAATTCCCTAAAGTTATAGCATTACTGGAGCCTCACCATTAGATTATTTAGTTTCATATACAAGATACTCGGAGGGTGGGGTATCACTCCTCTCCAGAGATGCAGTAGGTGTACTCTACAGCCCCAGCCGACAAGGGTGGTAGGTTTATATTTACGTTTTGGTAGAATTGTTTTACTGAGAGTTTTTTTTTACACAAGAATAATTCTATTTAACCCTTTGTAGGACTCTAACAGGTACTCTCACTCCATATTAGAATGGGCATCGAAGTATGGGCAATGAAGGGGTACTCTACACTGCCTAGATCGCTAGAACTGGAGGTTCACAATCAGATGCAAATTAGTGCCATACTAGGATGATTTTTTGTGGTGGTGCGATATTCCTCTGCAGAGAATCCAACCGATAGGATTGGGCTGATGTCGGGTGAGAGAAAATCACCCGACATCTGCCCAATCCTATCGGTTGGATTCTCTGCAGAGGAATATCGCACCACCACAAAAAATCATCCTAGTATGGCACTAATTTGCATCTGATTGTGAACCTCCAGTTCTAGCGATCTAGGCAATGTAGAGTACCCCTTCATTGCCCATACTTCGATACCTGGATATCAGCCTACGAAATGAAAAACGATGCCTGGATATCAGCCCACGAAATGAAAAACGATTTCATCAGCTCCTCCTCCTAACAACTGGGTACTGAGTTAAATGTTGGTTTCAATGCGTTGTTAGTGTTGTGATATTAAAGACTTTGATTCGTTCTACGAATGCTGACATACAATTTGGTTCTATGAATGCTCACATAAAAGTTGGTCTTACGAATGCTCACATAAAGGTTACTCCTATGAATGCTCACATAAAAGACAGAAAAATTACTCAGTGCAAATCTGGTAGAAACTAGAGCAGGTGACTGATTCTCAGACAACTTCTTGATCGGTGAGGAAAAGCGGTGTCATTACACCTAGCAAGAATCAAATGACTACCCAAGTCGGCTAAGGCTTTAGAATACGTCGACTACATCTCTTCAGAGGGGTAAGGCACCCACCCACTAGATTAGTTTGTAGGTGGGGTCCTGGAAATGACATTACTCCCACGTTCACCCTGAATCTGAGTGATAGTGCTGTTTGGGTTTCACCTATGGGTCAAATAGTACTAGTTTTAAACTGCATCTGATAGGGAAGCTTAAATCTTTGAGCTTTCGGGAATGTGGAGTACTCCTTCCAGGCCATTACTCCCAGATCCTCTCTAATCCGAAGGGGTTGTACCTGTTATTGTTCTATCAATGTATCAACTAGAACTGATTAACCATTTAACTGTGTACAAACTAATTACTGCTGCTAAATGAATTTATTTGTGTTACATTGCAGTGCTTAAAAGCACATAACTGTGTGCCAACAAAGGAGTTATGGCTTTTTAAAAATCTGACCTATAAACTATTTGGTTTAGATGATATATACATAAATGTATGTGTGAGAGAAAGAGTGAGAAAGAGAGAGAGAGAGAGAGAGAGAGAAAGAGAGAGAGAGAGTGTGTGTGTGTGTGTGTGTGTGTGTGTGTGTGTGTGTGTGTGTGTGTGTGTGTGTGTGTGTGTGTAAAGAAGATTTGACATTGAATAACCCACAAGGGTTGATATACAATAAACCCAACTAATCAACCTGTCACATGAGAATTTGGGGAATGTTGCAGATTTCACGGGCTCGATATGTTACACGCCCATTGCAGTCGAAAATTTGTCGCAAGTCGCTTTCTAAATACGTAGAAAAATAATGTTTTCTTGCAGAAAACAAGTTGTATGTAAATACTGGTATATATATATATATATATATATATATATATATATATATAGACAATTATGAAACAGGAGTTTTGGGAAAGCAATAATACATATATATATATACATATGTATATATATATATATATATATATATATATTGGAATTTTGGAAAAGCAATAATATATATATATATATATATATATATATATATATATATATATATATATATATTGCATTCTCAAAATTCCTGTCTCGTGAGTGTTTATATTTTTCAAGAAAAAAATATGTTAGAATAATCGTAATAGATAAGCTAATGAAGGTGAAGTAATAATTATTTTTGTTTCTATACTGTTCCTCTTGCTGGTATCCAACCAGTTTATTTCATCCAATGTACTTTTGCGTCTTTTAGTCTTTTTATTTCGCTCTTTACGCTTCTCATCCGTTGTTAACATGAACAGTCATCACTTTAATTCTGATTCGAAATAATCTCTGTAAAATGCTACATGTGTGAAATAGATGTTATTAAATCTAGATATTTGTTTTGTAAAGAAATGTTTTCCATCATCAGTCTCTGGTCTTTTTTTAACTTGTTTCCTGTTACTTATTTCTCGTTTTCATTATCAGTCTTGCCCAGTTGGCTGGGGCAGTAGAATACACCGACTGCAACTCTGCAGAGGGGTAATACTCCCAAATGCGTGTCCTGATATGACACTAAACAATCTGAGGGTGAAGTTCCAGTAATACTCTAACTTTGGGGAATGCAGGGCACCCCTTCATTGCCATTGCTCCCAGGTCCACTCTGGCCCGGAATGGTAGCACCAGATAGGACCGTATCTATGGCTTAAATAGAACTAACTGCATACTTATGCTAAACTAGATTATTCGAATTAGAACTGTTTGACTAAACTGAATAGCTTGAAATAGAAATGTCTTTGATAATTAAACTGTACTTGCATCTAAACTACGTACTTATGCTAAACTGAAGTGTTTTAAATGGAACTGTTATTGGCATTGAAACTCTACTTACACAAAACTGAATTGTTTAATATAGAACTGTGTTTGAAATTTAACTATGTGTTAACAAAATCTATACTTATACTAAACTGAATTAGCTGAATTAGAACTGTTTGAATAAGCTGAATAACTTGAAATAACTTGACATATAAACTGTGTACTCATACTAAACTGAACTTTTTGAAATAGAAGTATTTGCATAAGAATGGATTTAGCGTTAAATAACCTACAAAGATTGATATGGCATAAAATCCCACCAACCAACCATTATCCGTCATAGCTTTTGGCCTATGCGTACACCCTTTTTTGCTGAAAATGTATTTTCACTTGTAATGAACTTTTTAAAAAAAAGTCTAAAATAAGAATTAAAGATGGAAAAAAGAGTCCGTTGTCTTCTTTTACGGATTTGTTAACGTCTTAAATGTCACTATAATTTATTTTATTCTATTTTTTTACATAAGCAACACCATAAAACGGTCTTTAAGAGCGTGTGTCACTTTTCGCAAGATACCAGTGTGTATCCTTTTGGGAATAAAAAAAAAAGAAGGCTGTTTCACTGTTGGTTCCTAGATACAATGATACTACAATATGAGAAATCAAAACCATTTATTTTCGATGGAATATAAGTCATATAGATTTTGCAAGTAAATTATTTAGACTTATATGAGGGTATGTATTTACTGAAACCCTCAACCACAAGTAGGGCACGATACAAGGTTAATTTTTAAGTGAACTATATTTGGTTTCAATTCAGGATTTTTTCCTTCTCCTAGACTATTTGGTTTACCTAGATTAAAAAGATTTAACGTCCTACTATTTACCCCAAACGGGTTTCCTCGTGGTGTAATGCTTAAAGCGATAAACTGCGGAACCGTAGTAGGCGAGTTCGAACTCTGGTCGCGCTATTACGTTCTTTATCGGACAAATATCCTTTGGAAAGCTATGAACCTCCATATCCCCAGCTATGGATTAAATAGTACTACTATTGTTCTTCTAGGAGAATTGCTTTAGTATTATATAACCTACAAAGGTTGATTTGCCATTAAACAAAGAAACCAACCAACCAAGCTGGAGACAAAGTAGTTGAATTCATTCTGTTCATACGTGAAATACAAACGGACTTGTCAAGGATTTGAACTCGGGCAGCCAATTCTATTTCCTACGCTTATAACTGTTACTCTATGCTCGCTTCCATAGACGCTGGACGTATACATTGAGAACGCAGTTTAATTTACAACCACTAACTTTTGTAGATATATCGGCTACCTCTGTCATATATGCATGCCTTAGGTCACTCGATTTCTAACTGTTTTTCTTGGGCTCAGTTGGCTCGCCCTTTGAAATTCTCTTATGGAGCCTCTCATTGGATCTGACAGACTTAGCTGTCATCTGGGCCACCTCAACCTTTGACCCTTGCTCATTCATTCTTCAGGTAATCGATATTTTCCTTGGCTGTCCAATAAACATAACGCTTTCTATTCTACTCTTCTATTACTGCTGGCTGTTCCCATTTTCTTAATTCAATTCTTACAATTGAGTAATTTTTTCTTTTTTACTTTATTAAAATTGTACATGTCTAATGAAAAAGAAGAAAATATTCTTTGACTCTGAGACAATCAAAGTTAATTGAAAAGATTAAAACCGTCAAAAATATTGCTTAATCTGTGAAGAAATAAAAGAGGATACAATTAACCTGTTGACCTTATTCAAGTATTTATTTATCGTCCCACCAAGCTAAACGTCGACGCAAACTTCTTTTAATATGAGGTATCACGCTGGGAGCAAACCTTCTGTGCAGCGGTTTCATAAAGTGTCAAGATTCCGTTGCCATTCCTCTTCAAGGGCACCTCAGGCGGCAAGCAATGAACTCAACCGTTGTCACTTTTACAGCCTAATGGAAGGCTTCCAGGTAAAAAGTTGTTATTATTTCTCACCCAGCCGATGGAAGAAACTCAAATTCAAAATAAGTATGCTTTATTTCGAGTGCGATTGGACACAACTTATTTTTTAGAATAACCATCGGAATAATTTTCTCATAAAAATGTTCCTAAAGCGTTTAACTTACCCGTTAACATTCGTGAGTCAACTCACCAAAATTAATTAAAAAAAAAAATCACCTATATATTGCACTAACCCGCGAATATTTTTAAACAGTACGCTACTAGCAAGATATAAACTACAAAAGACCGCTACTTGCTGTTTTGAATAAATTCAGGAAGCAAAAACAGAACAACAGCTGTGTGACCACTTACCTCCCATCTCAAAAACTATCCAAGTAAGACGAAAAGACACTGGGAACACTGTTGTAGAAGCAAGGACAAAATTATTAGCGACGTTCTTTTAAGGACTCCAACACATGGACGCATCAGTGTCAGCCGACCAGCAAGAACTTAGTTTGATCATCTTTGTATGGGTACTGGATATAGTTTGTAGTACCTGACGTAAGCGATGGACGATAGGGATTGATGGTGAGAGTGAGTCAGGTAAATTTGTGCTGTCAACGCGATTTGACAATGATGATGGCACCACTATTAGGAATAAAGGCGCTAATATTTTGAAACAGTTCCCAATATCATTAATTAACCTGCTAATATTTTGAAACAGTCCTCTAATATTATGAATTAATGTTTTGAAACACTTCGTAAATCTTAGAAATGAAACTACAATTATTTTCAAAAAGTCTATCAATATCCGCTAATGTTTTCGAACAGCCCATCATTATTTTGAATTAACCAACATGTATTATTAAAGAGCCGGCCCATTTAAGGCACTGACCAGCAAATACTTTAAAACAGATGGCAAATATAATGATTTACCAGCAGAAATTTTGAAACAGTTTGCTAATAAGTTCTGTAATTCGCTAGGTTCATCAATAAATCCACCCCCGAACCAGAAAAGATAAAAAGGAATGACTAATGTTTGTTGTTTTTAACAATATTTTTATTGACAGTGTCCTTAATCCAGTACTTTCTCATAGATAATGTGTTTTACATGCATTATTGTAGTATACAGTATGGATTAAAGTTCAGTTTAAAACAGTTCTCGGCCAAAAGCGTATATAGTGCGTCATTATTTCAAGATTGGCCACAGATTAACAGCATTCCATTGTTCCTGCCTGTTGAGAGAAGCTACTGCCAAAGAGTTGAATGTTTTACATGGACATTCAACAACAATACATACATACATACATACATATATATATATATATATATATATATATATATATATATATATATATATATATATATATGAGAGAGAGAGAGAGAGAAAGTAAATGCGATAAGTAAGAATTCATATTCTTAGTATCGCTTCATAACGATATGTTTCATGCATTTTCTATCCGATAAAAGATATATAAAACTTATAGTATTAAGGCAAATCAAAAGGTGAGATATAAAGTACTTTAATTTTTATACACCTTTTAATGACCTGTATTTGAACACTTATTTTAATTTATCAAACTTTTTTTCTAGAATTGTTTATTCTCGTCTGTTAGTCATTACTTCGAAATTCTCTTTTACCTGGAGTGGTTGTAAATTTGGCGGTCCCATCTATGAGTTAAATAAATCCGTTTAAAAATTATTAGGTTTGGTTTCTTTATTTAATGGCATATCAACCTTCATAGGTTGCTTAATGCCAAAGCTATCCCCACAGAAGAACTGCTGTCGTACTACTCAACCCATAGCTGTCGATGATTAGGGGTATCACATCATTTCCAAGGATAGCAGTCCCAAAGTGAGCACTATAGTGCCACTTGGTTTTAAACTCACTTTCTACGATGTCACAATATAGCACATTAGCCACTAGACCATCAGCACTCTCTGTTGAAAACTATTATTGAATGACAATACGTGATACCATATAACTATACATTTTCTGTTTTAAGAATTGATTTTTGAGTTGCTATTTTTTATTGTTTGGTTTGGTTAATGACATATCAACCTTCTCGGGTTATTTCATGCCAAAGTCATCCCCCTAGAAGAACAGTGTATTCTACAGACCCAGCCGACTGGGCAAGAAGCTATGTAATTACAAATAAATTATTAGTATCGAATAGAAATACTTGAAACTAGAGAACAGCGTAAATTATTTGTATTAGATACGGAGATTTGGTATCACGTGTGGAAAAAAAACTTTAAAAATAACCAAAAAATGTATACATGAACGTATAATGAAGGTAATACCCTAACCTTTATCATAAAACAACACTAGAGAGGATGATATGATGTAATAGGTTATATATATATATATATATATATATATATATATATATATATATATAACTGAAATATAAACTCAACTGATCATCATTTTGCTATTATAGATTTATTTCAGCCAGCTACTACAAGAGAGCTGGCTTCATCAGAGAGCGATCACAAAATGGATAGGTATATTGAATATAGGGAAATACATAACATCACTCGTTAAAAAAAATAACATATAAGAGGATGGAGAATATCAAAAGCAACTAGGTTAGAAATAGTCATCATCCTATACCTTAAATTCATTTTGGCGTCTTTTTTCATTGATTAATTATTGGTTGTTTGGTAAGCCGTTCTTAACATTTTACTTATTCAACGTTTTCTTTTTTAAGAAAACATCTGTCTATTTATTCTTTTCTCTATTTATATATTTATTTTAGAGGTGTGTAGGTAAAGTTATTGCTAATTCCAAACTTTTCTTTAATTAAAAAGATTAATTTCGGGGTTATTTTTCCTTTCTAGATAACATTTAGATAATCGGTGTATCGCTATTTTGATATTAAACTCTAATACTGCCTAAATAATTTGTATTTAATCCTACCGTTATTCTATTAATCAAGCCTTGATAATTCTCAAATTAGAGAAGTTATTTTAAAAAGACTATCACTGATCTAAAGAAATCTGTATTATTATTATCATTATTATTATTGCTCTCTTAGTCATTATTATTATTACTAATATCATGAGTTATTTCTATATTCTTATATTGTTACCTTATTACCACCAGTATTTACGTTAACGCAGATATACTAACCTTCATTCTCCAATTCTGATATCATAACCATCACTCTCCAATTATTATTCCCATCAATTTTTATATTCAAAACCTTTATTAAATGAGTTTTAATTTATTTTTATGCCGGTATTTAAATATTAGTTCACTCTTGTTATTTAATTCTTGGCAAGTGACTATTTATTCAACTACACTAATTTCTTCTTCCGGGCAAAGGTTGCATCTACTGTTAAAACTTCTTCGGAGAACATTTTCCAAATACATCTACACTTAATTTTTGCATTTCGGGCACTTTCTTTCAAACTCCAAAATAATCTTAAAAAAGGCTGTTTGGTTTCTAAGTAACGGATTGAAGAAGGAATGTCTTATAGTTATATAATCTGTTTTCAATTTCACGCTGAGCTTCAAATATAAATCTTCTCTTTATTATTATTTTCTATGGAGAAAATATTTGATTTGCAGACAACATTCTTGGAATTACACCTTCCTCCCACGGAGCATTCTTCTTTATTTCTACAATTACAATGCACTTTATTTGTCCTCAGATTATCATTATTTGATTTATCAATTCATTATCTGTTATGGTTAGAGATAATTTTCAATATATTATTAACTCAGGATGAACTAATTTTTACTGTGTTCCTCTTTAAAAGTTTCCTTAACAGGTAGTCTTTTTTGAAGTGTTTATATATTAACGATAACCGTTATCGTAGTAGGAAATGAACACGGCGACACGAGTTCAAATCCTGGACGAGACTGGCAGCATTTCACGTAGCACTAATACCCTTGGGAAAGGTATGAATCCAATTATTCTCCCTCCAGCTATGGGTAAATAGTAGGGCAGGCTGAGTTCTTTAGCTTTGGTGAGGCAACTAGTCTACGAGAAGGAAAACTTTGAATTCAAACCTGTTAAACCCCGCTTAAAAATTGACCTTGTGTCATATCCTATCCGAGCGGAGAGGTTGGTAAATATGTATATATTAAGTTGAAGAAGTATTTTCCTACATTGATCTTATTAAATTTAAACTAAGAGGAATTATATTTGAGAATCACTTGGATTTTCGAGTGGATTGCTATCTCTAATATACTTTAAATTTTATCACGTTTTCTTATTCATCTATTAAACTATTTTTGAGGTGAGCACCATTTCCTGTATGTTTGTTTGTTTGTTTCATTGCCGTTTAAGGTTTCTGCCGTCTCTTTTGACAAATGTCTCAAGTAATGAAGGATTGTTGAATGCTTTTGAAAGAGCAATTCCTTCTCAATCATGCTCTTCTTAAATCTCGAATCACTGATGATGTGTTCGGCGTGCAAATTGTTTATCGATTCGGCGAGCAAGCTCCCGTCTTCCCGCTAAGTGGATTTGATTAGTTTGTCATTTGGTTAGGGGTAGGGATCCTGTGCATCGAACGCTATTCGTCACACGAAATAAATAAAAATCCACTCGTGTGCGCATACAGCCATAAACAGCGCTATTTAACTCTCCAACTATTTCTTTTTCTCTTTCGTTTTCTCTCTCTCTCTCTCTCTCTCTCTCTCTCTCTCTCTCTCTCTCTCTCTCTCTCATTCACTATATTTCTCTCTGTCTTTTTCACTTTCTCACACCCGCAGTCTGTTCATATCTTTCTATCAATCTATATTTGGCTGTTCATTATGCAACAGCTCTTTGATATCTATCTATCTATCTATCTATCTATCTATCTTGTTCTATTCATATCTATCTGTCTATCTCAGTTTATATCTACTTTAATTTTTTCCTATCTGTCTATCTATCTGAGTCTTTAATATCAATCGCAATCTCTTCACTTCACTCACTCACTCTATGTCTGCATGTCTCTCTTTCCTTCTTTCTCTCTCTGTCTCTCTGTTTTTATTTGTTGGTTCCCAATGTGACTTTTTTATCTTCCAGTGATCCTTCGCTCTCTCTCTCTCTCTCTCTCTCTCTCTCTCTCTCTATCATTCGCTCTTTTTCTCTCTTTATTTTTCTCTCTCTTACACTTACTGTCTCTTCATATCTATCTATCAATCTATTTCAGTTTATATCTATTTTAATATTTTCCTATCTGTCTATCTGTGTCTTCATATCAGTCTCAATCTCTTCACTTCTCTCACTCACTCTCAGTCTGTCTGTCAGTCTGTTTGTTTGTCTCTCTCTCTGTTTTTATTTATTGATTCCCAATGTGACTTTTTCTATCTTCCAGTGATCCTCTCTCTCTCTCTCTCTCTCTCTCTCTCTCTCTCTCTCTCTCTCTATCCTTGTCGACACAGATCGAATTACACTGACTGTATCCCCTGCAAAGGGTTTAGACTTCTCTGCAATAAACAAGGAGTACCCTGGGTATAATACTAAACTCTGTCTGGTGGAGAGGTTCCGATAATGGAGCTCTCTGGAGTTTTGAGTACCCCTTCATTGTCATTATTTACACGTCAATTCTTATATGGAGTAGTAAAACCAGTTAGGGTCCTATCTATATGTCTAATAGAACTGTTTACAAATTGTTCGTATTTGATAGGACCGTGTGCAAAAACATCTCTTAAACAATTACAATGCAAACGATGTAAATATTAACATATAATGAACGTGATTTCCTAACCTCAAGGCATAACGTAGTAAAGTCGGCGACCGTTGTCGAGGGCTACTAAAAGGCTCCCTTTGCGATAGCTACTACACCGAGGTGTAGGAGAGGGCATTACTCCTTTCCCTGGATTACTCCACTTGATACGTACCTTATATCGCTGAGTGTTAAGCAAGGAGATATCCAGTACCATTTTTAAAGTCTTAGGTATGACGCGACCTGGGATTGAACCCAGGTCTCCTGGACCATTGGCGAACACTCTACCCACTAGACCAATGAGCCGGTTATAAACCTCAAGGCATAAAATAACCCTAAATTGATTAATATGCCGTTAAAATCAATCAATCTATCACTCTGTCAAATTTTTTTCTCCCTTTCGATCTCTCTCTCTCTCTCTCAATCACCCTATATATATATATATATATATATATCTTTCTCTTTTTCTTTCTCTCCCTCTCTCTCTCTCTCTCTCTCTCTCATTTATTTGTTATTTTTACTCGATCTATTAATTTTCACTGAGGGATCCATTCACCTGGTCTTGTGTGGATGCGTGTTTACAGTTACGGGTATCGTTTTAGTGATTTGAATCGGTGGCCCAAGTTCAAATCCTGGAGGAGGCTAATTGCGTTTCACTTCGACCTAATATATTTAGGAAAGACATGGACCCATCTCTTCTCTTTAGTAAGACAGTTCGGGTTCTTTAGCCTCGGTTAGGAAACCAGTGTAGGAGAAGGAACACTTTACTCTTCCTTAGTGGCCCAATATGATGGTGAGACTCCAGTAATGCTGGAGCTTTGGTTAAGGCTGAGTACCCGTTCATTGTCATTACTCCCACATCCACTCTAGCCCTGAGTGGTAGCAGTTGATAGGGTCGTATCTATTGGTCAAATAGAACTGTTGGACATTGAAACTGTGTACTTAAACATTTAAACTGAGAGCAAACAAATGACTTTTACTAAACTGAACTGCCTGAAATAGAAGTTTAATCATTTAACTGTGTATAATCGAATGACTGATGTTTTATTGAATTCTTAGTGATTCATAGCAATACTTGTAAATATTTGACTGCGTATAAACAAAGTATCAATTGTAAATATTATTATTCGTTTAAGACAGAAACAAAAGAAATCATTTACCTGTGTCCTAAAATAAATGCGCTCAGATTCGTTTTAAAATGTTTTTTACAAAATGTGTTCAGAAATCATATATTTAATATATGTGCATATTGAGGATTTGGCATTAAATAACCTACAGCCGTTGATATGCCCCAAAACCCAACTAAACCAAATTCTGCTTAAAAACAGACTTTGTATCACATCATTGGATGGAGAAATTGGATAAATGCCTACTTCCGGCCTTGTGCCACACTTTAGCATTGTTAAAAACTCCGTGTTCTTCAGTACGTATTTCTCTCTTTCTCTGTGCTCACTCTCCCTATCTGAATATTATTCTATTAATCGATACCTTCCTTCCCCCTCTGTCTGTCTGTCTGTCTGTCTCTCTCTCTCTCTGTTATTTTCTTTTTCGATTTTCCTTATCTGCTTCCATTTTCTTTCTTTCATTCTCTTCCATCTCATTATGTATTTCTCTTTGTTATACCATCTCTCAGTCCATCTGTTTTCTGTTTTTCTCTTCTTTTTTTTTCTTTTGGAGGATGGGTAAACCCCGTGGCTTTATAGCTAACGTTTTTACTGCAATATTGCTGTAAACGAGTTCGAACTCCAATCGCGGGCTCACGTTCACTTTCGGAATTATACCCTTGAGAAAAACATAAACTCCCTTCTTCTTCCAGCAATGTGTCAAATAGTACCAGTACTGTCCGTTCATATAGATAGATTTGGCATTAAATAACCCACGAAAGTTGATATGCCATTAAACAAAGAAACAAAACCAATCGTTTTCACTCGCTCTGTATGAGTTTTTCTCTTTTCTACATATCACTTTTCTTGCCCTCTCTTTCTCTCCCTTTCTTTCTCCCCATTCTTTCTCCCCCTTTCTTTCTCCCCCTCTCTCTTCTCTCCTCTCTCTCTCTCTCTCTCTCTCACACACATGCACACAATGTTTTCTATCGCTATTCTGTTTCTTTACTCCTTTTCTTTTTCTTTGACTCTTTTTTCTTTCTTTTTCTTTGCTTTCTTTTTCTTTTTCGTTTTCTCTTCTTCCATCAATCTCTCCAAAAGTTCTTCTTTCATTTGCTTTTCTATCTTTTTTACTCTCTCTTCAATGTTTTCTCTCTCTCTCTCTCTCTCTCTCTCTCTCTCTCTCTCTCGTACACACATACACTCTTTTCCAGTCTGCTCCAGCTGTAGAATACACCGATTGCTTATCGCCAGAGAGGGTAAGATCCCTCCTAACGAATGTCCTAGATATGACACAAAACAATCTGAAGGTCGGGTCCCAGTAATGATGGAGCTTTGGGGAATGCAGATTACCCCTTCATTGTCATCGCTTCTGGGCGCTCTCTAATCCGGAGTAGTAGCACCTGAAAGGGTTCTAACAACGGGTCAAATAGAACTAAACTGTGTACTTATACTAAACTAAATTATTTGAAATAGCACTCTTTTTAAATAGAACTAAACTGTGTACTTATACTAAACTAAATTATTTGAAATAGAACTGTTTTTAAATAGAACTAAACTGTGTACTTATACTAAACTAAATTATTTGAAAAAGAACTGTTTTGAAATTTAACTAAACTGTTTTTACATTTAACTGTTCGTAAACAAAATCTATTCTTATAACAAACAGAATTGATTGAAATATAATTTGGCGTTAAATGGCCCGAAAAAGGTTGATATGCCAAAAACAAAACAACCAACCAATAACACACACACACTCTCTCTCTCTCTCTCTCTCTCTCTCTCTCTCTCTCTCTCTCTCTCTCTCTTTAACTTTTGGGCTCTGTGTTTGTTTTTTGTTTCTCGTTTTCCCTATTTTTTTTCCTGAAGAGAGGAAGCACACCACCAACCCCAAATTGTCCAAGGTATGACACTAAACTGTATCTTCCGGTTAAACTTCAGATCACCTGAACTGGAGATCTGGAAAATATAGAGTATCCCTTCATTGCCATTACTCCCAGATTAACTCTGACCAGAATTAGCAATATCAGTTAGGGTTGAATCTAAGGGTAAAATAGATTTATTTAAGAATTTATCATCTTCGGTATGAATATTTAATGCTATATAGCAGAAACATTTTTTTGTTCAGAATAGTTATTTGAAACAATAATTTTTGCCAAGGACTATTATTATTGATTTGAAAAATATAACTATTTGCAAATATATGAGGATTATTACAAAGAAGTAATTAATTAAAACCAGCAGCGGTCGTGTCAATGCTACTATATGGATGCACCATATAGTATGCAACAACAATTCAAATACACATCATCTGTTTACCAGTCTTCCTTTCTCAATCTATCATTTCTTTCTTTGTCCAGTCGGCTGGGGCTGTAGAATACACCGACAGCAGCTCTGCAGAGGGATAAGATTTCCACCCATCCACAAACGAGTGTTCTGGATATGACACTAAACAATCTGATGGAGAGTGTCCAGTAATATTAGATTTTGGGGGAATGCGGAGTTCCCCTTAATTGCCATCGCTGCCAGGTCCACTCAGACCTGGAGTGGTAGCAACTGATAGGCTCATCTCTATGGATCAAATAGAACTAAACTGTATTATTATGCTAAACTGAATTGCTTAAAATAGAACTATTTTCGCATTTAACTGTTTGTAAATAAAAACTATACTTATACTAAACTGAATTGTTTGAAATTTAATTTGGCGTTAAATGATCCGAAAAGGATTGATACACCGTAAAACAAAACAACCAGCCAACCAACCAACCATTCCTTTCTTTTTCCTCCTCTTTACGCGCTAGGAATTATCCGAAGAGTTACGAGAAACGCACTTCACGCAATAGTTATAATCACAGGAAATGATAGCGTTACCCAAGTCCAAATCTTGAACGAAGATTTTTCCGTTTAACTTGGTGTTAATCCTTTAAAAAATCCATTAATCAATCTTCCTACATCTTCCCCACAGCTATGGGTAAATATTAGGGTTAATTGTATTTTTTCGCCTCGTTAACTCTAAAAGAAGGACAACTTTAAATTCAAACGAGCTGTTCTATACTTATTGCATAGTATTAATGTTCGGTTCTGAAACATATGAACGCAAAAAAAAAAAAAAAAAAAGAAATTAAAACCATAAATCACTTCAGTGTCACTCGGTTAAATAAATATATTTATCTATAAAATTCACTGAACAGTATATGAACAGAAATCAGATAGAAAAATACAGAGACAGAAAGACAGATAGAGAGAGAGAGAGAAAGTGCGCGTGCGCGAGAGAGAGAGAGAGAGAGAGAGATGGCGAGATTGAGATGGATTTTTCCTCAAAATAATAATAACTTCTTGTGATGATATTAATTCATAATTACCATTTTTGCTGTGGAATTCGTGTTTTATGGTATACCGTAAATCAAAAATGACTGTCCGGCCTTTTTTTTTCTGATATTTCAATATTTCATAATCAAATACAATAAACTGATTAACATTAACGGCATTATCTACTTAATAGTCATACAGAATATTAAGAATAACAACTGATAGTCTTCACTAAATATTTTCGACTAACCTAATTTTCATTATTGCTTTTGTTAGAGATTTTGATATGAGTTGTAAATAATCAATTAATATTTTGGACTATTCTTCTGAGTCTGAACACACCATAAGCCCAATATATTTTAGATTGAGTATCATTTTAAAATACGCATTATGACCCCCACCCTGTCGACTGGGGCAGTAGAAAACGTTGTCTCCACCACCCTACCCTTCAGAGAGGTAAGACCCTACAACGGGTGTCCTGGGTATGACAGTAAACCATATGATTGTGGGGCCTCTGTCCTGGAGCTTTTGAGGATTCGAGGTACCCTTTCATTGCTATTACTCCCAGGTCTACCCTAACCCAGAGTAGTAACAATTGTTAGGGTCGCACCAATAGGTCAAATTGAAAAAAAATCTTCTACTGTATGTAAGGTATTCGTACTTAATGTGAATACTTGATAAACAGAATAACTTAAACAAAACTTAAAACCATTTAACTGTGTGCAAACAAATATCAAATATAATTATTTGTACTAGATTGCAATACTTGAAAACATTTAACTGTGTACTTATAAATTCTTAACATTATAATTTTTAGTATTTAATTACAATACTTGAAAGCATTTAATTGAGTGAAAACAAAAAAAAAACTCGTCTAAAAACTGTTACTTATTAACTATTCGCTTATATATATAATCTCAAGCAAGATGTGACAGCAGGTTAGTTTTTTAAGCAGAGCTTAATATTTTTTCAACTCCCTGAGAAGGTTTCCAAACCAAGGTTAAGAGCTAGTTGGCTCTATAATTTACCTATCGCCAGAGGCAGAATATTTGGATTCATACCTTTCCCAATAGTATAAGCGTTATGTGACATGCAAACAGACTTGACCAGTATGTTAACTCACGTCGCTATGGCCATTTCCTACGAAGATATCCATTTCCTCACAAACAAATACGTATATGTGCATACTGAATTTGTAATTAATAACCCACAAGCGTTGATATGCCATAAGACAACTAAACCAAATTTTAGATATTAATACACTACCGACGGTAATCTTTTAATCTGCATTTTTAATTAACGATTTATGCTGACATTGTAATAAAATTAGATAAACAGAAATATTTCTTTTCAAAACTATCTGTTATGCTTTTCAGCTGTTTGTGTACCATAGCCATGATATGCCTATGTGTGAAACGTACATCGAATGTCCATAAAGATAGAACATAGGAATCTCGAATCACGGAAAACACTTACGACTTTTTAGTTCAGGTACGAAACTTTTTATTACCTTTGAGTTTAAAGGTTCTTCGACATAAGGAGAGAGATACAGTCTTTCTATTCAGGCTTTTTCATCTGCCCCCCCCCCCCCATCTCGTGCGGCAACTGCCCAAGGCGTCCGCGAGCAAGCGTTCGGTGTCCAGTTCTCAACTCAACTAACTGACTTTTTCAAAATCCCAAAATCCTCCGCGTGCTTCCGGTGCGTGACGTCATTCGCACTTGCTAGCCCCGTTTCCCATCTGGGCTATTGTGACATCTCTGAGTGACACGTCCGCTCAACACGCGCGCTTGAATACTTGTGTTAATGTTGCACCTAAGTAACGCATGCACTAAGCCGAAAGGTTCTCAGCCTAACTAAACCCAAAGGCATAAAACGAAATCCGTCGGCCATTATATTACATTTTTTTAAATACAGAGAAGTGAGTGTAATAGTTAAACCATTGCACTGCAGGGACACCTGCTTCTCTAGAACTGTGGGATCATAGTAAGCGAGCTCGAACTCTATTCTCTCTATTACATTTACTTTCGGACAAATACCCTTGGGAAAGGTATGAACCCCTTTATCTTCCCTGCTATGGGTTAAATAATACCATTACTGTTCTTACAGAAATATGGCTTTGGCATTAAATAACCTCTGAAGGTTGATTTGCCATTAAACAACCAAATCATATACATAGGTGTTATAAATGTTTATCATTGAAGAAAAGAGGCTCATTAAATCGAATTTTAATTATTGAAAAGCAGCTAGCGTTTCATTTCAATCAATACTTTTCGGAGAACATAACAATCCATTTATTCTCCTTCAGCTATGAATTAACTGTAGTGCGGACAGGGATCCCTCACCTCAGTTAAGGAACTAGTCAAAGAGAAGGAAAACATAAGACTTAGACCCTTTACCAAAACGTCAACCTGGTCGGCTAACATACTACATTAGTGTCGTTTGAGAATTCCAAATCAGATGAGACAGATTTGGAAGGCCGATAGTAAATAACATCAGAAAAAAAAAACAGAAATCGGAAATAGCTGATTTCATCTCGCGACCCTTTCTTCTTAGAAGTGGTTTGTGTGAAACACACATGTCAACGTGATTTTAGTGGGTTTGATCCTCTCTCAGAAGGACCATTTTCTCTTCTTCCACATTAAGCTAAACATATTTAATTCGTCAATTAAATTTGAAGGTCAAATTGATATTTAGTCATTTTTCTTTAGTCATCGTTCTTTTACGTAAATTTACAAGCATTTTATAGAGTCACAGAAATGACGAATCCTGATATTATTTACAATAGAAAAATATGTCTCCAACATTCTAAGAGAGTTAAGGAATTTTTAAAGAAATATCTGTAATTCTTTTAAATAATTGAATAAGGAATCATCTTATGGCCGTTTTATCTAATTCTTCATCTCCTACTCGTTGAACATAGATGCTTTAAATATTACACTACGTGATGCTACAAGACATGCTCCTTAAGTACAGCCTCCTATCTAATTTCTGTGCAAATTACTATACATACAAGAACACAATAACAGCAAAGTTTCAGCTACAAACAACTGACTTCCATATAGTCAGCAATATTGACTATGGCATTTGCCAGCGATTAAGAAGAGCCTGAATGCCATGCTCTACGATGATAGAGCTGAAATTAACGCCTTCTGTCTTATTTTTCGTCCCACAACGAGACAGATCGGTTGGCAATGACCCATAATTTCTTGGCCTTCTTACATATGAAGAATGTCAATGAGTTTCACTGTGCGGAAAAAAAAACTGCACGTGTTGACTTTCATCGACGGTTCTGAATGTTGGCAAAAAACAAACAGTGGATAGGAGCATAATTAGGGAGTGGGTAAGGCGTTTCAGGTGGGGCGACAACGATGTCAACGATACCACTGCTGTATCCAAACAGCAGAAAACCTGGGGAATGAATAGCGCCCCAATCAGATCGACTGATTCTGACGTCTGGTATAGCCACCGACGACTGCTGTGTCGTTGATAGTCATCATCATCATCATCATCATATCGCGCTGGTAACACAGATATCCCTGACCCTCTCTCGCCACTCCTCCCTATCGTTCATCGCCCTAGGTAGGTCTTCAGGACAACATCCCGTATCCTCACATAGCTGCTGAATGTATGTTCGTGCTGGTCGTCCTGCTTTTGCACGGCCATGTGTGGGGGTCCATAAGAGTACATCCCTTATGAGTTCGTTCCTGCTTCTCCAGCAGTGTCCTGCATGTCTGGTTCGTCTAACTTGAATAGTTTTCGTAATAGGGGGCAGGTGGCCGTACAGTTGGTGTCTTGTGGGGTGTTGCCGCCAGGATAGTAAATCCTCATGTGGGGACTGATTTTTTTGTTTTGTGTTTTCTTTCTTTTCAAGATCGTGAACCTGACCCTCCTTAGTGAACCTTTGTGAACCTCAGACTGAAAATGCAGACTACTGACCCCGGCAAGTGATGATAAACTTCGTCTCTCTCTTCCGGTTGATCATAAAAGAATTCGCACCCTGTGATATTTTACTTAGAATAATCTAGATGGAATACACATATAATATCTTCTTGTCAACTACACTATCGTTGTTTCTGTGAAAAAGTGCAAGGTTTCTGCAGGTTGAGTTTTTATTTTTGTATTTATTCTACAAACGTTTTATGTTGGCTCTTTTTTTATCGCTGCTACTCGAATAAAGAGACACCTGAATGATAATGACTACGTGGAAAACGGCATTTCGCACCCGAAAACGAGCTTTATCCCCGAATATTATTGTACTCCCGATATCTGATTTCGTTTCTTGGGAAATAAATCGGAAATATAACTTTCGGAGCGTTACTCCAAGGTTAGATATAGGAAAAGCAAAAGAAGATCACTCTTTTTTAAGATCTGTCTGAGCAGATGTTTTTGTTATAGAAAAAAAATAGTTTCGCTAATCTTTCCAAGCTTTTAAAAAAGTAACATAAATGATAGTTTTATCGGAATTGGATATCTTCATAAAAAATGTCCTTGACATTAGTAAGTAGTTTTCAGTCGGTTGTATACATAAGGAAAAGCTATAACTCGCCATTTAGAAAGATTTAAATTTGATTGCTTGAAGTTTTTATTTTGTACTACATCCGTGTCTAAACATTTTTCGCAGATATATTTTTAAAATATGTTGTTATTTTCCTGATGTCTATTTGTTTTGTGTGTGTGTGTGTGTGTGTGTGTCCTCGTGTGTGTGTTACTTTTATTTATTTATTTATTTATTTATTTGTATCTGTAGGCTATTTTTATTCATTTCCTTATCTATCAATGTATTCATTGTCATTTATATGGTATAAACAGGCCACAAGTGTCTCCTTCCGCAAAAATTAAAAGATCCGAAACTAACGTAAAATTCTAAATGAGACTTACCCCAAAATGCCCTTCTTCTTCATTTTGTGAGGTTTTTTTTTCCATCAATATTAAATAGTGATCTTCCTTTGACAACAATACTTCCCGGGTCCCCAGGACCTGTCTGAATATTGTAACCGATTTTTGCAATGCTGTGTTCTGGATGAGATAATTCTTTTTCGGCTTCTTCTTTTACTATTTGACAGGTTTTTTTTTTGTATCAGCGTTAGCTAATGGTCTTTTCAGGAGTTGGAATGACAAGTTTCCTCGAGTCTCCAGAACTCTTCTCAGTATTGAGGACGATCTCAGTAATGCAGTAGTTTGGATGAACTCCACTCGTCCTCTTATTTCCACGTTCTCCGGTTCTTGTACCAGTCCTTAAGTGACTGTACCAAGAGCACCAATTACAATTGGTGATAACCTTTACTTTCATGTTCATAAGTTTTTCAATATCCTAGCTAGGTAGAGGTACTTATCCTTCTTTTTGCTTTCTTTTAATTTTTCTTTATGGTCAGCTGGAACAACGAAGTCCCTAATTAAGCAAGTTTTCTTTTCTTTTCTTTTCTTTTTTTTTTTTTCGGTCTATTATAAGGTCTGGTTGTCAGGCCGAGATTAGGTGATCCGTTTATATCTCAAAATCGAAGAGGAATTTGTGCGTTTCATTCTCCAGGACAGATTCTAGGTTGTGCATATACCATTTCTTTGTATGGTCAAACATGATTTTCTTTCACAGCTCCCAGTTGATCACCTTTTCCACCATGTCATGTCTAGTCTTATACTCTTTCTGTGCTAGTTTTCACCTAAATTTTGTGTGAAAAACTCGCAAGAAGTGTAATCATACTACTACTACTACTATCATTACTATTACTACTACTACTGCTAATAATAATAATAATAATAATAATAATAAGAAGAAGAAGAAGAAGAAGAAGAAGAAGAAGAAGGCTTGAATTTATTTTCATTTTGGTGCTATTAAAGTATTTTTTAGAAGAATGCAGAAACTCCAAAATTATCACATGATTTCTTTCAACTGTTATTCTACCCGGATAGGTAGTACCTGATAGGATCCTATCTATGGGTCAAATAGAACTAAACTGCGTATGTATGCTAAACTGAATTGTTTGAAACGGATCTATTTTTGACATTGAAACAGTACTTACGTTAAACTGAATTGTTTGAAATAGAACTGCTTTGACATTTAGCTGTTGGTAAACAAAATCTATACATATACTAAACTGAATTGTTTGAATTAGAACTGTTTGACTAAACTGAATAGCTTGAAATAGAAATGTTTTGATAATAAAATTGTGTACTCATGCTAAACTGAATAGTTTGAAATAGAACTGATCATTCGTATAAAAATGGATTTGGCATTAAATAAGCAACAAAGGTTGATCTGCCATAAAAACCAACCAACCAACCAATTCTGTATTTGTTTTTTTCCTGAAGTGGCAATAAGCTGTTCATGATTTACTGTAATTCCGTACTGAAAGTAACGGTTTTTGATAGATCACTGAAATAATGCAGAAATAAACTTATTCCATCTTTAGCGATAGGAATATTTGTTACCATTTTTAGCGAAGAAATGTGTTCTTGCTTGTGTGTGTTATTCCCTCGCTAAGTGTTGTTGTAAAATAAAGGAGAATGAAGAAGTAAGCAGATGAAGATGCCGTTAGCTTTTATATGAAGGTTTTTAATGGCAGCATGGAATAAAGAGTTTACGTTTATGCTGCAAGTCTCGTAGCAAGGAAAGAAGTAAGGAAACGAAATGAAGTTATGAGAGAGTGGAGGGAGCATTTTAGCAGCGACATTCCTGGGCGAAAAATGCATTATTAGGTTAAGGCATTGTTGGATGTGTGAGGGAGATTTGTTCGCCATAGTGTAGCAAAAGTCGCGTTTGCTGTTTGAAAAGAGAAGCGTTGAAGTCACCGTGAGTTTGTGGTTCTGGTTGTTTCGGGGAGAAGCGTGAATGTCTCCAGAAAATGTTGCCCAGTGAAGAAGTAGCTCGGTGTCGGAACGAATACTGCATCGCAGTCGACATAGCCAATTTTGGGGGGTGACGTAAAGTTGTTCCTGATGAATTCATCTAATTCATATTCAACTGGGAACCCTTGGTCTAAGAGAAATAGACATAAGGGGTCCATAAATCAGACTGCTTCCTCATTGTGTCGATGCTCCGTCTATTGAAGAGCAGATAGTAAGATGTCTGCACTGAACGAAGTTGTTCAGCCAAAGAGAAAGTGTTTGGCAGATTTCTCCAGTTTGTGCTGCCCGGAAAGATGCACCTGGTTGAATAGGTTAAGTCATCCTGATTGGGTGAAATTATGCGTTGACCCTAACGGTTGAATTAAATTACGCGCCAAACAAAAATGCGAAATTATTTCTGCTATACGTCCTTAGATGGGTAGCCTTTTATGAACAGTGTATAATCTAAGCAACGGAAGCGCACACAACGTAGCCTTTATCGACATGGAACTGGCGATCCTATTTCAAATCATGATCGGGTGTTTCATTTCGAACTAATACCCTTAGGAATAGCATGATCGTGAGTGAAAAGTAGAGCTGATTGGGTTCTTTAGCCTTGGTTAGGTAATTAGTCGAGGAAAAATTAAACACTGAACTCAAATAAGATTTCATCATCATCATCATCACCATGTCGTGCTCATAGCACGTATTTCCTGGACTCTCTCTCTCTCTCTCTCTCTATTCATCTTTATCATCCATCACTTCCAGCAGATCATCTAGACTACCTCCTGTGTCGGCTCAGAGCTGTACAGATAGGTTCTAATTAGTTGTCCCTCACTTGCATGTCCATGTGAAGGATCCATAGTAGAACGTCGCTTATGAGTTTGTTCTTACTTCTCCAGCAGTATCTTGCATGTCTTGTCCATCTTATTTGGATAGTTTTAGGGTTTGTTAGTTTTTTTTGGGGGGTGGAGGGTCTTTCCTTTACGTTTTAAAGATTTTTGTAGTAATTTTTATTGTGATTTTTGCAGGAATTATTTACTCCTTATTTTTCACATCAGTCTTAGTTGATGGTTTTTTTACTGGAGTTTGAGTGACAGCAAGTCTCCTCAAGTCTCCAGGACTCGTCTCAGGATTCTGGTCGTTCTCATCAATGCTGTCGTTTGGATAGTCTCTACCCGTCCGCCAACTTCCAAGTCCTCCAGGCCTTATAATAATCCTTTAGTTATTGTGCTTAACGCACCTATCACAATAAGCACAATCGTTACTTTCATGTTCCACAGCTTTTTCAATTCTCTAGCAAGGTCGAGGTACTTATCCTTCTTTCACTTTCCTTCGGATTTATTCTCTGGTCCGCCGGGACAACAAAGTCTACAATTTTGTAGATTCTCTTTTTTTTGTTGATTATTATGAGGTCTGGTCTTCTGGCCGGGATTAAGTGATCCGTTTATATGTTAAAGTCCCATAGGAGTTTATGCGAGTCATTTTCTAGGACAGGTGCTGGGTTGTGCATATACCATTTGTTTGTATGGTCGAATTGAAATTTCCTGCACATTTCCCAGTGGATCACCCTGCCAGCCTAGTCGTGTCTCGTCTTATACTCCTTCTGCGCTAGTTTGCTGCATTCGCTTATTATGTGATTGATCATTTCGCCTCTGTCACCGCATAGCCAACATTTACTGTTTTGTTGCGTCTTATCTATTCCCCCTTTGATATGATTGGTTCTTTTGACGTTGTCCTATGCTGCTATTAGGAGGGATTCCGTTTCTCTCTTAAGGTTTCCTTTTCTTAGCCAGGTCCAGGTTTTCTGGTGTGAGATGTTGTTTATTAGACGTTTAAAGCGGCCATAGAGTTGTTTTCCCTCCCATTTTTGTTTCCTAGTTGTTGTCATTCTATTATTATTATTGTTATTATTATTCCTTTTTGACTTTTACACACCAGCGTTAGCTGATGGTTTCCAACTAGAGTTTGAGTGATAACAAGTCTCCACAAGTCTCCAAGATTCTTCTCAGTATATTGGCTGATCTCAACCATGCGGTACTTTGGATGCTCTCCACTTTTTCTGTTATTTCCAAGTCCTCCTCTCCCTGTGCCAATCCTTTGGTGACTGTACCGAGAGCACCACTTACAACTGGTATAATCGTCACTGTCAAGTTCCCCAGTTTTTTTCTATTCCCCATCTAGGTACTTATCCTTCTTTTCGCTTTCTTTCAATTTTACTCTGTGGTCAACCGGGACAGCAAAGTCGACAATTTTGCAAATTCTCTCTTTTTTGTTTGTTTGTTAATTATTATAAGGTCTGGTCTTTTCGCTGAGTTTAGGTGATCTGTGTGTATGTCAAAGTCCCATAGGAGTTGAAACAAGTCATTTTTCCAGGACAGGTACCGGGTTGTGCATGTACCATTTGTTGGTATGATCAAATTTGAATTTCTTGCACATTTCCCAGTGGATCACCTTGCCCACTCAGTCGTGTCTAGTCTTGTCCTGTTATTATTATTATTATTATTATTATTATTTACTCCTTTAGAGTTTTTCACATCAGTGTTAGTTAATGGTTTTTCACTGGAGTTTGAGTGACAGCAAGTCTCCTCAAGTCTCCAGGACTCGTCTCAGGATTCTGGCTGTTTTTAGCAATGCTGTCATTTGGATAGTCACTACCCGTCTGCCAACTTCCAAGTCTTCCAGCCCTTTTAATAATCCTTTAGTTATTGTGCCAAAAGCACTAGTCACAACTGGTACAATCGTCACTTTCATGTTCCCCAGCTTTTTCACCATCAGCTGATTTAGTGTCATATACATTCGTAGGGGAGGGGTCATACCCCTCTGCAGAGATTACGTCAACTTATTCTGCAGGCAGAGTCGACTGAGCTCACTACACTACAGATACTTCCCAAATAAAAAAGATCAAACATCCAAATAGGTTCTCCTTTCTTGTTTTAAGGATATGTTTCCAAAACAATTTTCCAATTGAAGTTGAAAAAAATGAAGAAATTTTCAAATGAAAGTACACTTATTCGTCCGCATTCTTTTTCGGCAAATCAGGAGCAGCTGACACTCTTTATACTCAGTGATTAAGGACTTTTTCATATTCACTTCATATTTCATTGTTTTGAAGTTTTATATTATCTTATTATGAATAGAAATAACTTCAAATTGGATTTGGAAGTTTTATATTATCTTATTATGAATAGAAATAACTTCAAATTGGATTTTGAAGTTTTATATTATCTTATTATGAATAGAAATAACTTCAAATTGGATTTTGAAGTTTTATATTATCTTATTATGAATAGAAATAACTTCAAATTAGATTTTGTAATGTATGTATTTTTAAAGGCTAAAACCTGCTTACATGTTTCAGAAGTTTATTAGAATAGACATGAGTGCGTCAAACTTGTAAATCTTTTTTAAATAATTAATTATTCGTATCACCAAAAAATCAGTAATCGCTTATTTAATTGGATATTATTTTCTAATCCAATTTTAGATTGAAAGTTGTTAAAATGGTACTATTTACCAACCCCTCCGCTCGGGCTGGATATGACACAAGGTCAATTTTTAAGCGGAGTTTAACAGGTTTGAAATCAGAGTTTTCCTTCTCCTAGACTAGTTGCCTCACCAAGGCTGAAGAACCTAGTCCGTCCTACTATTTACCCATAGATGGAGGGAGAATAAGGGGGTTCATACCTTTCCCAAGGGTATTTGCCCAAAAGTGAACGTAATAGCGCGACTGGAGTACGAACTCGCGTACTACGATCCCGCAGTTCATCGCTTTAACCATTACACCACGAGTTGTTAAAATGGTAAGCAATATTTTCAGTTGAGTAGAATTGGTTGACCTTTTTTAAGTTTCGCCTTCAAAACCTCCTCTTATTTATTTTTAAATCCTGATTAACATGTATATTTCCGTATTATTTTTAAATTTAACGTATTATCTTTTTTCTCCTGGTAAACATGTCACCGTATTCTTTTAAACTTAGATAGATTTTATTTTTTTCACCTCATAAACCTGTATAGTGCAATTTTATTTTAAGACTTCATGCATTTTATTTTTTACTCCTGGTAAACATACATATTACCGTATCATTTTTTCAACTCTCGTGTATTTTGTTTTACTCCTGCTAAACATGTATATGACCGTACTATTTTTAACCCTCGTATATTTTATTTTTTACTCCTGGTAAACAAACATACTACCATATTATTTTTTAATTTAAAGTAGTTTATTTTTACTGCTTGTAAATATGTATATTGCCATATTATTTTAAACCCACATGTATTTTATTTTTTTAGTCCTGATAATTATATATACGACTATATTATTTTAGAATCTGATGTAGTTTATCTTTATGCTCGTAAATATGTATATTGCCATATTATTCTAAACCCTTGTGTATTATATTTTTTACTCCAGGGAAAATGGATATTAACATATTATTTTAACTTCCAGAACTTTTTTTACAACTAATGTTTAAATATATCAGCATATTATTTTTAAATCATTATTTTACGGGCCACCTAATATATCAATTTGTCATGACTTTTTTCTTGTACAATATTCACTTTGAAGGTTGCTAAAAAGCTAAGCAATACTTACAGTTATGAAGACTTCGTTTAGCTTTAGTAAGTTCGAAAGAACTCGTACCCGCCGTTCTAACCCTCAAATATAATATATATAAATATATATATATATATATATATATATATATATATATATATATATATATATATATATATATGTATCTATATATATATGTATGTATGTATATATATGTATGTATGTATATATATGTATGTATGTATATATATGTATGTATGTATATATATATATATATATGTATATATATATATATATATATATATATATATATATATATATAATGTATGTATTTCTGATGTTTACATAGATTAACAGCTGCTGTGAACATGTCTGTAAGACTCACATCAAAGAAATACCCGTTTAACACCCGCTGCTTCGCAGTTACCTTCGACTTATTCATTTATTTATTTATTCAATTCTGTATTCGCAGGTAGAGGATTTGAAGTCATAAGGCAAATAACGTTCTTTGGCAATGTATAAACGTAGATACATGGACACTTGTGATGTTTGATAATCAAAGGACCTTGTAAAATATATTTTCATTACTAAAATTAAAATTTAAATCTATCTCTATGGTTTCTTTCATTGACAAAAAAACGTAGTAAACGAGGTTCATATCTATCTATGTATATATTTATCTATCTCTCTCTCTATCTATATATATATATATATATATATATATATATATATATATATATATATATATATATATATACTTACCTTCTGCTCTTCACGAGCAGGATGCCACACAGGATCAATTTTAAGGTAAGTTTAATCGGTTTGAATTCAGAGTTTTCCTTTGTCTAGACTGGTTGCTATACTAAGGTAAAAGATCCCAGTTTGCCCAAAAGATTTTAGAATAGTTAGAGGTAGAATAATTTAAATCGTACCTTTACCACAGGTATATATATATATATATATATATATATATATATATATATATATATATATATATATATATATATATATATATATATAAGGCAAAATGTAAACAAGCGAAAGCTACAACATAATGCCTAATAATTCCCTAGCTGATGTATGTCAACTTATGGCTGCGCGGTATGATACTAAGTCAAACGTAAAATTGGCCGTGTTTCAATCCCAGCTTGGAGCGTCCTGCATTTCTAGCCACACGGATGATTTGTGATACAACGAAACAGTCTGTGCTGGACTATATATATATATATTAAAGAAAAGACACATATTGTCAATAAAATTTTATTAAAATCCTTTCAAGTTTTCTCATCAGTGTCTTGGTTTCAGGTTGGAATTGGTGGATGAGTTTTTCGTAATTGTCCCTAGCGCTTTCGGACCGTTCATAGGCCATTATCAGGGGTTACGTGCATGTATAAAGTGTGTTTTTAAAGAGTTTTGAAAGTTTTTAGATTTTTTGCAACATAACAAAATTATGTAAACGCAGAATTGGATAAAACTGAGATGCTGATGAATTTAAAAACTGAATGCTCTTCACCAAAATAGAATATTTTCAAGAAATATGGAATATTAAAGAAAAAAAATAAAGGCATTTCAAAACCTTGTCACTATTTTCAAAATTAATTCTATTGATTTTAGGGGGGTGGGGGTTATATATAGGCTTTCTAGGATTTGTAGTCGTAGCTTATTTATTTCGTGTTTTCAACTATAATTTTTCGAAATTTGGAAGTGAGAATAGAATGGGTTTTAACATGTAAGGCAATGGAGCTAGAAACATTAAGGTGCATCGTAAGCCACCTAGAAAAAATGTAGTGGTAAGACCAACATACGCATTATTTTCTTTGGAGACACAGTCTCCCAAGGGACATTTAAACGTATATACGACATTTGTCCATTCAAGAAATTCAGTGGAGGCGGAAGTGTTATTGAAAATAATTAGGTTGGAGGTTTTAAATTTGTTGCAGTAAATGATAAGTCTTAATTTTTTGGTAGGATCGGTAGGGAGAACATTTTTGGGATAAGTTTTTTTTTAGATATATGTCAATCTAACTTATAAGTACTATGAAATTGGTTTTTGTACTATAGGTTTATTTATTGTTTATTGTTTAGAATATTGTCAATGTTGTTCAGTTTTATTAATGAAATGTTTAATTTCTGTAGGCAACAATGTAGTTGGGTAACCCATAATTAATAAGGTTTTTTTTTTTAATTTGTAAGTTCGTTCAGGAAGATAGTTCAAGAGAAGGATAGTAACTTAGCTCTGGAAATAAGTGTTTTTATTATTGTTCTTTTATAACGGAAGGGGCATTCACTATAGAAATTGACTGTACAGGGATTAATTGTCGTAGGTTTTTATATGTGGAGGTGGTAAATAGGTCAATATTGCCTGTGTCTATTAGTACACCAAAAATGAGATTTTATTGTTGATATTGATTTCTTGAGTGAAATTGAGTAGGGAATTATTTTGAAAGGTCTTTTGTATTGTGTTAATTTCATCAGTGTTATTGGGGAGGAGTAGTATGTCGTCAGCGTACTTTAAACCTGATTGGGTTTATTGATGGTAATAAAACCTTATTTTTAAGAGCTGATATATAAAAAGTTACTGAAAATGGGTCCCAAAACTAACCTCATCGCAATTCCATCTTTTGGGATGATTATATTTCCAAGGGGATCGTAAAATGGTACCTCTGTAGTGCAGAATAAAATTACTTTTCGGAAAGTATTGGAGTTGATTTTGAGTGTAGCGAGCGTTGGATGGTGGTAAATATTATCTATAATCATATTGATTGTTTCTAAAACTGAAATATTTGGGAATAAATTTTCTACGTCTAGAGAGGATATTATTGGTTTGGTTCGTGAGTTTTAAGGATTTCGATCAGTTCTTTTGTAGATTTAAAGCTATAATCATAGGAAAGGTAAATAGTTTTTGTAAGTTGGTATGTAGGTGTTGTTACCAGTGAAATTATCGTTCCAACTAACGGCTGTCCACTATAATCTCTAAGGTTATTTGAAATACCACTGCATTATATGAACTTAAATTGTGTCTGTGTTTTTTGTTTATTTCATGAAATTTAACAATATGTATAAGTAGTTTGATTTTAGGATGGATTGAATTTAGGAACTATTTTTGGCCTCCAAATGAGCCATCTTCTTGGGAGCGCATAAGTAAATTGCAAATACAATACATATATATATATATATATATATATATATAGTAAACTTTTGATGCCTTCCACAATTCCCTTCATCCAAAAATTAAAAGTGTCATATGGAGACTTGAACTGATCAAACATGCTTTAAAGAAAAAATAGTCAAGATATATATATCTTGACTATTTCTTCTTTGGTGACTGTAGTCGAGGGCAACCCGAAGGCTCCCTTTTCAGTTGCTACAACAACGAGGTGTAGGGGAGGACGCAACTCTTTTCCCTGGATTGCTCCACTTTACCCTTAATACATACCTTATAATGCTGAGTGTTAACCAAGGTGGTATCAAGTACCATTTTTTAAAGTCTTTGGTATGACTCGACCTAGAATTGAACCCCAGTCTCCCGGACCATTGGTGAACACTCTGTGTGTGTGTGTGTGTGTGTAAGTTTATAAATGACAAACAAAAATGCCTGGTAGTATCGTAACTTTGGGTTAATGGTGATGCTTCGGCCCCGAAACCAAGCCTGAACCCCGAGTCATCATTTGATGGAGTTTTTGCGGGATGTAACACTGTTCTTAGCACATCAGTTATTGACTAAAGTTATATATATATATATATATATATGCAAAAATACACACAAACACACATATGTGTGTGATTAACTGTGCGTGCGTATATATGTGTGTATCTATGCATATATACGTATATATATCAGCGTTAGAAATCTAGGTCACTCGCTCATCTTATTTGTCAATTAAAGAAAGAAAAAAAACGAGAAAAGAGCTTTTCTGAGACCTTTCCACTTGACGGCTCATGCACGTGTTTAAATGCGACTGCGCATACATTCTTATGTACAATTGACCGTTTCGAAATGAAGACAGAGACACTCTTTGTATTCTTTGCTGTGAAGGCCTGAAGGAAGGACATTTGTTGTACAAGCACGAACGACTGATAAATACTGGATGAAGCCATGTCATTATAAATGTCTCTAATGACAACTTTCGGGAATTTTTTTTTTTATTTTCATCTGGTGACAGGAAATGGAAAGCCAAGATTGGGCGTTCTTTTGGAATCGGATTGATTGAGTGAAGAAAGATATTTAGAAAAAATAAAATAATGTGAATTATAAAGAGGAGTAGACATGCTTGGAAAGAGAAAAGAACAGAAAGAACAAACGTAAGATTCTATCAGATTTGCATTAAAATACTCATAGATTTTATCTAAACAGATTTCTTCCTTTTCGCCTTTCTTTTTTTTTTTTTTTTTTTTTTTTTTCACCTTTCTTTCTTTTTCGACTCTAAAGTACACCTCTGCACCCAGCTGCAAATATGAGTAAAAAGTTTATCAGCTTTCTAACATGTGAAAATTCAATTGTCAACGAGAATAGGGGGTGGGGATATTTCTGTTCCTACCCCTAAATGTATGTTCTCCAACTTTTTACGCGAGTTTCCGAATTCTTTTATGATTGTCTTAAGCTATTTTTTCAACAGCCACAGGTAATAGATAAGCCAGATATTTGGGTAAATAAAATGTTTTGTAATATTTCGCTTCCGTGAATGACAATTCGGTATTTCCGGATGCAATTGCTGAAGTTGTGAAAGTGACAAGTCACACTGGATTGTGAGATGGAGAGCTCACCTGATACTCTCCGAGAATTACTCGACGGGATTTGCCTCTACGGCTTGCAGCACACATTTGGAATTCATAGTTTTAGGCAACCCAAGCATCTTGAAACCCAAGGAAAATTCAATGAACCATGTTTACAGTACGGTGATTATCTGCGCCTTCACTTCACGCAGAACAAATTGTTATGTTTTGACCTTTTGACCCGGCCAAAAATGCCATTCAAGGTGATGCACCGGAAGGAAGTGACACATTCTAATGGCAGTTATGAGAGGAAATCGCGTGGGCGGAAATTGGCTGATGAAATGGGACGAGGTACAAAAAATCCCATTATACTCTCATAGACTGACGCACTGGAAGAGAGTGACCTCTGAACTGCATGACTGTTATTTCCGCTTGATGACGATTAAACATTCTGAGTATGACACTAAACTGCATTTGGTAGTGAAATTCCTGTTCTGAAACTCTCAGGAGTATGTAGTCAAACCTTCATAACTACTACACCACTCTGGAGACCTAGTGAATTTAAAAATATTGTAATAAGACCGACAAATAATAACATGATAATATACATGGTGCATTCAGTAAGTGTCCAACTTTTTTTGTACAGGTATTTAAAATCGACGGAGACTCTTGAAAATTCAGTATGTTATTGCTATACATCTGCCCAATTTTTATGATTTCAGCTTCAAATGAACAGCTATAGCAGCAATTAGAATACACCCTACTAAAGCCTAATTGTCACAGCTGGTGAATTTCAAAAAATGCAATCTGGACGTGAGGACACTTTACAAGAACGATATGCAATAAAATTCTGTTTTAAACTTGGAAAAAAAAGCCACAGAAACATATGGAATGCTTCAGACTGCTTTTGGACCATCTTGCATGAATCGAGCATCATTTTTGAGTGGCATAAGAGATTCAAGGAAAGCAGGGAGTCTGTGAGGGATGATAAGAAGTGTGAGAGGAGTAAGGAAGTCAGATCACCAGGGTTGATTGGCCAAAGGTTTAGGCTTGGGGTTAGGGTTACTATGTTGAGGTTTTAAGGAAGTTCAAGAAGAGATTCCCTTGGAAGAGGCCAGTACTCTTCAAATCAGGTCAGAGCATTTCCACCGGGATAATGTACCAGTCCACAAATCCATCTTTGTCTTAGACTATTTGACCAAAATGGGCATCAGGACAGTTCCTCAGCTTCCCATAGTCCAGACCTTGCTCCCTGTGACGTTTGCTTATTCCCTAAGCTCAGAGGCTATCGTTATGAGACAATTAAGGAGATGAAAGAGGCTGTGACGAAGGTCATTGACACGCTCACACAAGAAGACTTCCATGGGGCCTTCCAGAAGTTGTTGGAACGGTAAAATAAGTCATTGCAGCCGGAGGAAATTACTTCGAAGGGGACTAGAGTTTCATGTGTATACTATCAATAAAAGTGCCTAGACCAAAAAAGTCTGGAAACTTATTTAATGATCCACGTACATGTTGCTCAGAAAGAGAATACTGCAGGGTCAAAAATATGGTATATGCATGACGACCAGGAAAAATTTTCAAAATATTCCAAGGTACTATTTACCAACCCCTCCGCTCGGGCAGGATATGACACAAGGTCAATTTTTAAGCGGAGTTTAACAGGTTTGAATTCAGAGTTTCCCTTCTCCTAGACTAGTTGCTTAACCAAGGCTGAAGAACCTAGTCTGTCCTACTATTTACCCATAGCTGGAGGGAGAATAATTGGATTCATACCTTTCCCAAGGGTATTAGTGCTATGTTAAATGCAATCAGTCTCGTCCAGGATTTGAACTCGTGTCGCTGTGTCCATTTCCTACGACGATAACGACTACACCCCGGGCACCTCCAAGGTTAGCCTATCGAACTTCCAAAAGATAAGCACAGTCTACACCGAATTTTGACAACTTTCATTTAGAATATAAGAAAATAAGAAGTAAAAGAATGTTAACTAATTAATAAATAAGCTAACTCATAAGAATAATTACTTCAAAACTGAGGCATATCGTTCATGACATGGTTACGGACTGGGTTTCCACGGGTTTCCACGGAGACGATAAGAGAAACAGGCTAAGAACAACAAAGAATCTATTTCGGAGCAGCTTGTTCAGGCGACGGAAGGAGAGAGAGAAAACACAAGGCCCCCAGAAAATAAGACAAAAAAAAAGAGAAAAAACGAGACAGACCAACGACAAAAAACAGAGAAATGAAAAGAAAGAACAAAGCAAAAACTTGAAACTGGCTGGATGGAAAGAATAAAAAAAGAGAAAAAACAACAGTCCAGCAACAGAAAGAGAAAAGTAAAAAGAGACTGTAAGTAAATTGCTCGTTCAGTTAACTCTATCTCTCTGTCAATTAATATTTGGGTTCGTGAAAAAAGAATTTAAATTGATTATAATAGTTTTAATGACAAGGGCCTTTCTAGAAGGATAAAATTGGAAATAATTTTAAAAAAAAATATTTACGATCCCTAGATAAAAATTATGATTTCTGCTATGTGTAATATTGTATCGTAGTGAGGGAGAGAAAAAGAAAGAGAATAAGGGGAACATATGCAGACAGTGAAAAGAAAAGAAAGATGACTTTTTATGAATGAAATTTTTTTATAAACAATATTTTCATAAATGAATTTATAGTAGACGGGGTCTTTGTGAGTAAAAATTTGTAGTAACTTGTCAGTGGTCCGGGCAAGTGGTGATTGAATTCGAATTTCAGTCCAAGATCTGGAATCCCACATATCGATGGTTTGTCCAAGGACTGCGCATATCTGTGGTTAGGAATTTGAAACAGGGTTTTCATGTTTTGAACTTGTGGATTGGAATTTTTTTTTTTGAGTCTCCCTAACATGGGATCGATTTTGGGTACTGGTAGAAGCAATACCAAGTTTTGTGAATGTCTCCCCACCAAGAGAGTTTGAGAAAATTCGAGAAAATTGTCGTACTAATGGATTTGAGCATCCTGTGGTATTGTAGTACTGACGTGTTAAGAAGAATTCCCCCTGGAATGGGGTTTTATAGTAGCTTGTCTATGAAGTCTTAGCGGGTAATGATTGGAAATTAGAATTTTAATCCCAGAGATGAAATTTCGGGAGCATCGAAAGGGTTGTCCAGGAATTTTGCACATTGGTGGTTTGTCTGAAGAATCCCTATATACTTTTTTGATATTTGTGAAGTTGGGAGAAACGATATTTTCGGCGCTAATGAAATCGGGCCGGTTTTTTGTGTCTGACGAGGCAGACAGGTATTTTGTGAGTTCCCCACTGGAGTGGGGCTTTGAGGTTGCTATTGGGGAAGATATTTTGAAACAGGATTTAGGAGATAATTAAGAGATGCGCAGAATTTTGACGGAAGCAGGTGTAGCGAAAATTCGCAGATTCGGATTTGAAATTGCTTTGAATTGGGAAATTTTGTTGGCTGGGTTATATAAAAGATATTTTGTGCAAGAAAAAAGAAGAAAGAAGAGTACGCGTAAGCTATTGAGAAAAGTTTTAATTATAAACCTGGCTTATCTTACGGAAATATAGACTGAAATTGAATAAACTGGGAAGCGAACCTATAGTTATTGTATTAAGGTAAAGACAGAGAGAGGCAGATAAAAGGTTGAAAAAAAAGGACAGTGAATGAGCAATTTATTATGAAAAAAAGAGAGAAAAAAAAAGGAAAACAAAAAACAAAAAGAAAAAAGGTACAGGAAAATGAAAGAGGGACAGAGAGAAAAAGAAAAGAAACTTGGACACTGTTGAACACAGCATATAGAAAAAGAAAGAAAAGAACGAACATTTTTTTTAGTAAAATAGACAGTACATAGATTGAAAAAAAAAAGAAAAGAAAACTGAACATTTGTGAACTTTGATCGTAATATTGGAAAAGAATGAACATTCTTTTAGTAAAATAGACAGTACATAGATTGAAAAAAAGAAAAAGAAAAGAAAACTGAACATTTGTGAACTGTGATTGTAATATTGTTTTGACTTGTTGTAAAGTGAAAATTTATGAGTTTGTTTGAGTTTAAAGGTGACATTAGAAAATTCTTTTTTCTGTTTCATATTATGAAATTTGACGAAAACCATTAACAGAGGATTTTATACTAGGTTTAATAATATTTATAATTACATTGATTCTAAATTTTTGTTGAAAATTGGGTTTTCGGTTTTCGGGGAATAGGAAATACTTTTTTTTAGGTTTCTGTTTTTGAACGGATCGGTGGCTGACGCGAGATTAGGACATAGATTCATCCAAGTTGGTTCAGATTGTTTTGTGCAGACGGCAAAAGTAGTAATTATTTTACATTGGAATTTCCAAGGATGGAATAAAGAAAAAAAGGCGTGTCCTACTCCAATATTTTGTGGATGATGTCTGAGTCTTTCAGTCACGATGATGTTTTGGATTCGTGCATGATTTGGCGAGGCGAAACGAATCAGGGAAAGGCGAGGTGCCTATATATTGGTAGCCACGAGGGTTCTGATTAAATTGAAAAGAAACCCGGCAAGGGTTTGATCAGGTAAAGCATGTTTCTCAAGAGCTTGCAAACCAATAGGCATGGTAACAGAAACTTAATAATGAAAAAAGAAAGAGTAACACATTGGTAATAAGTATTTTACGTGGTCTATTTTAGGTGGGTTACTGCATGCATGTCAGATTGTGATACATTCGAATGTATTGTGATACTTTGTTTTGGCCATGATTTCTGTAGATTCATGTGGAATGCTTTGGGCCTTGAAGATATTGTGTTTTAGTTTATGGAATTCGCCGGTTACTCCAGATAGGAACCTGTTGGGCGAAGAACTGGAGTGTGGTCGTGAGGAATCCAGGGAAAATGTGTTGCTGGAATAACCAGGGTCACTAAATTTGCAACCAGGATCTGGGACGAGAATATGGTCCTTTTAGGGTTTTGAAATTCTTCAAGGAATTATAGAGGGCCCGTTGTATTGGGAGGATAAAAGATGCATCCGTATGGTACCTTGATGCACCCATGTCAAGATGGCCAACCACGCAAATATAGTAAAACAAATTTAGATAATAATTAGCCGGACAAGTGTTACATAAAGAGAAGTTCACCTTGTAAGTAAGATTTTGTTTGCTGTGGCTCAAGTAATTTTTTTTTTTGGTTTTCAGCTATTGTTGTATTGGAGAATTGATCTGTAAAATATGCGTGTGAGGGTGATGGAGACGGACGTGAAAAAAATTCCACATGTGGAATTTTGAAAAATAATTAAGGAATGATTGTTGTATATAGACCTTCGACCCGGCCAAGCATGCCATTCCAAAGACGGCGGAAGTGCATACACCATTAGCGTGGGCGAGCTTGGCTGACAAAATTGGACAAGGTAAAATCCCGCGGTACAGTCATAGACTGATGCACCGGAAGAGAGTGACCTGTGAACTGCATGACAGTTATTTCCGCTCGATGATAATCAAACTGTTATTTCCGCTCGATGACAATCAAACTGTTCCAAGGACAGCGGATGTGACACATCCCGATGGCCAGTTATGGGGAGATATTGAGTGGGCAATTGAACTATTATATAACTCGGTGAAGACAGGAAGTCAGTTAGTTTGGAGACCAGTTAGTTTGGACACCAGACCCGTTAGTGACAAGTTGCAATAGAGAAAGCCAATGCCCAGCAGAGTGGGCCCCCGGGCCTCCGGTTGATCAGCATCAGGAGAACAGGAAAGAAACACTGATGGCTATAAGAGTGGGGGTCAATATGTTGCAGTTCTGTTCGGTCCCAACTCCCTCTCACACATAACCCTTTCAATTAAAGTGAGAGGTATATTTTTTCAAAAAGACTGTCTTGTCGTTATTATTGCGTCGTTATGATTCTTTCTGCATGAATCTGCATATGAGTATACAACACATAGGATGTCATCCATAAGATACTTTGGACCATTTTCGAAGAGAACAAGGAAAGAACGAAGAAAGTACATTTGTTTACAATGGGCCAGGGAACAAGAAAAATCATGACAATGCATTAGGCCTTATATCTCAGAGATGACGTAAACAGACTGTATGTGCCAAAAAAGAAGGAGGAAAAGGACTCACCAGCACCGAAGATAGCGTTGATGCATCGATTCAACGACTCAAAGACTACATTAAAAAGTGCTGAGGAAGACTGATGACAGCCATCAGAAGCAATACTGAAAACATGAGCAGCCACAGAACAAAATAACGAGAATAAAACTCGAAAAAAAAACCCCCAACTGTATGGACATTTCAAGTGACAAACAATCGAAATCTCCCACGAGAAGACTTGGACATGGCTATGAAAGGGAAATCTTAAAAGAGAAAGTTAATCTCTTCGGATAGAAGGAAAAAAAAATAAAGTCATAAAGACCAACTATATAAAAAAATCCTCAAGACGCAGCAAAATAGTATATGTGGATGATGGAGTGATAGAGAAGAAACGATCAATCACATAATAAGCGAATGCAGTAAATTAACGCAATGAGAGAATAAGACTAGACACGACTGGGAGGGGAAAATGATCTCCTGGGAATTGCGCAAGAAGTATAAATTTGATCATAGGAACCAGTGCTATATGATAGATTGGAGTGAGGATCAGATTCTGGAACGAGAAAAATCTGAAAATGATTTTAGTTGTAAAAAAAAGGGCAGCACAGATTTTAGAAGAATAAAATTGGTCATTGTTTTTTTTTTTATTTTTTTTTTAGAATGATACAATATATTGTCAAAATGAAAAAAAAGCGAGAAATATTATTTGATTTTTGGCTAACAGGAAAATACAAAAAAGTATGAAATTGTTTTTTTCTAACCAGAGAAAGATAGAAAGAAAGTTAAAATGTATGTTTTAATTGTGCTGAAAGTGTCGTAAAAGACAGCTAGCCAAAACAATGATAAGCTGAAAAGTTAGTGTTCAGAAGAGGTTTGCCAGGTGTAGACATATCGTATGGGAAATATCAAACCTTGAGAAATAGAAAATTTTGATTTAATTTTATAATGAGTAATTTGGTAGACGTAATAGGTTAGTCACATGAGGTGAGGGTTGCCCTCAGCAGGGAGAGGAGCAAAGCGGCCGACTCATGGAAGCGGGAGGAAAGAGATGGTGGAGCAAAGAAACCCGTTGTTGTAGCAGCGAGCAAAAGTGAATGGAACTAATTACTGGTTTAATTAAGGAGAAAACCGTTGATGAAATACGCCCAATTGACACTAAGAGAAATAATTATACAAACTTAGTTTTTGCTGAAAAGCGACAGTCAGACAGAAGTGAGTAGAAGTCGAAGAGAGTCACAGAGTCCAGGAGGAACCAGAGCGAATAGAAAAAGCAGTGAACCCTTAACGCTCTGCAGATGAAATCTTGAACCAGACATTCTGAAGCAGAGAAGCGAGAATCACGAGTTTGGAAGGGGAACCGGACGAATAGAAAACTTTGTTGATTAGGTAACTGCATAACGACTTTGGTTTTTGGAAGTCTTTCTTTACTGCTGAAACTAGACTGACCGCTAAGATAAACGGAGTCAAGTCTCTGAATCGAATTACCTCACTCAACGGAGAAGTGACTTGTAGGATCGGACTTTTTCATTTTTGGAAAAGAGAATTGAATTAATTATCTTTTTAAACGGACTTAGTTATTTTGTTTGTCAACTAAACTTTGTTTTAATTATTGAGCACCCCATGTTATTTTTTCTACGACCTTCAACTTCAATTTATTTTTCTTTGAATGATCAACTCCGTCTGATTTGTTTGGCGAGAGGCGACTTCAGTTTTCTCGATCTTAAACACATGGGCGGGTGACTGAACAACCCTGTGTTCAATCTTTCATTGGAGCAGTGACCCATCGGTGGTATAGGCGGTCGGCGAGGTGACAGTTATATGCACAACCCAGAATCCGTCCTGCATTCTGAGATACAAACTGATCATCTTATCTCGACCAGAAGACCAGACAAAATGATAGTCAAAAAAAAAAAAAAAGAAGAGATCCAGTGGACTCTGTCATTCCGGCTGACCACAGGGTAAAACTGAAAGAAAGTGCAAAGTGAGATAAGTGCCTAGACCTTGCTAGAGAAAAGAAAAAAAAACTATGGAATGTGAAAATGACGGTGAAATCAATTGTAATTGGTTCACTCGTACAGTAACTAAAGAATTGATGGAGGGATGGGAGAGTTTGGAAATAAGAAGACAAGTGGAAACAATCCAATCTACGGTATTCTTAAGATCGACCAGTATACCGAGAAGACTACTGGAGACTTGAGAAGACTTGCTGTCATTTAAACTCTAGTGAGAAATCATCAGCTAACGCCGGTGTGAAAACTATCAAAAGAATAAAATAATACAAATAATAATTTGTTTGTACACGGTTATATATTTTTGTTTCAGAGTCAAACATGGGCAATGTTTTGATACGACCACTTCTGCTGCAGTTTGGGCCCGATCTGTGCCAAAGCATGCAGGTGGAGGATAGGAGGTAAAGATGAACAAGGCGTTCTCGTTTGTTGACTGTTAATGATAAGAGCAGTCGCCAAGACAATGAGAGAAACAGAAAGAATTCGCTGCCAAAATATATATATGGGCAATAGGTCATTTATTTACATAATTGAATTTAGAACTAATATTAATAAGTGTTAGTCGACATTCACTTTGATGTTAGTGTACGAAGGTATTGGAGAGGAAGCCATGGAGCCCCGTAGACAATTGTTGCGCTTTCTGGCAATTTTGAATCAATACGGTGTTTTTATAAGGTAAGCTTGAAATTAGAGTTTTGGGTTTTGCGTAGGCAGGAATTTGATTGGTTATCAGATGTTTTATTATTTTGGGGTCCATTGGCGCAGAGATGCGTTTTGTTCATTTGATTTTAGTTGTAGATTTGTGAACTTCCACTTTGTAAGAAAGTCGTAGAGGGCAAGACATTTTCAAATATTTCCATCCAATATAGATAAAGAATCTATTTGACTAATGGACTGGTTTGGTTGGGTGGTTGGGTTTTATGGTATAACAACCCTTGAATATTATTCAATGCCAAATCTTGCTTACACATCTAAAAATATGTAATTTATTAAAAAATTCTTCATGGGTAACATTTTAAGCAAACAAGATCTCATTTGTTTAAACGCTGTTAAATAGGTTCGAGTATTGCTTTGTAACATGAGCAGATGAAAATCAATCATTTGCTTGCACACAGTTAAATGATTATACATATATGATTTATCATGGAATTGTTTGTACGCAATTTTTTTTCAAATATTTCAGAGCCTGTTGCGTATAACTGCAAAGTTTCAAGTATTGCTATTTGACATTAATAATTCTATTTAATATTGATCATTTGTTATCATACATTGAAGCAGTTGCAGATATTGATATCACTAATAGTTTTAATCGTATAATTAAATCATCATCATCATGTCGCGCTGGTAGCACGGATATCCCTGACCCTCTTTCGCCACTCCTCCCTATCGTTCATCGCCCTAGGCAGGTCTTCAGGACAACATCCCGTATCCTCACACAGCTGCTGAATGTATGTTCGTGTTGGCCGTCCTGCTTTTGTACGGCCATGTGTGGGGGTCCATAAGAGTACATCTCTTATGAGTTCGTCCCTGCTTCTCCAGCAGTGTCCTGCATGTCTGGTTCGTCTAACTTGAATATTTTTCGAGATAGGAGGCAGGTGGCCGTACAGTTGGTGTCTTGTGGGGTGTTGCCACCAGGACTTCTTCAAGATTGCACGCAGCATTCTTGTGTAATTGCCGTCTAGCTTCTTCTCCAGCCGTTTTGTTAGCGTCCATGTAGTGCACCCATATAGCAGTATCGATGTGACCGCTGCCTGGAAGAAACTGCGTTTCATTTTATCGGTTAGGTCTGATTTCCATATAATCGATAGCGTATTGATAGATGTCCATGCTTTCGTTAACCTCGTTTCGATGTCCTTTTCGGTTGATTCGACGCTGCTTCCTAGGTAAGTGAATTTGTCTACTAGTTTAAGAGGGGTTCCTTCTATAATGGAGATGTCCCCCGTTTGATTATAGCACATATATTCCGTTTTGTGTGCATTAACATAGAGGCCTATGCCTGCAGCTGCTCGTTCCAAACTATGCAGTAGTGTTTCGGCTTGGTCGGGTGTATTTGCCAGTATCGCTATGTCATCGGCGTAGTCGGCGTCGGTAATTGTTTTTGCGAGGTAGCTTCTGCTTCTTTTCTTCGTCAGCTCGAAGCCATTCTCTCTGATTTTGTCAATCGATGTTCTAAGTACGTAGTCTAGACAAATGATAAAGAGGTACGGAGCCAGCGTGTCCCCTTGTAGTACTCCTGCTACAATGTCGAAGTATTCTGTGTCTCCATCTGGTGATCGTACTTTTACTTTGGTGTTTCTATAGAGAATCGTTATTGCTGCTACGGTAGCGTACGGCATACCTAAAGAAAACCTATAATTAAATGGTTCTAAGAATTAGAAAGTAATACCAAAAATTCAAGTTTTGCTCACTGTTAAATAGGCTCAAAAGTTACTACTCAACATTGATAATTGCATTAAATATTACGCATTTGTTTGAACTATTAAATGATAGAGTGTTTACCAATGGCCCGGGAGATCTGGATTCAATCCCAAGTCGAGTCATACTAAAGACTCAAAAAATGCTACTTGATGCCTAACACTCAGCATTATAAGGTACAGATCAAGGTTAAAGTGGAGCAATCCAGGGAAAAAAGTAGCGCCCTCCCCTAGACTTTGGCGTTGTAGCTATCGAAAAGGGAGCCTTGAGGGTCATCCTAGACTACGGTCAACAACTTTACTTTTTAGTCCTATGTAACCCTAAAATTCAATTTAACATCAGTCATTTGTTTTCTCACAGTTAATGGATAAACAGTTTCATTTGACGCATAGATTGGGCCCTTACAGCTACTAACCCTTCAGGTCAGCATGGACTTGAGAGTAATGGTAATGTCAGAGTATTCACATTGCTCAAAACTCGAGAACTGGATCCTCACCATCAGATAGTTTAATGTAATATCCAAGACATTTAAAGGGGTAGTCGTATTCTTCTACAGAGATGCAGCCGGTATATTCTACAACCCCAACCGACTGGGCTGACATAGATTGGACAAGTTCTATTACTGTTTCGTCGCAGTTCTTGAAATATAACATATACATAAATAATCTAATGCATGTTTGTTTGTTTGGGTTTTCTTGCATATCAACCTTTGTAGGTTATTAAATGTCAAATTCATTTTTATACATATCAACAGTTATATTTCAAACAGTTCAGTTTAGTACAAGTACCGTTTAATTGTAAAAACCTATTCAGTTTAATTGTTTCAACCTATTCTATTTAATGAAACAGCTCTAATTCAAACAAGTCAGTTTATTATAAGTATAGCTTTTGTTTACATAGTTAAATGTCAAAACTTTTCTATTTCAAACAATTCATTTTAGCGTAAGAACAGCTTCAATGTCAAAATCCTTTCTGTTTCAAACAATTCAGTTTAGTATAAAAATAGTCCTATTTCAAACAATTTGGTTTTGCATAAGTTCACAGTTTAGTTCTATTTGACCCATTGATAGGACCCTAGCAGGTGCTACCGTTCTAGGCAACCGTGGATCTGGGAACGATGGCAATGAAAGGATTCCTCACATTCCTCAATGCTCAAGCAATATTGGAGCCTCACCATCAGAGTATTTAGCGTCATATCAGGATACTCGTTGGGGGTGTTACTCCTCTACAGAGATTCAGTCAGTTTATCCTGCAGCCCCAGCCGATTGAGCAAAAAATTTGTATGTTATTTAATTCTAAAACCTATTTATACATAGATATATTAAATCTTTATGATTCGCGAGGAGATAGTTTATAGAAAACATTCCTAAACGAGGCATTACTCATTTGTTTACACACAGTTAAATCGTTATACATGATTTGTAAGCGAATAGTTTGTTGGTAATCTTAATCTTAAATGAGTCTGGGGTACTTTGTTGGCACACAAGTATTGATATCTTTGCAAACAAATAAATGGTTGTAAGTATTGCTATATCACACTAGTAATCTTATTTTATGTTAATCATTTGTTTGCACATCTTGAAATGGTGTCAAATATTACTCACGTTAATTGTTTTATTTGCTCATAGGTAAATTGTTTCAAATATTCCAATGTAATACCAATAATTCAATTTTGTGCAAAGTTGAATGGTTTCAAGTATTCTTATCTAAGACCAATATTTCTATTTGGTATTAATCATTTTTTTGCACACACATAAATGGTTTAAAGTATTGCTATCAAACACCACTAGTTTTATTAGAACAAAGTTAAAGGGTTTCAAGCATCGCTATGTAACACTAAGAATTTTATTTAACATCAGTCAGTTGTTAACACATAGTTAAATGGGTAATCAGTTCTAGTTGATCTTTAGATAAGACCCTAACAGGAACTACTGCTCCGAGTCAGAGTGGACTTAGGAGTAGTGGCAATAAAGGGATATTCTACAATGGCCAGATCTCCAGGAGAAGAGCTTCAGCATTAGATAGTTTGCTGTCATATTCAAGACACTCGTTGGTGGAGTTACCCCTCTGCAGAAATGCAGTCGACGTTTCCTACGGCCCTAGATGACTGGCTAAATTTAACAAAGCAAGTCGAAAGTATTATTTTTTAATGGTACATAAGATTTTTTGAATTTTTAAAATTTGTTTTGGAAAGTTACGCCAGGAGGTTTATTGTAAATACAAAGATTTAAAAAAAAATCAATGACAATATTCTGTAGATGTGTTCCTGATGAAACAAAGAATGTGTAATGTAATGTATTTTTCATTTAGTGTATTCGGATTATTGGCTTCATTTTTATTGTTAAATTCAGAATGTTTCGGCCGATGCGTCCTTCAGCCATTTTCAGGTGTTTCAGGTCGAACTCGAGAGCCTATGCGTAACTTCAAACTGAGCCCTTCATTTAATCTATGAGTTGCCCAGTCGGCAGGGGCTGTAAAATACACCGACTGCTTCTCAGTAGAGGAGTAAGACCCTCGAATGAGTGTCCTGGATATGAGACTAAACAATCTGATGGTAAGATTCCAGTGATGATGGAGCTTTGGGGAATGCAGTGCACCTCTTTATAGCCATTGCTCCCAGGGAAATTCTGTACCGGAATAGTAACATCTGATAGACCCTATGTATGTGTTAAATAGAACTAACAGCATACTTATGCTAAACTGAATTGTCTGAATTAGAACTGTTCGACTAAACTGAATTTTTTGAAATAGAAATTTTTTTGACAAATAAACTGTGTATTTACATTTAAATTGCGTGCTTATCCTAAACTGAATTGTTTGAAATGAAACAGTTTTTGACATTTAAACTCAACTTACACTAAACTGAATTGTTTAATATAGAACTGTTTTAACATTTAACTGTGTGTAAATAAAATCTATTCTTATACCAAACTGAGTTAGCTAAATAATAACTGTTTGACTAAACTGAATAGCTTGAAATAGAAACGTTTTAACAATTAAACTGTGTAGTCATGCTAAACAGAATTGTTAGAAATAGAACTGATTATTTGCATAATAATGTATTTGGTGTTAAATAACCTACCAAGGTTGATATGCTATAAAATCCAACTAACTTAATCCTTAAGGGTAAATTTTCCTAATTCCGTTAACCATAAGCCAATTCGAAAGTTAACTTGTCGTAAGTGTTTCTTGTTATTTACCCGTAGTCAGGATCGATACTGCTACCTCCAGACGATTTCACTCATAAGCTCTTCAACCAAACGCCAATATCCGTTACGCCATGGTAATTTATCCACTTCAGCGCAGAAATTTAGATTAATAGTAATGTATTTAATTTGGTATTTGGATTGGGCGAGTAATACTAGTGTAAAGGTTAAAGTTCTAGATTGTGGCCTTAAAGTAACCAAGTCAGAACTCCAGTCAGGGTTTCATTGTTTAGTGGCATAATCAACTTTCATAGGTTATTTAATGTCAAAGCCATTCTTCTCGAAGAACAGCTGTAGTACTATTTAACCCGTAGCTGGAGAGAATCTGGAGGTTCATACCTTTTCCATGGGTATTTGTCCAAAAGAGAACGCAATAGTGTGACAGGAGCTTGAACTCGCTTACTACGAGTCCGCTTTCCAGCGCTTTAACCACTACACTACGAGGACACCCCCGAACTCTAATCCCGCAATTATATTTATTTTCATCTTAATACTTTAAGGAAAGTTATAAACCCCATTTTCCTCAAGCTATAGGTTAAATGGTACTGCTGCCGTTCTTCTACAAGAATAGTTTTAGTATTCGATAACCGACTAAGTTTACAATTATTAAGTAAACAAAATTTAATTAGATATAATCATATTTGTTACCACTACCTAGATCATGACAGAGTCATTTGCTTCTTCCGATATATTTTTCAAGACACGTCAATGTTTCACTTTCACTTTCACTTTCAATGCGATCAATTAATTGATAGTTTTCTTGAAGACTTCGTAAAACGGATTTCTTGATTTTTCTTTTACTTATGCAAAACGCATTCGTCGAATTATTTTTTTCTTTTTGGTACTTTAGTACAAATATCAAACAAAAATTGAATGGTTAATTTTCACTCTTTTTGCAACTTTTCCAATTGTTTTGCACGGGTCTGCTTTAATCATGACAGTAGATTCGTTACCAGCGATCGGAAAATGATTTCTTCGATTTTCCTTATTTTCAAACTTTTAGAACTAATGTTGAACTCTAATTTGGTTAATTTGCTTAACGGCATAACCACTTCTTCAGTGCTGAAGTAGGATTAATTTGTAAGTATTTACTGTAACCATAACTATATTTTCAATGTTCGGTTGCTTTTTTCAAAATCCAAAAATGCCTTCTGTCACCTGTGTCCATGTTAAAAGTTAGCATGAATAGATAAATATGTAGAAGAATATGCAAAACAATAGAGAGAGAAATAGAAAGCAGAAGAAGTGAAAAGAAAGAAAGAAAGAAAGAATTCAAGGAAATATGAAATAGGGAGAAAGAAAGAAAAAAAGGCATAAGTGAAAATAGAAAGAAAAATATGAAGAGATAAAAAAAGTTAAAGAGAAATAAATAATAATTATCCGGTTTTTAGATTATGTGGATGTGAAAAGAAAAAAGAAAGAAAAAAATCCATGGAAACATTAAATAGGGAGAAGGAAAGAAAGAAAGGGAGAAGTTAAAACAGAAAGAAAAAAATGAAGGGATAAAAAAAATTAAAGAGAAATAAATAGATAAATAAATAAATAAAAACCCACATTTTAAATTATCTGGATGTGAAAAGAAAGAAAGAAAGAAAGAAAGAAAGAAAGAAAAATAAAGCATAGTAGTAAGAAAATGGAAGGAAACATGAAAGATAGTTACAAGTGAAGAACATATACATCAGGAAATAAATCTTGTAATAGTAAGAAACAATAAAAAGTCAATGAAAAAGTCAGCGTGAAAAGGATTCAAATGAATGAATGTAAGAGAAGATCAGAAGAAAAGAAATCAGAGATTAAAGACGGGATACAAATCCAGAAGAAAATGCCAAGAAAGAAAGAAATGAAAAAACAATGAAAAAACTAGTACATTTTAAGAACATGTATAAATAAAAATAAATGAAAAACCAAAAAAGAAAATGTATTTATTTATTTATTTATTGTTTCATTCATTTTCTATAAAAAAATAAATGAAACCAGATGATCACGTTGGTATCAATGGGAAACACCAGGAAACTCAAATAAACCCTACAGTTTTTGGTGAATTGTGTATATTGAATTGAGTCTTTTTCTTTTTCATTTTTTTTTACATTTCTTTTTCAATTTTAAGCAAATGCGAATAAAGAAGAAAAAGGAACGGGAAAGAATTAATTGAATGATATTAGAAGCAAACTTCAAAAAAGAAACCTTTTACATTTTCGGTGAAAGAAAGCAAACGTAGATCTTTCGAGCTAAAGATTTTTTTTCAAGAAGTAGTTTGATCTAAAAACTAATTATTTAAAAAGATTATCTTGATTTTAAAGATTTTAATGTGGTGTAATAAATCTTCTGACATAATACAGTTTGTTTTTTTTCAGAAAAACTGATATCATTTCGTAATCTAATAACTTGTCCACTTTTGTTCAAATGATTTCCAATTCTACCAGCTAATGTAGAAACATCTAAAAATTTAATGTTTAATGTTTAATTTTTTTCCTTTAAAATAGAGAAATGCTCTTTAATATAAAAAAAGTGTTTAAACATTAAACATATACTTACGAGTTGTTTTTACATATGTTGTTAAAATTTGTGATCATTTCAACCAGAATTGTTCAAGGAACTAGATTGCGAAATCATAGGGTTTTTTCTGAAATGCCCAGTACATTAGGCCCAATAAACGGCACCGTAGAATATACCAACAGCATTTCTGTAGCGATCACTTGCAACGAGTGCCTAGGATATGATCCTAAACAATTGGATGGTGAGCTACATGTTTTAGATCTCTGGGGAATGTCATGTCTCCTTTCATTATCATTAATCCCAGGTTGACTCTGACCCGGAGTGCTACTACCGGGTAGGGTCCTATCTATGAGTTAAATAAAACTGTTTAACCGTTCAAGCCTAGGCAAATAAACGACTGATGTTAAATTGATTTGTTAACGTTAGATAGCAATGCTTGAAACCATGTAACTGTGTGCAAATAATTGAGTATTATGAATGGGATTATTTGTGTTGAATAGCAATACTTGAAACCCTTTAACGGTGTGCCTAAATTGAATTATTGGTATCACATAGCAATACTTTTGACTGTGTGCAAATGAGTGATGTGGAATAGGATTATGGGTATTAAAAAACAATGCTTGTGACTTTTTCACAGTGTACAAAGAAATCGTTGATACTAAATAGAGGTCTGTAACCACTTAACTCTGAGCAAATTACAGCAATACCAAATTGTATGGATACTAATTAGTGCTAACATTTTTTGATAAAATTACCTTCAAAATATATTCACTTACAAATCATATGAACTAGATTGCGAAATCATGGGTTTTTTTCTGAAATGCCTAGTACATAAGGCCCAATAAACGGCACCGTAGAATATACCAACTGCATTTTTGAAGCGATTAAGATCACTCGTAACGGGTGCCTAGGATATGACGCTAAACAATTGGATGGTGAGCCACCAGTTTTAGAGAATGTCGGGTACCCCTTCATTATCATTAATCCCAGGTTGACTCTGACCCGGAGAGCTACTACCGAGTAGGATCCTATCTATGAGTTAAATAAAAGTGTTTAACCGTCCAACCCTAACAAACAAATGACTGATGTTAAATTGATTTGTTAACGTTAGATAGCAGTGCTTGAAATCATTTAACTGTATGCAAATAATTGAGTATTATGAATAGAATTATTTGTGTTGAATGGCAATACTTGAAACCCTTTAACGGTGTGCCTAAATTGAAGTATTGGTATCACGTAGCAATACTTTTGACTATGTGCTAATGAGTGATGTGGAATAGGAGTATGGGTATTAAAAAACAATGCTTGTGACTTTTTCACGGTGTACAAACAAATCCTTTGTATTAAACAGAATTTTGCAAACACGTAACTGTGAGCAAATAACAGCCATACCAAACTGTATCGAAACTAATCAGTTCTAACATTTTTGATAAGATTACCATCAAAATATATTCAATTACGAATCATATGTATATCTATAGAACAGTGTGTAAACCAATGACTAATCTTAAATCCAATTGTTTGTGTTATATAGCAATACTTGAAACCAGCTACTTGTGTGCAAAAATCTTTTCATAGTTGATAAAATTATTCGTATTTAATAAGAATACTTGAAACCAATTAACTGTTCACAAACAAATGAGCTCTGGATCGTTTACAAATATAATCTACCAAACTGGCGATTGCAAATCATGAACAGTTGGTTGGTTGATTGTTTGGGTTTTATGGCAAATCAAACTATGCTTTAGATGAGCAGGATCTCATTGTACAATTAAATGGTTTCAATTCATCATAAATTTTTTGGGTACAATGTTGTCTCTCACAAGGACAGAACCACATTTATATTGACGTTGTTGAACAGATCAGTCAAACGATTCACCTTGAAAAATTGCTTTCTGGTGTGAGCGAAATCTTTACATTTTATGAGAATGTGTTTAACGGTGCAAGGAGTTTGTCAAATATATATAAATAAACAGGATATCGCATTGAATTACTTACAATGGTTGGTATGCCATAAAACCTAATTAAACAACTGCATGTTCATAAATTTGATTGGTAGGTTGGTTTGTGGGTTTTATGGCATATCAACCTTTGTAGGTTATTTAACGCCAAATCCACTTTTATGTAAATAATCTGTTCTATTTTTTTAAAAAAATCAGTTTAGCATAAGTGCACAGTTTACTTGTCAAAAAAATTTCCATTTCAAACTATTCAAACAGTTATATATAACAATTCAGTTAAGTGTAAATAGTTTTAATGTCGAAAAACAGTTCTATTTCAAATAATTCAGTTAAGCATAAGCATAAGCACGCAGTTTAAATGTAAGTACGGTTTAATTTTCAAAGCTATTCAGTTTGCTCAAACAATTCATTTTGGCATAAGTATGCTGTTAGTTCTATTTAACCCATAGATAGGGCCCTATCAGGTGCTACCACGCCAGGCCAGAGTGGACCTGGGAGCAATGGCAATGAAGGGGTACTCCGCATTCCCCAAAGCTCCAGCACTGCTGGAACCTCAACATCAGATTTTTTAGTGTCATATCCAGGATACTCGTTGGGGGGAGTCTTACCCCTTCTGCAGAGAAGCAGTCGGTGTATTCTACAGCCCCAGCCGACTGGGCAACATAAATTTGAGATCGTTTCAATGAGAATTGGTCAAGTATTTAAACTAAGAATTTTTTTTTTCTGAAACACTGTATACATAACACACACATGTATATATACACACGTTTTCGTTTCACTTCAAGATAATGTCTTTGGGAACGATTTGAATCCATTAATTCTCCCCAACCTATGGGTCAGTAGTTGAACTCACTGGTTTCCCTGGTTTTTATCAATCAGTCTAGGAGAAATAAAACATGAACACAAACCAACTTTGGCCGCTCTAACTAACTGACCTTGTATCACATCCTCCTCGTGGTAGAGGGGTTAGTAGGTTGTTTGGTTGATTTATTGTCTTTTTTATGACAACTCAACGTTTGTAGCCAAAATTTCATGCCAAATTATATTCATTCATACATTTATTAAATAAAAATGATTTGGTAACGAATAGTTTGTCAGTAACGCTTTGAAAAGCCAGAGTTCATTTACTTGCACACTGTTAATGATTTCAGTTATTGCTATTTAACACTAGTAATTCTATTGAATATAAGTCATTTACTAACATAAAGTTAAATAGTTTAAAATAATCTTACCGAGCATGAATAATTTTATTTAACATTAATCATCTGTTTGCACATAGATAGTTTAAGGTTTTTATATATAATACCAATAGTTTTGTTTGCACATTGTTAATTGTTTTCAAGTATTGCTACTTAACATTAGTAATTCTATTTATTATTTCTCATTAGTTTGCACACTGTTAATTGGTTTCAAGTATGGTTATGTAACATTAGCCATCCATTTTACATCAGTCATTTGTTTGCAAACAGTTAAATGAGCTAATATTTCTATTTAACCCATCGATATGACCCTAACAATCACCACCACTCCGGGTTAGAGTGGACCAAAGAGTAATAAGGATGAAAATGTACTCCACATTCCCAAGAGCTCCAGGATGGAGGTCTAACCATCAGATTTTTTAAAGTTATATCCATGACACATGGTGGGGCATCTTGATTAAGAGGGGATGGATAAACACACATTTAGACTTACAAACATATATAATTTTCTGATATAGATAAAAATATATATAATTTTCTGATATAGATAAAAATTGCACAATATCCATGATGAGTATATATATATATATATATATATATATATATACTCATAATGGATATTGTGCAATTTTTATCTATATCAGAAAATTATATATATATATATATATATATATATATATATATACGATTAGCTCCTCTGATTAATCGAACATTTTAGCGTCTTGTAAGGCAAAATGTAAACAAACGAAAGCATAATGCGTTATTATTCCCGAGGTGATGTGTGTCGCCTGATGCAGCTTGAAGCGTCCTGTGTGTCTAGCACCCGAATCGTTGTGATACAACGAAACTGTTTGTGGATAACTATATATATATATATATATATATATATATATATATATATATATATATATATATATATATAACAGATTACATAACTTGAATTGAGAATTTTTCAAGACCACTTACATTAACAAAGCTAAATATCTCAGTATTTCCTGTTATTTATCAATAACTAGGAAAAGTGAAGCATTCATGCCTTTTTTAAGAGTGTTAACTGAAATACCAACAGTCCTATCAAGGCTTTGAACTCATCTTGCTGAATCTGTTTTGTAAGTCAATTGTGCATCCTCTTTTGTAGAGAGCAATAAGTTATCTAATTTGATACATAACACATGCCTATTGATTAAAATGTTTAGGACAGATTAAAAGAAACCATACATGATTAGTTAAAAAATAAAGGTAATCTGTGTTTTTCTAGTGGGGGATTTATTTGACTGGATTTTCATTTCGAGCTCTGATTAAACCTAGGAACAATACAGATTTCCACTGTGAATTTCCAATTTTTTTAATTCTGTCAAAAGAAATATCATAAGTGTTTTCAGTTTAATTCTGGGAAACATAAATATTCTTCTTATATTAAATGCATCCACGGTGATCAAAATGTTGAATTTAAAAAATAGTAGCAATATAAAAAAAGGCATGACAATTTTATAGTATATGAGGAAGACATATAGGCAAAATATGTCATACGAATAAAGTTATTATATTATTTCTAAGAAACGTGGAACATCTAGTGAAATTACTTAAACAGTAACAATTTATTTTATATTCACATTTGCACAAATCGACAAGTATGGGGACAAATTTAAAATACCTAAAAAATAATTGCTTTCTAGGCTCTTTAGGCTAGCTTGACAACTCTTGTACGTGAAGTTTTGAGCTTTATTCACAAGGATATATGAGTTAAATCTATATCGTTGTGCATCGAAATTACTTTCATATTCATGGTTTGTCAGATAATCTTGTTAACCATTACCCTAAGATGAAGCACCAAACTTTTACCTTTACAATGAAATTCCGATTTTTAAATCTAAAATAAGTAAGTTTTTTTTCCTGTATAGAAAAGTAAAAAATGCTATTTTCATTATCATTATGGTGTGCACTCGGCCAACTTTTATGATAATGACGAGAGTACACTTGTAATAATTACTGACTCTTATTTATAGACCGATTTACATAACTCAGTAGCAATATTTTATCAACTGAAAGCAATGTCAACATACCCATATAGAAAGCTTAGTTCCCTTCATAATAGACGTTATATTTGCATACATATTTTATACACTAAATAAAGCAAATATTAAGGAACCATATTTGTTTTGCTTTAGTTTGATTTAATGATAAAAAAACACATAAAAGCAACTAATTTGTTATAGAGTGTTTTTAAAATGTTAATATTTCTATTGGAATTTTTATCACTTAGAATATTCGCACTATTGTCTTCATTGTTATTCTCCCAACATATCAGCCGATACGACTCGGCCTTCTTCAGTTGATTCATATCGAAATCGGAAGCCCGCAAAGAACCTCGAACCGAAACCTTTATTTAATCTAATTGTTCTAATTACATAAACCATGACAGGGTGCAAGTGTTAAGCTATTGTAAGTATATCTTGTTATTTACTTGTAGTTGGGATTGAACCTACAAACTCCAGATGATTTCACTTAAAAGCCCTTTTCAAACAAACGCCTATATTCGTTGTGCCACGTGTAGTAATGAAGATGAAGACAATAAAAGTAAAAAAGTAAAGTTAGCAACCTTATTCGAGGGTGACCCGAAGGCTCCCTTTTCAATAACTACTACAACAAGGTGTAGAGAAAGGTACTACCCCATTTCCTGGATTACTCCACTTTACATTTAACCGTTACCTTATAAGGCGGCATCAAGTACTATCTTGTTTTTTTTAGTATGACTCGACTTCGGATTGAACCCCAGTCTCCCGAACCCGAATATTCTTAGAGATAGAAATTATCAAGCTTCATTTAAGAAATTTATTAAATAAATGTATGGTAGATCTTGAGTAATATTATGGTTTTAAAGTCTCTTTTATTGTTGGAATCTTCCTCAAATGGTTTCACAAGTATCTGTCCAGCTTTTCTAACAAAAATTACCCCATAGCAATATTTAAATATTTTAATTCCATGAAAGATATCACAAGAATGGGTTGGACTGGGTGTCATACATCCAGAGAATGTTTGAAGTTATATAATAAAAGTTCTCTTCTAGATAGCATCCAGTGGCCGCTCAGAGCTGACAAATGTAAATTTTTGCATGTCATTTAACAAGGATAAGACCCTCTCCCCCAATGAGTGTCCTGGGTATGGCACTAAAAATCTGATGGTGATGTTCCAGTGATGCTGAAGCTTTGAGGAATGCGGGACACCATTTCATTGCCATCACTCCCAGGACCACTCTGACACGAAGTGGTAGCGGCTGATAGATCCATTCTATGGATTACATAGAACTAAACTACGTAATTAGGCTAAACTGAATTACTTGAAATAGAACGGTTTTGATATTTAAACTGTGTACTTATGCTAAACAGAATTTTTTGAAATAGAACTATTTGACTAAACTGAATAACTTGAAATTGAATTTTAAAAAAATTAAACTGTGTACTTACATTTAAACTGCGTACTTATGCTAAACTGAATTGTTGGAAATGGAACTGTTTTTGACTTTGAAACTTTACCTACGTATTTTTTAAATAGAACTGCTTCGACATTTAACTGTGTGTAAACAAAATCTGTACTTATACTAAACTGAATTGTTTAAATTAGAACTGTTGTCTAAACTGAATAACTTGAAAGATAAAATTTTTTGATAATTAAAGTGTATACTTAAGCTAAACTGAATTATTCGAAATAGAACTTATTATTTGCATAAAAATGGATTTGGCATTTGATAACCTATAAAGGTTGATATGCTATAAAACCCAAACAAACAACAACGTGGAAGAATACTCATTCCATTTCATTAGAGAGATCAGATTACCATATGGTTGCTAACCTGCCAATAACCGTGCACACTTTACCATCGCTTTCTTCAAGTGTTTCGTTACGGATTAAGTGGTGCAATTATACAGTAGTACTTACACAGCCTGGAAGAATACTAATTCCATTTCATTTGAGAGATCAGATACTTTACCCATGCGTATGCTGACATTGCTTTCTTCAAGTGTTTCGTTAAAGTCGGAGTGGTACGTAGTTTACTTGTTTAATGGCATATCAACCTTTGTGAATTGATTAATGCCAAAGCTACCCTCTAAGAAAATTAATAGAAATACGATTTAACCCATAACAGGCAGGATCAGGGGGTTCATACATTTTCTACGGGTACTATTCGAAAGTGAATGATTGCGTGACTGGAGTTCGACTTCGCAATCCAGCCCGTTTGTCACTGCATCACGTGGACTTCCTCAAAAGTAAAAGTGAAGCAACCATATAATAATACTTCTACAGATCCAGCTTGGAAAAATTCCCATTTTATTTCATCAGAGAGAAGAATCACTTTGAAAATAGTTTCTTTAATGAAATCAGGCAATAAAGAAGCGACTAATCACTAGAACGGCGATAGTAATTTGTCATGTGATGATACAGCCATTAAAGATGAAGGAATATTACTATGAGAGAAGTTCTGTATCTCTATAGTTGTCTTAAGTGAGTGTATTTCGATCGAAAGCCGCGCACTGTCCCTTGAGAAATAAGAAGCGATTATGTACACGGAAACACGTTAGGTAGTTACGCACCGAGTATAGACTTGCGTGTTACTAACACGTATATGACGGAGATAGAGAGATAAATATTATTCTGGAGAATAACTGGTTAAACTGGAAAAACAACCATTTCATCACTATCATCATCAACATCATCAAGTCGCACTGACACCACGGAGTTTCCTCCTCTCTCTATCTCTCTCGCCGGCCGTTCCTATCATCCATTCCTCATGTTAGGTCCACCAAAGTACATCTAGTGTCCGTACAGAGTTGATGGATATCAGTGCTGATCAACACACTCTGTGTGCCCATGTGTAGTTGTCCATAGGAAAATGTGACTCATGAGTTCGTCATTGCTTCTCCAACAGTGCCCAGCATATCGTGTTCATCTTATTTAAATGGCTTGTTTGTTTGTTTGGATCTTATGGCATATCAACCTTTTTAAGTTATTTAATGCCAAAAATTTTTTTACATAAATAAACAGTTCTATTTCGAACAATTCGGTTTAGCATAAGTACAGTTTCAAGTTCAAAAACTGTTCCATTTCAAACAATTCAGTTTAGCATAAGTAGGCAATTTAAATTAAGTACACAGTTTAAGTGTCAAAACAGTTCTATTTCAAGCAATTCTGTTTTGCATGAGTACACAATTTAGTTCTATTGTTTTATTTTGGCCTTCGACCCAGCCAAAAATGCCATTCCAAGGTGATGCACCGGAAGGAAGTGACACATTCTAATGGCAGTTATGAGAGGAAATCGCGTAGACGGAAATTGGCTGATGAAATGGGACGAGGTAAAAAATTTCCATGTTACACTCATAGACTGATGCACCGGAAGAGAGTGACCTGTGAACTGCATGACAGTTATTTCAACTTCATGACGATCAAACATGCGATTCCAAAAATCGAGTAGGCGACTGAGTGTGCGTTGGACTATTATATAACTCAGTCAAGACAGAAGTCAGGCAGTTAGAGATCGGACGGAGTTATAGACGAGATGTGGTAAGGAAAGCCACACCAGGCCGAATAGCCTCGGGGCCCCCGATTGAATTGGGGTCCAGAGAATTGCCAATATGATGCAGTAAAGAAAGCCATCACCCAGTAGAGTTGAGCATCAGGTGAACAAGAAAGACACAACGCTGACGGCCATAAGAGCGGGGTCAAAATATTGCAGTTTCTGTTCGGTCTCCAACTCCCTCTCACACGCAAACGTTACAAATAAAGTGAGAGGTACATATATTTATAAAGAAGTCTTCCTGCGTCTTTATTATTGTGTCGTTATGATACGGCATATGAGAATATAACACTATTTGACCCACAGATAGGACCGTATCAGGTGCTACCACTCCGGGGTTGAATGAACTTGGGAGCGATGGCAATGAATGTGTACTCCGTATTCCCTTATTACTTGAGCCTCGCCCTCAGATTGTTTCGTGTCATATACAGGACAGTGACCGTGGTGTAATGGTTATCCTTGTAGGAAATGGACACGACGACACGAGTTCAAACCTGGAGGAGACTGCTTGCATTTCACATAGCACTAATACTCTTGGGAAAGGTATGAATCAAATTAATCTCCCTCCAGCTATGGGTAAATAGTAGGGCAGACTATTTTCTTCAGCCTTGGTTATGCAACTAGTCTAGGAGAAGGAAAACTCTGAATTCAAACCTGTTAAACTCCGCTTAAAAATTGACCTTGTGTCATATCCTGCCTGAGCCGAGGGTTTGGTAAATATGTATACAGGACACTCGTCCTACCCGTCTGAAAATACGCAGTTGGTGTATTCTACAGCCTCGGCCGATTGGACAATAGAATTGTTACGGCTACTGCTTGGAAGAAAGCCTGTTTTATTTTGTCGGAGATATTAGATTGCAATATGATCGATAACCTGTCAATAGTGGTCCAAGCCTTTGCCAGGCATATGTTAACATCACTTTCAGTAGATAAGAGATGGCTCCTAAGGTATGTGAACTTGCCTACTAATTCCATTGGAACTTTGGTCGACAGCTGCTGGGCCTGTTAATACTCACTCGACATAAAGTGAATAATGTTTAGATTTAAATCAAAGGCTGAACTTACGACGAACAGTATCATGGTGACTGGACTTAAGATAAGCTTCCACCTCAATGAGTGTCCACGATATGACACAAAACCATCTGATGTTGAGGCTCCAGTCTTGGAGTGTATATTTTTATTCTTATTACTCACTGATTCACTCTGAGCCTGAATGGTAGTACCTGTTAGAGTCCCATCTATGCTTTAAATAGGTCTGTTTAAAATGTTTCATGTGAGTTGGTTGGTTGTTTTGTTTTACGGTGTATCAACTCTTTTGGGGTAAGTAAATGCCGAATTAAGTCATTTTGATTTGGTTTGGTTTTATAGTATATCAACTAATGTAGGCTGTTTAATGCCAAATCCATTTTTATACATATAAACAGTTCTATTTCAAAAACTTCAGTTTAACATAAGTTCTAGTTGATCCATTTTCAAACAATTCAGTTTAGCATGAGTACACTGTTTAAATATAAAAACAGTTCGATTTCAAACCACTCAGTTAAGCATCAGTACACAGTTCAAGCGTAGAACAGTTCTATTTCAAACAATTCACTTTAACATAAGTCCACATCTTAAATGTCAAAACAGTCCCTTTTAAAACAATTCAGTTTAGCCCAAGTACAGTTTTTTATTCACACACAGTTAAATGTAAACACAGATCTATTTTGAACAATTCACTTTAGCATAACTACACAGTTTAGTTCTATTTGACCAATAAATAGGACTCTATCTGGGTTTACCACTCCGGAGCTAGAGAGGACCTGGGAGCGATAGTCATGAAGGGGTACTCTGCATTCCCCAATGCTTCAACATTATTGAAGCCTCATCATCTGATTGTTTAGTGTTATATCCAGGACTCTCGTTGTAAATGTCTGGCGGTATATTCTGCAGTCCCAGCTAATTGCTGTTCAGTTTAAGGAATAATCAGGCATACGTGCCTGGACCCAGATTTGGGTCCAAATCCATCTAGACTCAGGAGACCCACATTGCACCAAGTGGACCGATGACCAGCATAGTCCAGCAGGGTTCGAGCCTTGGTTCGTGCCCGACCTTCCTTTCCCCTAAATCCCCACTATAATCGACCTTTGGGTCATTGACCTTGTGTCAAGTCCTGTCTCGTGCGATGCAGAGACAAATATCAGCCCCAGTCAATTGTGCCAGATGGGATTAGAAGATGTAAAACCATACAACTGTGAGCAAACAAAAAGTTATAATTAAGAGTGCTAATATTTCAGTCAATAGTAAGGCAGACTGATCTCTTCAGCCTTGGTGGGGCAACTACTCTAGGAGAAGGAAAAAAAACCTGGAGGAGACTGCTTGCATTTCACATAACACTAATACTCTTGGGAAAGGTATGAATCAAATTAATCTCCCTCCAGCTATGGGTAAATAGTAGGGCAGACTATTTTCTTCAGCCTTGGTTATGCAACTAGTCTAGGAGAAGGAAAACTCTGAATTCAAACCTGTTAAACTCCGCTTAAAAATTGACCTTGTGTCATATCCAGCCCGAGCCAAGGGTTTGGTAAATATGTATACAGGACACTCGTCCTACCCTTCCGCAAATACGCAGTTGGCGTATTCTACAGCCTCGGCTGATTAGACAGTTGAATGGCTTGTAACAAGAAAGTTAGGATAATTCTTCCAGCTATTATTTCCCTCTTGAAACAAGGCAGTTGTTTTAGAAATTACATATTTTGATGCATTTCAAAAAAGTTCTCTTATAAATTAAACAATAAAGTTATAAACTTGAAGATAACACCTCCCTTTTGACGGGATTTATAATATGCTGACTGTATACCAACCTGAGAGGGTTCGACTATTTCAAAAAATTCATCAGATGGTGACGTTCCAATTCTAGAGATCTGAGGGTTATGTCTTCATTGCCATTACTCCCATATCTACTCTGTCCCTAAATGACAGTTGGTTGTTCGGGTCCCATCTATGCGTCAAATCTGTTTGGAAAATATTCTAATTCGATAGGAATGTGTGCAAATAAAAAAAAAGCTCTAAAGAAACAACAACACAAAAATGTAAATATAAACATACAATGACAACGATTCTTTGATTCTTTTTCAAGCGTAGAGCTTGAAATAACCCTTGACGAATTGATATGCCATTTAAGTCGATCAATCTATCAATCAATCAATCAAATAATCAATCAATGACAACAAGGATTATAAGAAAAAATATACATGCAATATATCTAAAAAAATAGGGTATTGACTCCTTTTATTGTCATTTTGCCATTTGATATCCAGCGGTACCTCAAGAATCAGAGGAAATGCCGGCACTGTTTGAACTATTTTTCCACAAACTGGCTAATTTCTGTTTCAAGATTCCCACATTTGTGTCAATCTAAATTATGTTGGACTTTCATTAACGGTAATAGAATGTTACGAGTTTTCTCATTTTTTCGTTTCGTTTTAAAACTGAATATGATTCAGAAGTTACATCACATATCAACATTACCCAAATTATGGTTTGATATAAAAACCGAGAAGTTTAATGCTGGCAATGGAATCAACTATAAATAAAATTTTCTTCGGAATACCATTTTTTTTTGTTCATGTATTTACACACGGACGGCTTCATTTCCCTTGACCTTGATATATATATATATATATATATATATATATATATATATATATATATATATATATTCAAAATTAAAAAAAACAACAATCGGTCGCATTAAGATAAATTTATTTCTATTCTGTTAAAAAGCATTGTTATAAATCAGTGCTCTAAAAAAACTAACTGGACCTATTCAGATCAATCAAGAAAATGCATGAAAATATCTCTTTTACATTTACAATCAGCCTTAAAAAATTACCTTATTTCTCTTACGTAACCCTAACCTTGCCAAATGAAGTAGCAGTAAGTATCAACATATTTTGCCTTGTAAAGAATATCTGGCTTCATCATACTTCAAATTAAACAAAGAAAAGTTCATAACAAAAAACTTTCATGTCTAACTATCCAAAGTATTATATAAAATTATTATTCAGATATATCTTATTTTAGTACATCAAATTTTAATCATTAGAATGAAATAAATCGATTAAAAACCAATGTTATGCACTGTAACATCTCCCCCAAATTACTTTATAATAAAAGTGCTAAAATTTACTAATATCAACTCAAATTTTAATTCATTTATCAATTTGATAAGTCATAGTAATGTATTTATTCCATTATTTTTCATAACCAGTCTAAATTTATTTCTATATCTACATCTAGCAATAAAATCACATCTCTGATTCAATAGGTTAACAGGAACAATGTACAACATAATTTGTATATTTTCCTCCAGACATAAATTACATCTTCCAAAAAACAGCACGTTGCAGATCTTTTCAAAAATTTCCATTGAATCTTTGGAGTTAAACCTCTATTTTTCAACTTCCAAGAATGTTTGGATAAAGCTGTTTGATTTTTAAAGCTTTCGTGAGAGAAAGAATGAATATGATTATTATCTCTTAACTTCACACACACACACACACACACACACACACACACATATATATATATATATATATATATATATATATATATATATATATATATATGAAGTTTTTCTTGTTATAATTTATATAATTTGTTATAAATAGTTTCGAAAAATAAGAACCTTGTTCCTGCTATATTCTCAGTTTTTGTTAGTGATTTCAAGCAAGTAGCTTTCGCCTGGTAGATACGTTGAGTACATATTTAAACTGAGATTATATGTAGCAATTACATTTCCAATTTTCAGGAGTTGGTTTACTTTTATTCTTTTTTATGTGTGGAGGCATATTCGCGGCACTTTTAAACATCGTTAATTCCTTTCTTTTTGTTTTTTTAAATTTTTTTTGCTTTTTCCTTCCATCATCATTGTGTAATATATTAGCCACGAAAAGAAAGAAGTAAATCGCAAGAAATAAAAATAAAAAGCAAGAAAAGAAAACAGATAAAAAGTTAGAATAGTAATAGAAAGCAAACAAATAAAATAAAACTGTATGTCATACAAGCGGGATATCGGTCAACTCTTGAAAAATGATTCGATTGATAAAATAACGAAATGAATAAGAATTCAGTGCAATTTTAAAGGGAAGAGCGAAGAATATTATCATCATCAGGATTAGTCTAAAATAATTCAGCTGGAAAGGTTATATTGTCACCACTGATGACTGTCTGACATTTAACCGCCATCTATCAATATTATATATAGTGGGACTATATCAGAGGCTATTTTGTAGTCAAACAATTCAATTGCTACATTTATTGCCTATAACGAGGTTCTGATTTATATATAATAGGTAATTTATTCTTATTATATCCTTTCAGCATCCTTACTGTTCTTCTGGAAATAGTCCGTAGCATTCTAGCAAGTAATAGATTTCTTCTTTCATCTGTAGTTAGTAGACATGTAAATGTTCTATAGTTCTTAGGGATGGCTTCTTTTTTGTGGTGTTTCTGGATCAGAGTATTTTTCACTCTCGCCATTAATTCGGGTATGCTTACTTCTTCTTGGCCTTGGCTCAGTTTCAGAGCTAATCTATCGAGGATGGACATGAATTTTTAAATACAGAATCTATGTATACCATCATGGATTGGTGTTTTCCATTTTGGTATTTTCTTTAATGTGGTTCTCAGAGAGTTCAGTTTTAAGTTCACCTCATGACCTTCTTCGAGTTCCTACAAGTTCTCTTTCATTTTATTTATCTATTTGACATTTATTTGATGTCCTTTCTGTTCCCATATTTTATTTTATGATTGTTTCTTATTTTATTTTGCATTCAATTGTTGGTTTCTTCTTGTGCATTTTTTACCGACTAGTTCGTAGAAATTTCTTTCCTTTTTTTACAGAAGTTTCAGTTTATTTTTTTTTATTATTTGACCTTGTCTTGATATTTTAGAGTCACTCTTCTTTATCTATTTCTTCCAGACATTTATGCTGTTGACATTTTTGTGCTTTTTTTAATTCCAATATATCCATGTGTATTTTTATTCCTTAGCACTTTCATTTGTTATCGTAGTTATTTTATTTGACTTCTTGCCTAATTTCCCATCCAGGATTTATATTTCTGTTTGGATTCCTTAGAGGAATAACGATTCCATCATTGACTAATTTCGCTCCTGCTTAAATTAGCTCGTTTAGCTCTGGAATGTTGTTCGTTGGGGTATTTTTAAAATAATTTATTAATCTTTTCGGTTTCAACCAGAACTTTTTTCCTATCCTTGATTCTTAAAGGGTGGGTAAGGCTTAATGTTCTTTCTTTGATGGTATATCAACCTTCGCAGGTAATTTAATGCCAAAGCCATCCTTCTAGACAAACAGCAGTGATGATAAAGGGAGTTCATACCTTTCCTATTGGTATTTATCCGAAGGCGAACGTAATAGCGCGACTAGAGTTCGAACTCTCTTACGACGATTGCGCATTCCAGCCCTTTAACCATTATACCATTACACGAGGACACCTATCTTAAACGGTAGTTGTGTAGTCCTTTTTTTCAGTCATGGTTGTTTTACTCACGATTTTTTCTATCAACTCCTTGCAAGTTTTTCAGACCGATTCTAATTGGTGTCTTTTACTGAGTTGCTCAGTTGGTGTCTTTTACTGAACCTGAGTGACAGCAAGTCTTCTCAAGTCTCCCAAACTTTTCTCAGTATCCAAGCTGATCTTAACAATTATATGGTCTGAACGGTGTCGATTCATCCTTTGATTTCCAATTACTCTTTTTTCTAAGCTTTTTGGGAACATTCCAAACGAACAATATACAATTGATATCACAGTCGTCCTCATGTTCCACAGTTTTATTTTCACTATTATTATCATTATCATTTACTCCTTGACAGTTTTTTACATCAGCGTTAGCTAATGGTTTTTCACTGGAGTTTGAGTGACGGCAAGTCTCTTCAAGTCTCCAGGACTCTTCTCAGTATTCTAGTCGTTCTTTACAATGCTCTAGTTTGGAAGGTCTCACTCGTCCTCTAATCTCCAGTCCCTTTAATAATCCTTTTGTTACTGTACTGAAAGCAGCAATTACGAATGGTATAATTGTCACCTTCATGTTCCATAGTTTTTTCAAATCCCAAGCAAGGTTGAAGTAATTATCCTTCTTTTCATATTCTTTCCGTTTTATTCTGTGGTCAACCGGGACAGAAAAAAATTGCAAGTTCTTTTTTTTTATTGATTATTATAAGGTGTGTTCTTCTGGCCGAGATTAGATGATCCATTTGTATGTCTAAGTCCCATAGGTGTTTATGTGTCATTCTCCTGGACAGATGCTGGGTTGTGCATATACTATTTGTTCATATGGTCAAATTTTAGTTTCTTGCACATCTCCCGGTGGATCACATTGCCCAACCAGTCGTGTCTAGTCTTATACTCCTTCTGTGCTAATTTGCTGCATTCGCTTATTATGTGATTGCTGGTTTCGTCTCTATCACCACATAACCTACATTTGCTATTTTGTTTATTATTATTTACTCCTTGAGAGTTTTCCATATCAGCATTAGCTGATGGTATTTCACTGGAGTTCGAGTGACAGCAAGTGTTCTCTAGTCTCCAGGACTCTTCTCAGTATTCTGGCTGTTCTTAATAATGCGGTAGCTTGGATGGCCTCCACTCGTCCGCCAACTTCCAAGTCCTCCGGTCCCTTTGATAATCCTTTAGTTAACATACCAAAACACCTATCACAATTGGTATAATTGTCAACTTCATGTTCCATAATATTTTTCAATTTCCGAGCAAGGTCGAGGTACTAATCCTTTTTTTTTTCACATTCTTTCAGTTTTATTCTGTGGTCCTGCCGGGACAGCAAAGTCAACAATTTTTCAAATTCTCTTATTTTTTGTTGATTATTATTAGATCTGGTTTCCCGGCCGAAATTGATCTATTATTATTATTATCATTATTATTATTAATCATAGTAATATTTAAAAAAACTGTTTAAATTAAAGACGATAAATTAAGAATACAAAATTGACAGAATATTATTAATATTACTTTCTTAAATTCGGCTTAAACTTAAGAAAGTAATAATAATAATGAATAATAAAGAAACAGAAAAATTAAGAAATAATAGTTGAAGCTTCCCTCATTTATTTTTAAAATAGAGTCATTTATTAAAAGTGAGGGAAAAGGCGTATATTTATTTTGAATAGTAGCGTTCTTATAATTGTTGTAAAGACGGATAAAAAATGGAGGGCAGCAAAAATATCCAAACTCTAAATTGATTTCATTGGTTTTTACCTCTTTAATTATTCGGAATCAATATGTGATGGCTTAAGTTCAATTTAGATGTTAGTAAATTTTCAAAAATTATTTCTCTTTTTTAATCTTCTTTTCCTTTTTCTTTCTTTTTTTCTTTTTTCTTTTCTTTCTTTTTTTTCATCTTTTAATGTCTGTATATTGTCTTTCTTCAAAGAGATTATTCACATCTCGGCGGATATTGTATAATAAATCACGTTTTTGGATCTGTATGTCAGAGAAGAATTGGGACTGAGAGATGCTTCCATTCTAAAGTCAATGTGGTGTCCTTCAGTAAGAAAATCGCGAGTCCTATGGGCTACAAGAAGATTTGGTTGATTGGTTAGTTGGGTTTTATGGCATATCAAACTCTTATGGGTTATTTAATTCCAAATCCTGTTTATGTATGTATATCAAATATATATGAATTGTAAGCGCATATTTTTTAGTAAGAAATTTTTAGAAAAACCAGAGCTCACTCGTTTGTGCTCAATACAGACTTGGTTGACTTATTTATTTTGCTTCGTAGATTGATTGTTGTCGTGATTTTGAGTTTCTATCTCACTCATTTTTTTCTTCTTATTATTCCATCTTATTTGTTGGCGTCTTCTTTGCCTGTAGAAGGCCGTTAGTGAATCTAAGGTATGAAGGAAGGAAACGAAGATACCTTTAGACTCCAAATTTATTCTTGGATTTAAAATGGCTATTCTGTAGCGTGGAAGTGTTTTCCTGGACTGGTAGAAAAATGTCACATCTCCTGAACAAGGCGTTGAAATATATTTGTCATTTTCGATGTTAAACGTTTGAAGTTTTAGGTTACGTCTTGTAGGTGTTTTCCTGGAGTATATTAGTAGATAAGGTTACTAACAGGAGAGTGGGTTTAAAGGTCTGTTCTGAGTCTAGTAGTTATGTTCAGCAAAGGCTGCTGCTAGTGATTTTTGTAAGATATGTTTCGGCGGTGTCGGCTTGTTAGCAGCATACATGGCTAAGCGTCAGGCCCACAAGACCCAATCAGAACATGTGTTTGCTGCTAGTAGACGAGTGAAAGAGGATTCTTCCAGTACTACGGTGTAGGCTGAAGAGGCAACGGAATTCTATTTGATACCAGTAAATCTGTCTTTCAGGCATGCACAGATTTCGCTTCTTACTAGAGGCTTCTGGAAGCCTTACACTTTTTGAATTTATTTTATTTTTATTAATCTCTACTGTTCCATATATCGATCGTTGTATCTTTTGTCATTTTCTTTTTTTCTTCTTTGAACTCATATCGGGCTTTGCTTAATAGCATTTTAAAGTTTGGTTTGCAAATACATGTTTTCATAAATGGTTCTCCTTCTAATGCATCAAAATGTTACAACTGTTTTCTCTTATGGCCCTATCTATCTATCTATCTATCTATCTGGATGTCTGTCTTTCTCAGTCTTCTTCTTATAAATCGATCAGTCAATTTGTTTGTTTGTTTGTCTTGCTCTTTTTATATTTGTTTCTATCTCAGTCTTTTCATATCTACTATCTATTAAACAATTTTTCCGTCTGTTTGTTTCAGAATTTTAATATCTATCTATCTATCTATCTATCTCTTTGTCTTCCTATCTGTCTATCCACTCTATCGCTCTATCAATCTGGTCTTCTGGCCAAGATAAGACGATATCTATCTATCTATCTATCTGTTCTATCCACTCTATCGCTGTATGTTCACATCTATCTATCTATCTATCTATCTATTTTTATTATGTCTTGCTCCGCAATTCATTCTCTACATTTTCCCGAAATTTGGAAGGATCTTTTAGCTGAGTCCAGATTGTTATTGTCTTTGGAATTATTTGTAACCACTGAGAGAATACTGGTGTTTTCTTTCCTTTTAGTTTAGGCATTGTTTTATTCAATTTATTTTATTTATTTATTTTTTTTTTTTTTGATGCAGGTATCGATGAGTTTTCGCGGGTGGGTATTTTCATCTCTCCACAATTGTATGCTATGTTCCTGGAGTCTTAAACTCGACGTTTCTCATCCATTATAATTGAGCAGATACGTCGTTCCATATTGAATATGATGTTACGTATTGTATGCGAGGGAAAACCTGATGTAAAATTCAGTTATTCGTCGGTATCTGTATTTTTACAAAACAAGTCCGTTATTCTTTTGGTATTCTCTTTGATGATTAGGATATCCAGGAAAAGGAGTTCATTTATGTTCGCTTCCATTCTATTGATGTGTCTAGGTTGTTTATTAGTTCGTAGAATTTACCTAGATCTCTTTTATTAAGAAAGCCTTTCATATATATATATATATATATATATATATATATATATATATTAGGCTCTCCTTAGCAAGCAGTTCCGTGGAAGACATAACATTCTAAAATGCTTAAACGTACAAGTGATTTGTTTATTGTAGAGAAGGCTTGTG
>OY757914.1:44478509-44523509 GCA_963585895.1 Sepioteuthis lessoniana
TTGTTGCTGGAATCCTGCAGTTTTTATTCTTTCCATCCTTACTGACTTGTTTTTTGGGAGTCTTTTTTTCTTAACGTAAACAAAAACGCCATTTCAAACAATATCCTTCCCTTTTCCACCAGTTGCGCCCTCTGTGAAGGTCTTCACTATTTGCCCAACCTCGTGCCCCTTTACGTAATATGACCTCTGTACAAAAGGAGAAGCTATAATCTGAAATCGTCTGTTAAAACAACATCAATAAAGCCTCTCTCAATATAGGCACGTGATTCACAGTTTACGAGTATTCCTTCCCTTAACTTTCTCGTTTCCCCTTTTGAAAAGAACTAGATTAATCTATCTACCTTTAAAGACTATCTATCTATCTATCTATCTATCTATGTCAATCAGTTGATACAAATCACTGTCTGTTCTTTCTCATTCTCTCCCTATCTTTCTCTCTCTCTCTCATTCTGTCTGTCAGTCTGTCTGTCTGTCTCTCTCTTTCTATATATATATATATATGGTGTGTGTGTGTGTGTGTGTGTGGTGTGTGTGTGTGTGGTGTGTGTGTGTGTGTGTTTCTTGGTACACACATACGTGCGCCACACACACACACACACACACACACACACACACACACATATATATATATATATATATATATATATATATATACCGATGTTTATTTAAATAATTCTATAGCTATCTATCTATCTAGCAAACTAGCTATGTCAGTCAAATGATACGAATCTCATTTTTTCACGACTCTCTCTCTCTCTCTCTCTCACTCTCACTCTCTCTCTCTCTAAATATATATATATATGTGTGTGTGTGTGTGTGCGTGTGTGTGTGTACGTATGTTTGCATGTGTGTGTTTATAGATATTTATCTATCGACGTCAATTGATACGAATCTGTCAGTTCATATCTCTATCTCTCTCTATATATATATATACCTATGCCAATCTATATTTTCTTAGCAACGCCTCTATCTATCTATTTATCTGTACTGAAGTGTTCCTAATTTAAAACTCTCCACAATGTGTACTTCCTTATTTCGCCTGAATAACGCTGGCTACACCACTTGAAATGGAGTCTTTTATGAATTGAGGTCATTTTGTGAGTATATATCCGGGATATTTCGAATCTGCCCTATCAATCTATCTATCTAAAGCGGCCTAATTTTTTAAAAGAGCTATAAAATATACAGTTCCTCACGCCACCAGAACAACGTGAATTACATCACATAATATGGAGTAACTGTAGATCTGGATTCATTTTAAAAGATTATATATATATATATATATATATATATATATATATATATATATATAACTCCTGGAACGTTCCAGGCAGTCTATCACATTTGTGTATCTAAATATTTCCATTGCCTCAGTTCTATCTATCTATCTATCTATCTATCTAAACTAAAAAGCCCTAATATCGAAAATAAATGAAATAAATAAAAATGCTATTCGATATGCAGCAACACCATGTGAAAGAGAATCTCAGCTGAATAAGGATCATTTTGTGGGTTTTGCATATCCAGGCATTTTCGTTCAATTCAATCAATCACCTTTTTTCCTTGCTTCCCTCAAGTGCACCTGGCCTTGTGCCATATTTTTGCTCTGTTTAATTTTTTTTTTTCTCGAATGACTTGTATTGTGTAAACGTCAGTAAAAATACTGGTTGTTACCGTCGAAAAAAATAATGAAATTCGCATACCAAAATCAAATTCTGAATGAAACTGCTTCTCTTCACGATAATTCCCACCAGAGATTTATGCATCATCTCAAGCTACCAACTATGGGTTAAATAGTTGGTCAGGCTGTGCTCTCTATCTTTGTTCTGGCCACCGGTTTTGAAGGAATAAAGAATTTGATTGAAAATCCTGAGGAGTTTTGTTTGGGGAAGCTCTCCCGTAGACCAGTCTGCTGGGGCCGTAGAATCCCTGCAGAGGAGTAACACGCTCTTAACGAATGTCCCGATATGGCATTAAACTATCAGATGGCAGGCCTCCAGTCCTGTAGCTCTGGGAAATATTGAGTACTCCTTCATCGATCCCGGGTCCACTCTGACCTAAAGGGTAGCACCAGATAGGGTCCTATCTATTGGTCAAATAGAACTGTTTGACATTCAAACTGAGTACAAACAAATGACGTATGTTAAGTTGAATTGTTTGAAATAGAACGTTTTGATCATTTGACTGTGTAAACAAATCACTGATGTTTAATTGAATTGTTAAAGATACATAGTAATACTTGGAACCTTTTGACTATGTGCAAATGACTAGTATTGAATGGCATTATTTGTGTTAAATAGCAATACTTGTAACAAATTCATTGACAGCAAACAACTGATCAATATTGAATAGATTTATGAGTGTTAGATAGCAGTAATGGAAAGATGTAACTGTGTAGAAAATTATAGCAATATTAGCGTATAAAAATTTACTTCTAACACATTCAAGAATAATATTATCAAAAACTATCCACTTACAAATCATATGTATATTCATTTAAATGAGTAAACCAATGACTGATATTAATCGTAAATGCTTCATAGTAATATTTCATTTATGGAGAAAACACCACGCACTTTTTTTATTAATCCAAGACTTAGTAAAGCTTACAGAAAAAGTCAGAACATTCTTTTCTTCTCATAAAGAATGATTACTATATTTTAGTTATAAGTTTGAATTTATAATAAATTTAGTCAACTTTTTTTCGAAGTACGACGTCATCATTTTTGTTGAATATGCCTCTCCAAAAAGAGGTACGCTTGGAAATCTTCCATAGCTTTTGTAGAATTATTTGTATTAGAGATACTGGAAGCCATTAAACTCTATGCAGAAAAGATTTCCTCAGCCTAGTTTATCAACAAAATCTGTTAACAAATCATATATTTATATATCATATATATATATATTTATATTATAAATCTAATTTATATGAATAAAAAGGATTTGGCATGAAATAACCTACAAAGGTTGATATGCCTTTACCAAGTCGGCTGGGGCTGTAGAATACACCAACTGCCTCTCTGCAGAAGGATAAGACCCCCACACGAGTGTGATGGTGAGGTTCCAGTAATGCTGGAGCTTTGGGGAATACAGAGCACTCGTTCATTGCCGTTGATTCCTGGTCCACTCTGGCCCGGAGTGGTAGCACCTGATAGGGTCCTATCTATGGGTCAGATAGAACTAAACTGTGTACTTATGCTAAACTGAATTGCTTGAAATAGAACTGTTTTTGACATTTAAACTGTGTAATGCTAAAATGAATTTTTCGAAATAGAACTGTTTTGACATTTAACGGTTCGTAAACAAAAAAAATTTACTTATGCTAAACTGAATTGTTTGAAATTAAATTCAGCGTTAAATGACCCGAAAAACAAAGCCAGCAATCAACTAACCCAACCTAATTAACCCATCATATCCAACCCAGCTCTGGTACTCTAGTGCACCGTTCTTTTGTTATTAGCTCATTTAAAACGTGTGGCTTTTTTTGACACAAAACCTCGCCACTATAAACAATTCCCCGTATAGTCCTTTGCTAAGCTTTAGTTTACTTAATGGTCTTCATTAATCCTACCTACCAACCCCTCCGCTCGGGCAGGATATGACACAAGGTCAATTTTTAGGCGGAGTTTATAAGGTTTGATTTCAGAGTTTTCATTCTCCTAGACTATTTGCTTCACCAAGGCTGAAGAACGTAGTCTACCCTACTATTTACCCATAGCTGGAGGGAGAATAATTGGATTCATATTCGTATTAGTGCTATGTGAAATGATATCATTCTCGTCCAGGGTTTGAACTCGAGTCGCCGTGTCCATTTCCTACGACGATAACCATTACACCACACTTAATGGTCTTCGTTAATATCAATCGACGAACATTATTATTTTATAATGATTTTAACTCGGACATGCATTTTAATTGTAAGCTCTTTGTCACGCGGATAACTGTCAGAGAATTTAATTCTTGCTGGTCGTTCCGTATTTCTCGCTTTGTACAAAACTAGCCTAAGATTAGAAAATAGCTAATATTCATTTATTTTTACTTTGTTTCTATCTTCTTTCTTTTCCTTCTGTATTTTTCTCCGGCTCTTTCTCTTTTGTTCTCTTTCTTTCTTTTTCTTTTTCTCTTTGTATGTCCCTTCTCTCTCTCTCTCTCTCTCTCTCTCTCTCTCTCTCTCATACTCTCTTTCACTATTTCTCACTTTCTCGTTCCCTCTCTTTCTATCCCTTTCTTTCTCCTTTTATTTTTTGCGCTTCCTTTTTCGATCTCCCACTCTTCTCTTTGTCCCTTGTCCTCTATTTTTCTCTCCATTTTCCTCACTCTCTCTTTCTCAGTTAATCTCTACACCTCTCTCTATCTCTATCTGTCTCTCTGATTATTTTCTTTCTCTCTTTCAATCTATTTTCTACCACTCTCTTTCTCTGCCTCCTATCTCTCTGTCTCTGTCTCTGACTCTCTCTCTCTCTCTCTCTCTCTCACTCTCTCTCTCTGTAGTAGAATCTCTTGATCCTTTATTTCATCCTATTTGTTCATTCATCGCTTCTGCTTACCGAGCACATAATTCGACTTAGTGGTATTCACCAAATCCATTGCCTTTTTAACCCCAGACTTAAACTACAGAGATATTTTCTTGGTAAGGTGATCCTTCAAAATCTCCCCCTGGACTCAAACGCCCTGGGTGGCATACCACCGCTGGTAACACCGCTTCCAACAACCGGTAACCTTAACCCTTATCACTTGTCTAAGTAATTCTCAGAGAGAAAAAAAACCCACAGTGGCCCAACTTTATCTATAATATTCGAGAAAAATCTCCTTCCATTTATTACTAATAAATATCCTATCGGGATTTAAAATCATCCTGGTACTTTATGTGTACGGATAATGGTAATTGGCATTTGAATAAACTTTCAAAATCTTCGGCTATGTAATGAAGTAATACCTCTCATATTGTTTTACTGTTGGCAACACCTGGCAAAATACAGGCCTATGTTCACGCTCAAGAATAATATACAAGGTGTAGCGTTGTCACCGATTACTGCTAGGTTGCTAATTGTTAAACAACATCATCATCATCATGTCGTGCCGCCAGCACGGATATCCCTGACCCTCTGTCGCCACTTCTCCCTATTATTCATCGCCTTTTCAGAGTTACATCATGTGTCCTCACATAGCTGCTGTATGTATGTCCGAGCTGGTCGTCCTGCCTTTGCTTGGCCATATGTGGGGGTCCATAGGAGTACATCACTTATGAGCTCTTCCTTGCTTCTCCAGCAGTGTCCTGTGTGTCTGGTTCGTCTACTTTGTATAGTTTTCGTGATGGGAGGCAATATAGTATAGTTGGTGTCTTGTGGGGTGTTGTCGCCAGGACTTGTTCAATATTTCTCTCAGCATTCTTGTGTAATTGCCGACTTAAATTTTTAGATTGCGTTTCTTTAATCACTCTGTTCAGATTGTGCGGCCGTAGAAGCAGGAAAAATGGATGAAGGGTACAATGTGTTGGTTAGCTTCTTCGTTTTAAAATCACGTCCATATCTACATCTTTTGTGTAGTTCTTTCCTTTTGCACACGGTCCTATCAGTTGTCTAAATTTCTGAGACGAAGCTTAGTGATTTTTATCATCTTCATCAATGTTTCGGCCGATATGTCCTCCGGCCTTCTTCAGGTGTTTGTCGAACTCGGGAACCTTCACAGAACTTCGAACTACGTCCTTTATTGAATTCACTGGGGTCACCGGCTCAGATTCCGTTAACCATAACCGGGTACAAGTGTTAAGTATTCCTGTATTGTTACTCGCCTGCACTCAAGATTGAACCAGTAACCTCCAGATGATTGCTTACTTAGAAGTTTAGGGAACCAACGCCTATGACCGTTACACCATGTGTACTGCTGGACAATTTAGAGTGAGTTTTTGGGACTTATAAACTTAATGTTCTTACTTGACTAGAATTACTACTATTATGTATGATTTTTTATACCTGTGCTCATATTCAGATTTTTTTCGACAAACACCTGAAGAAGGCCGGACGACATATCGGTCGAAACGTTATGGAAATAACAATAAACAGGAAGACAATAGTCCGAAAACTCTTAATGATAAAAAATGGCCCTCTCAGTTATGAATAATTTTCTAACAGATCTATTTAACCATAGGTGATACTCTAACAGTTAGATATCTAGAACCATTAAATACAGTTTTGTATCAAACCCAAGACACTTCTTTTTCAAAAGGTGGAAAGGTCGTACCCCCTTTTGCAGGGAATAGACTCAGTGTATTCGATATATTTACCAACCCTTCCGCCCGAGCAGGTTGCAACACAAATCAATTTTTAAGCGGTGTTTAATAGGTTTGAATTCAGAGTTCTTTCTTCTCCTAGACCGGTTGCCATACGAAGAGTAAACAAACTAATTTGCCCTACTATATCCCCATCGCTGGAAAGATAAAAACTGGATTCGCAACTTTCTTAAGTGTATTAGTCCTATGTGCAAGATGAACAGCCTCGTTCAGGTTTTGAACTAGGATCATCGTGTTCATTTACTTTGACGTTAACCATTACGCCACGAGAATCTCCAAGTCAACGAATTCTTAGAATACGTATTCATCGACAAGGTAATAGTTGTTTACAAGCCTCAAAGAAAAATCCAAAAGAGAATAGAAGCAGTTCCACCTGAACGTACAATCTTTAAATAGTTGATTATTTTCGTCTGGGTCAACATAAGAAGTAAGAAAAAAGCCATTTTGAGACAAAACAGTTATTAACGATGGAAAATAGATTAATTACAATAATCAACAACCATTAATACGAGATGTGTCAAAAATGTATTGAGAAGACTGAAGCTGTATTTACCGATGCAGAAAAGAATAATGAATGAAACGTTTATTTTCTTCAAAACAGTTCCCATTGGGCTTCAATACATTGATTCCTAACAGTTTTGGTTGAACAGTTATTTCAAAAAGTATCGATTCAGGCTTCGTGCATTTGTTTTTCGATTTTTAATGTCTTTTTTTCTTTTATCTATTTATTTATTTATTGATTTATTTGATTGTTTTTTTTTCCAATACTCACTGACCTGGTTATACAAATATTAACCTCTTAATAAAAGTCTTGTAGTCTAACATCATTCCGTTATTTTATTATTATTGTTATTATTATCTCCTTTGGAGTTTTTTACATCAGCGTCAGCTAATGGGCTTTCACTGGAGTTTGAGTGACAGTAAGTCTCCTCGAGTCTCCAGGACTCTTTTCAGTATCCGGGTCGTTCTCAATAATGTTGTTTGGATGAGCTCCACTTGTCCGCCAACTTCCAAGTCCTCCAGTCCTTTAGTAATCCTTTAGTTACTGTACCAAAAGCACCAATCCCAATTGATATAATTTTCACCTTCATGTTCCACAGTTTTTTTTTTTCAATTCTCTAGCAAGGTCAAGGTATTTATCCTTCTTTTCATATTCTTTCAGTTTTATTCTGTGGTCAGCCGGAACAGCAAAGTTGACAATTTTGCAAATTCTTTTTTTTTTTTTTTTTGTTGATTATTATAAGGTCTGGTCTTCTGACTGAGATTAGGTGATCCGCCTGTACGTCAAAGTCCCATTGGAGTTTATGTGTCATTTTTTAGGACGCGTGTTGAGTTTTGCATATATCATTTGTTCGTAGGGTCAGTTATTATTATTATTATTATTATTATTATTATTATTATTATTATTATCATCATTATTTACTCCTTGAGAGTTGTTCACATCAGTTTTAGCTGATGGTTTTTCACTGGAGTTTGAGTGAAAGCAAGTCACCTCAAGTCTCCAGAACTCTTCTCAGTATTCTGACCAATCTTAATAATGCAATAATTTGGATGATCTCCCCACATCTTTTTTCCAAGACCTCCAGTCCCTTTAATAATCCTTTAGTTACTGTACCAAAAGCACCAATCACGATTGGTATAATTGTCACCTTCATGTTCCATAGTTTTTTCAATTCCTTAGCAAGGTCGAGATTATTATTATTATTATTATTATTATTATTATTATTATTATTATTATTATTATTTCTCGAGCTTTTTACACTAGTTTTAATTGGGTGTTTTTCACTGGAGTCTGATTGACAGCAAATCTCCTTCGGTCTCCAGGACGTTTCTCAGTATTCTATCCGATCTTAACAATGCAGTGGTCTGGATGGTCCCGATTCGTCATCTGATTTCGTATTCTTTGGCGATCATTCAAAGTGAATCGATTACAACTGGTATCACGGTAACCCAAATCTCCGACCGTTTCATTTATCTATTTTTGCTTTCTTTTTCTTTTTTGCTGTTTTTTTTTTGTTTTGTTTTGGTTTCGGTTTTGGTTTTGGAGTTTAGTGTTTGTTTTGTTTTTTGTTTTGCTTTTTGTTTTTTTCTTTTTCTTGTTTTTTTAACTTTATGGCAAAGTCCAAGTGTTTTTTTTCCTCTTGTTGCTTTCTTTTGATTTCATTCTGTGATCCATCGGAAAGGCAAAATCCACAAGATGACAAGTTCTTTTCTTTTTTTGTTAATGAACACAAAGTCTGGTCTTCTGGCCGGAAATAGGTGATTAGTTTGTATCAGAGAATACCAGAGAATTTTATGCGTCTATTTTTTCGGACGTCACCTTATCGCTTGGGACTGTAGAATACGCTCTCCACTTGTGCCTTGGAGTAAAGTTGCCTCATTGAGTGTCCTGGGTATGGTACTAAACTGCATTTTATGGTAAGACTCCAGTCCTGGAAATTTTAGGAATGCAGAGTAACCCTTCATTACCATCATTCCAAAAGTAAGACAAATTCAAAAGCCAAAATCATACTGACAAAATTCTTCAATGTGAGGGGCATAATCCACAATAAATTCTTGCCACAGGGTCTGACAACCAAACACGAAGTCTACAGGGAGATCATGTGATGTATGCTTTATTCAGTTTGCAAGAGGGGTCAACTTGTTGTAGTCGGACAAATCATGGTTGCTATACCACGTCAATGCATCTGCTCACGTTGCCCTAAGAATCCGACACTTCCTGAACGAGAAATATCGCCACACTGGAACAACCTCCCAATTCATATGACGTTACACCACGCACATGTTTACGTTTCCCTAAGCTCAAGGGAATTCTCTAGGGGAGTAGATTTTAAGGTATGGAGGTCATCAAGAAGGCCATAACGACGGATCTCAATGGCATCCCGAAAGAATCCTTTAAGCAGTGCATTGAAGTGTGTCAAAGAAGGATGGAAAAGTGATTTAGTTTCTTATGAATAACTTTAAAAGGGAAAAAATGTTTGAAATTGAAATGAATTGATTGTGACACCAGTACTGTTACTTTTCGGACGCACTTCATATATATATATATATATATATATATATATATACGTGGTGCATTCAATAGGTTTCCAGACTTTTTTGTACAGGCATTTAGAATTGTCGTAGACTCATGAAACTTCAGTATGTTTTTGCTGTACATCAGATGAGATGACTGATCAATTTTTATGATTTCAGATTTAAATAAACAGATACAACAGGAATTAGAATACATCCTACTAAAGCCTGATTGTCACAGCTGGTGAATATCAAAAATGCAATCTGACACTTTAGAAGAACGATAGGCAAAAAAAAATTTGTTTTAAACTTGGAAAAAATGCCACAAAAACGTATGGAATGCTTCAGACTGCTTTTGGAGCATCTTGCATGAATCGAGCATCAGTTTTTGAGTGGCATAAGAGATTCAAGGAAAGCAGGGAGTATGTGAGGGATGATGAGAGGTGTGGGAGGAGTAAGGAAATCAATACACTAGAATTGATTGGCCAAAGGCTTAGGGTTAGGGTTATTATATTGAGGGTTTAAGGGAGTTCAGCAAGAGATTCCGTCGAAAGAGGCCCGCACTCTTCAAATCGGGTCAGTAGCATTTCCACCAGGACAATGCACCAGTCTACAACTACATCCTTGTCACAGACAATTTGACCGAGATGGGCATCAAGACACTTCCACACTCTCCGTTTAGTCCAGACCTTGCTCCCTGTGACTTTTGCTTTTTCCCTAAGCTCAAAGGCTGTCGTTATGTGACAATCGTTGAGATTAAAGAGGCTGTGACGAAGGTCCTTGACACGCTCACACAAGAAGACTTCCATGGGGCCTTCTAGAATTTATTGGAACGGTACAAGTGCATTACAGCGGAGGAGATTACTTCGAAAGGGACTAGAGTCTCACGTGTGTACTATCAATAAAAGTGCCCTTACGAAAAAAGTCTGGAAACCTATCTAATGATCCTCGTATATATATATATATATATATATATATATATATATATATATAAGTAAAGTTAGTAAATTGGCTGACCGTTGTCGGGGGCGATCCGAAGGCTTTTTTTTTTTTTTCAATAGCGGAGGGTTTAGCTGCTTTTCTTAGATTATTCAACTTAACCTTAATTTGTACCTTATAATGCTGTGTGTTAAACAAAGAGGCATCAAGTACCATTTTTTAGTCTTTGGTACAACTCGATTTGGGATTGACCTGGACCTTTGGTGAACACTCTAACCATTATGCTACTGGGCCTCATCATCATCATCATCAAGCCAAGCTGCTAGCACTGATTCCACTGACTCAATCTCTCTCTCTCTATCTGTCCCTATCATCCATCTCTCCCGGCAAGTCTTCTGTGCGTGTGTGTGTGTGTGTGTGTGTGATTAATTTATATCTGAATGTCAAACAACCTATATCTATCTATCCCACTGTCTGTTTTGTCTGTCTGTGACAGTTCGTCAATACGTTTAAAGACTGCAGTGTAATAATTAGAAGAAATTTGTTCTGTGTATAAGGCTCGTGTTTATATGCGTGTGAAGGTAAGTGTGTACACCTTCACGTTTGTAGGGATGCCTCTGTTTATCTGAGTGGGTTTACCTGTATTTGCACATACAGTGTTTCATCGCGCGCCAGCGCACGGGTATGCGTGTGCTAATGTGCCCCATTGTCTGATTGTACGTGTTTACGAGGGAAATAACACGAAGGGAAACCACATAAGTCTAAGACCGATTATTGATCAAAAAATAAGTTCAAACAGAATCAAACCTGAAGCGAAACGTCATTCCGAGCTCTCTAGCAGACAGAGGTTAATAAACAACGTGATCACGCATACTCACCGAATGCAGCTTCTTGCTCGATGGTCCATTCGAGTACATTCGACTGAAATCGGGAGTGATCGTAAAAACTCGGAGAATTTAATTTCTTTGTTGTTGTCGTTATTCTAGTAACGTTAATCAAAAGCGAGTGTGTATGTGTGACTAGCATGAAAGCAAGGATCCATCAATGAATTCCTCCATGCAGAAAACATGACAGCCAGTGATATTCATCGAAGCTTGCTTGCGTTTACGTGACCAAAAAGCAGAAGAAATCAATGTTATGCGATTGCTAATATGTTTCAGTTCTGTCTACTCTGATATGTAATTAATATGATTGCATATAAACTATATATATATATATATATGTGTGTGTGTGTGTGTGTGTGTGTGTGTGTGTGTGTGTGTGTGTGTGTGTGTGTGTGTGTGTGTCCGTACATATAAACAAATAATATATATATATATATATATATATATATATATATATGATAAATTATATGTAATATGCATAATATATTGTATATTATATACAATATTAAAAATTCCAATATATGTGATAAAAATAAGTGGAAAAGTTGATATACCAAACACTTACAATGGGGCTGGTTGTAATATTACGTTCTTTATTCAAGAAAGAGCTGCTTCAGAATCTTTGAATAAAGAACGAAATATTGTGACTAAACCTGTTGTAAGTCTTTAGATTATACACTTTTCCATTAATTATCATCTTATCAGATTTCGCAAAATCTACCATCTCTCTCTCTCTCTATATATATATATATATATATAACAATGTGTCCAACTAAAAATACTAAAGTGCATCTGATATTGAGGCTCCAGCTCTGGAGCTCTGAGAAGTCTTGATTCTGTTTGTTGCTATTACCCACCTGGCCCACTCGGAACTGGAATGATATTATGTGTTAGCATATTATCTATGTGTCAAATAAATCTGTTTTAAAATCATTATTACATAAAAATTCTGGAAACCTTGATACTGCTTGCAAGGTATTATTAAGTAGGACCAATTACTCGAAATCATATAACTAATTGACTTGTAAGAGGAATACTTGAAACTATATGTGAAAATTGTTTTTATTAGATAGGAATATTTATAATGTAAGTGTTTGTAAACAAATGATTGTCTACAAATAATTAAGCATAATAGAACGCAGAAAATACAATTATGATTATATTTAAAAAAATGATTATATTTAAAAATTAATTATTAGTACAAGAAAAGAATGTTTGTTATATTAGTTGGCAACCTTAGTCGAGGGTAACCCAAAGGCTCCCTTTTCAATAGCTACTACACCGAGGTGTTGTGGAGGGCATTGCTCCACTTTACCCTTGATCCTTATCTTATAATGCAAGGCGGCATCAAGTACCATTTTTTGAGTCTTTGCTATGACTCCACCAGGGATTGAACCCCGCTATAATATTACTGTGTGCAAATTATTTGTATATAAGATACGAATACTTGATATAATCTATGTGCAAACAGATTATGATTACAATCACAGATGAATCAAATTTCAGAATTGAATGAACCTTAGAATACCGTTTAACAAATAATCCCCAACAAAAAAAAAATATATATATATTATGACATATAAACTTTAAACTGTAAATATATTAAATATAGACTCTAAACTTCATTATTTATACATTGCTTTGTACATGCAGCAGAGTTATCAAGCTAGTAATTTAAAAGATCATCGATCATCTAACCGATGCGAATTGGGTCGTTGAAAAGTGGACTACTTGAAAAAAGATTACACCGATAAGAACACCGGTATCGTTGCTGTGAAGAAGTGGGTCCTTTTCGTGTTAATCAGCCTCATTTTAATGCCGACTGAAATAAATTTGAGAACATTATCGTCGAAGCTGAAAACTTTCTCTCTTCAGTGAATGTGTTGTGCTACTTATATTCAATGTAATTTTTGTGGAATTTTCTTGGTCTTTTTTGCGAAAGGGTTATGCGTGGGTGGTGGATGGTGTTCCTCATTCATGCACACTCTCTCACACACCCAACACACTTGTGCACACAAGCGTATACAGTCTCCTATTTTTGGCTACTCTTTTAGCAGATATTTCATTGCAAGGCATGGAGCAGGGCTACGTGTACAGCATTCTTCCTTATCAGCTGAGCGAAGTCTATCGAAATAATACGAAAGAAAAAAAGAAAAATGCCGAGGATAAACACAGAATTTACACCCGGGTTCGGACTGTGCCACAAGTAGTTGCTTGTTTCGAATCTTTTGAAGATTCCGGTTGACGAACAACTTATCAATGCTTCAGACGAATATCCTTATCTTTGTTATTGTCATCTGAAAATGTCCATTACACATATTTCAGTTCTTTTATAATTGTTAGTTTCATGCCAATCGTTGGTTGCTTTGTAAATTGTTTTATAGCATATCAAACTTTCTATGTTATTTAATGAAAAATCTTGTATCTATCTATCTATCTATCTATCTATCTAAATATATATATATATATATATATATATATATATATATATATATATATATATATATTGTTTGTTTGTTTGTTTGTTTATGTTTTATGGCATGCCAACTTTTATAGTTTATTTTAAGCTAAATTTCTTTTTTATACAAATAAACAATTCCTGTTTCAAAAAATTGACCTCAGCACAAGTACACAGTTTTATTGTCAAAAACATTTCTATTTCAAGCTATTCATTTTAGTCAAATTGTCCTAATTCAAACATTCAGTTTAGTATAAGTATAGTTTTTGTAAAAACAGTTCTATTTCAAACAATTCATTTTAGCATACAAAAAGATTCAATTCAAGCAATTCAGTTTAGGATAAGTACTCAATTTATATGTAAAAACAGATCTATTTAAAGCAAATCAATTTAGCATGAGTACACAGTTAAGGTCTATTAGACCCATAGATAGGACTCCATCAGGTGCTACCACTGGGTCAGAGTGGATCTGTAAGTGATGACAAAGAAGCGGGGATCCGCATTGTCCAATATTCCAGCACTACTGGAAACTCGCCATCAGATTGTTTAGTGTTATATTTAGGACACTCGTTCGGGTTCTTGCCCCTCGGCAGAGAAGCAGTAAGTGTATTCTTCAGCCCCAGCCGACTAGGCAAATATATATTTATGTATATATACATGTACTAAATATGGTTTGTAAACGAACTGTTTGTCGGTAGCATTTTAAAAGGAGCCAGAGATAATTTGTTTGCTCAAAGTTGAATGGTTTTAACTATTGCTATTTAACAGTTACAATTCTATTCAACTTTGTTCATTTCTTTACACACAGTTAAATATTTCCAACTATTAATATGCAAAAGTAATAATTCAAATTAACATCACTCATTTGTTTGAACACAGTGAAATAATTTCAAGTATAGAAAAAGATTAGATATTTCTATTTGACTAATAGATGGTACTCATACGGATGATATTACTCCGGGTCAGAGTGGACCTGGGAGTAATGTTATTGAAGGCGTACTCTACATTCTCCAAAGCTCTAGGACTGGACCCTCGCCATCAGATGTAGTTTAATGTTATATCAAGGATATACTTTGGTCGGGTTTCTTGCTCTTCTGCAATGGTGTAGTCGACTTATTTTACCGACGCAGCCGACTCATTTAAATTTCCTGTCTATACTCTTGTAATGTAATGGGTGTCATGTTCGTTGCTGCAAAATTGATACTGAACTGAAACACAAAATTCAGTGCTATCGATACAAATCCAGGTAAAGGAATTTAATTGCTGGCTCCAGTCTACGACCACCAGCGAACCAAATGCCCGGCTGTGTGATCGACGACAAGGAGTCAATAACTGAAACTATCGCGGTGGATACGAGAAACAGTCACACACGAGGATGTTTAAGAGAGTCAGTCACTCAGGCAGTTATTAAACCGAAAAGTACGAAGAAGTCTTATATTTCTGAGCTAGTGAACTTACCCCTATTTGTATGAGAGTGAACTCAGATCTACCTATTCCTTCATCGACTCAAATATACCACTTCATGTCTTCCTGGTGTGTTACGTAGTTTGAAACGCAGTTAGGGAGTGAGTGGTATGTTTCTGTAATCATGTATCTGACCTTTTTTCTTTATTTCCAAATGTGAACTGGTCGTCACCTTTATATCTCATCCTTGTCTTCGGCAAATTTCATTGAGACTCCAAACGCAACAGGTAGATAAATCTTTGCACCAACCTGTAGAAATTACTTTAGAATAAAAAAAAAGCATGAAACAGACGTTGTTTATGATAACCGTAACGCGAAGCTCATAGGAAGAGTAAGGGGCCCTGTCTTAGAAATCATCTAAGAGGCCTGATTTTTGCTGTGGACTGATATCAAGATAAATATGTAAGAGACCGATAAATATATATTTATTTCCGTCACTTTTCTAAACAAATACTTGGTCTTATGGCCTTGTGAATGTGTGCGTGAGTTTGTGTGTGTTTGTACAAAGAAGGGACGAAATCTTTCTTTCAATTTTTCCAAGTCAGTGAAGAGATAAGTTTATGTTGATCAAAATAATGCCATCTTATCAAATTGCCTGTGCCTTTGTAGAGCATATAATACACCTCGATAGTAATATCTCATCTACTGAAAGGGATGTCAACAAACCTATCGGTAAAACGTAGACAAATACAAACAGGATATCGATCATGTAGAAATCTGACAACAGAGGAGACAACAAGGACTTCTTCCAATCTGGAATCGTCTCAATGCTATTGTATAGTTGCCCCATCTGGATTCTTACAAAACACTTGGAGAAAAAGGATTACGTAAACAATGAAGCTGCGTAATCTTTTGAATAAATCCTGGAAACACAGTCTATCAAAAATCTGCCGCGTGACCACTAAACCCTAATTTTACAAACCATTTAAGTACATTGCCCAGTCGGCTGGAGCTGTAGAATAAGCCGTTTGCTTCTCTGCAGAGGGGTAAGACCCCCAATGAGTGTCCTAGTTATGACACTATACAATCTGATAGTGAAGTTCCCGTAATGCTGGAGCTTTGGGGAATGCAGAGCACCCGTTCACTGCCATCGCTCCTAGGTCCACTCTGGCCTGGAGTGGTAGTACCTGGTAAGGTCCTACCTATGAGTGAAATAGAACTAAACTGTGTACTTATGCTAGACTGAATTGCTTTAAATAGAACTGATTTGACATTTAAACTGCATTCTTTGAAATAGAACTGTTTATTTATGTTCAACTGAATTGTTTGAAATTGAACTGTTTTTGACATTGAAACTTTACTTACAATAAACTGAATTGTTTGATAAAGCTAGTCATACGGTAACATATCAATAAAAAGTAACAGAAACAAATTTTTTAAAAACATGCCATTACCACAAAAGGAAAAATGAAGAATATGCACATGTTCTTTTACACCAACACTCATTATGGCCCAGTCGGCTAGGGCTATAGAATACACCGACTATTTCTCTGCACAGGTGTAAGTTTCCCCCACGAATGTTCTGGATATGACCCTAAATAATATGATGGTGAGGCCCCTCTATCTGTGGAGATTTGGGTAATTCAGGGTTGTTTTAAATAGAAATGGTTACACGTATAAAAAAAGATTTGGCATAAACTAATCTACATGATTTATTTCATGCCTGAGCCATCCTTGTTGTTGAACAGTATTAGAATTCTATTTATGACCTCTAAATTGAAAGGCTTTGCAAATGATATCTATTAGACTTTGACACATGACTATAACCGCGTTTTTTTAATACATCTAAAACGAGATCTTGAAGAAGTATTTATAGCAAATCACAGTATCAAGCCGAATGAAATGAATACACGTTATAACAGGAACTTTTATATCTAACTATAAAATAATACATGTAACGTAGCTGGTAATCATAAAAGTAAAAGTAAAGATGGCGACCGTAGTCGAGGGCGACAAGAAGGCTCCCTTTTCAATAGCTACTACACAGAGGCGTAGGGGAGGGCGGTACTCTGTTCCCTGGAAAGCTCAACTTTACCCTTGATACGTACCTTATATTGCCGAGTATTAAGCAAGTAGGTATTAAGTACCATTTTTAAAGTCTTTGGTATGACGCGACCTGTGATTGAACCTAAGTCTCCCGAAACATTGGCGAACACTCTACCCACTGGGCCAATGAGCCGGTTAATGCTGGTATTTATACTAAAATCAAAATATTAGCAATTTAATACATATTTGTTTATAAGTGTTTTCTAAATGGTCGAAACAGAAATAAATGAAATAGAAATCTAATTATATTCTTGCCCATAAACACGTGTCAATTTTAAGGATTATTATATATTTGACAAATTTGCAATGTTCAACCCAAATGTCCACGAAACGGTCAATTTAGCCCTCTGTACGTCGGTTTAGAATAAAATAAACTTTTCATTAGAATAAATGGTCGAGTGCATTTATTATGGACATCAGTGTATCTCGACTATCAATGAAACATATTTGATTTGTCTGAATGCCCTTTGTAAATATATCAATTGAATATAGAAATCAGTCTAGTTAAAAGGCATAAATGAAATAAAGCCTGCACGGTCGTATGATCAAAAAACTGGTCTTTCATATTTGGTATCGTGACTTGTTTAAAAGCACGAACGAGGTAACCAACTAAGTAGACATCGTTTAGCGCTGACCGTCTTGAAACGCATAAAGAAATGCGATCATAAATTTGATTTTTTATTTATTCTATTTTGCTTTTTAAACCAGTAACTTCGGTATCGATGTAGATGACATATTAAACGGCATTATAGAGAATGTACTTGTGAAAAGATTTTAGTTCCAGTTAACTCAATAAAGATTACACAATCCAGCATTATATCCAGAAAGGGCAAAGTTCCAAATAGGTAAATCTAAATAGTAAACCCATCAGCAAGATGTTCTTTACCATGCATGAAACGCCCCAAGAAATGACTTCAATGAATTTGGTATTTTATAGTAATTTTAAGATTCCCTTTTGCTTGAACGTTCTTAGCTAATACCAAGAAAATACTCCAACAGTAAACGCCCCAAGAAATGACTTCAATGAATTTGGTATTTTATAGTAATTTTAAGATTCCCTTTTGCTTGAACGTTCTTGGCTAATACCAAGAAAATACTCCAACAGTGAGAACCAGAACTTGGATATTGCCTGATGACTTGGAATCTTCATCATTATCATAAACACTATCCAAAGGGAGGGATTCCTTTGAATCTCTCTTGCGATCCGTCCCTATCAGTCATCGTTCTTGCTATCTATTCTAGATAGACTCCTGTATCCGCACAGGGCTGTATGTTTTTTGCTATTCAGCCAATCCTGATGTGTACATGAATAGGAGTGTATAGGAAAACATCCTTTAAGACTTAGTTTTTTTCTTCCCGAACAGAGCCCAGCTTATTGATTGGTTGGTTGGTTGTTTTAAACAATTCAGTTCAGTGTAAGTATAGGTTTTGTGTACGTATAATTAAATATTAAAGCAGTAACACTGCTGTTCTCTTACAAGGATGGCTTTGGCATTCAATAACCCATGTTGATTAGTTAATGCCAAATCTATTTTTATAAGTGTAATCATTTCTATTTAAAACAACTCTGAATTACCCCAAATCTCCACAGATAGAGGGGCCTCACCATCATATTATTTAGGGTCATATCCAGAACATTCGTGGGGGAAACTTACACCTGTGCAGAGAAATAGTCGGTGTATTCTATAGCCCTAGCCGACTGGACCATGATGAGTGTTGGTGTAAAAGAACATGTGCATATTCTTCATTTTTCGTTTTGGGGCAATGACGAGTTTTTAAAAATTTTGTTTCTGTTACTTTTTGTTGATATGTTACCGTGTTTTCTAATTAACAGTTTTTTCGACAAATTAATAGTAAGATTCGTGTGTGCAATTTTATCATGGAAATTGTTGAACAATTTTTGAAATGGCTTTCAACTCAAGTATAAGCTAATTTCTATTTCAGTGTTACTGTTTAAACCATAGCTTAGGCAAAGGGGTTCATAACTTTCGCAAGGGAGTTAGTATAAAGATAAACGAAATAGCGCAACTGAAGTTCAAACTTGTTTACTTCGATGCCACAGTCCAGTACTTTAGCCATTATGCCATGGGGTCTCTCCAATAGGCCTAACGTTGCTTCTGGTACATGCTGCTCTTAAGTGGTCACTCATCTCAGATACTGAGCAGGTTTGATATTGCTTATCTTCAATGATCAAGTTGGAACCAGTGCTTTAAATTGTTTTAATGGTATATCAACCTCTATGGGTTATTTAATGCCTAAGCCATCCTTGTAGTAGAACAGCAGTGTTTCTGTTTAAACCATAGCTGGGTGGGGGAGGGAAAAATGAGTTCATAACTTTCCCAAGGGAATTAGTATAAAAATAAACGTAATCATGCAACTGATGTTCAAACTTGTTTACTTCGATGCCACAGTCCAGTACTATAGCCATTATGCCATGGGATCTCTCCAATATTTCTTCATAAATCCAAAAGTGAACTCAAAGTGATTAAAATGACAGACTGACAACAATCTTGCAATTTACTAAGGTTTTTGATTAGTCTATTATATAGTCCAAAAATTGCTCTTGGAACATGCTGTTCTTAAGTGGTCAGTTACCCAGTCGAGTGGGGCAGTAGAATACACCGACTATATCTCTGCAGAGGAGTAAGTCTCCTTCCTCCCAATGAACGTCCTGTTATGACACTAAACAATCTGACATTGAATACTCCCTCTGCTTCTCTGCTGAGGGGTAACCCTGTCTCCAACGAGTGTCCTTGATATAACTCTAAACAATCTGATAGTGAAGTCCCAGTAATGCTGGAGTTTTGGGGAATGTGGAGTACCCCATCATTGCCATCGCTCCCAGATCCACTCTTAGCCAAAGTGGTCAAATAGAACTGTTGGACGTTTAAACTGAATGCAAACAAATGACTAAACTGAATTGTTTGAAATAGATCGGTTTCATCCTTTAAGTGTGTATAAACAAATGATTAATCTTTGTTAGTGATACGCTGCAATACTTGAAACCAGTTAACTTTGTAGTCTTATCCTAAATTGAATTGTTTGAAATAGAACTGTTTGAAACTTTAGCCATATGTAAACAAATGTCAGATGTTTAATTGAATTGTTAGTAATGCATAATAATTCTTGGAACCATTTACCTTGGAGTAAATAAAGGATTATTATTGAATAGAATTATAAATTATCGATAGCGATTCATGATACCTTTTAACTATGTAGAAACATTAGCAATACTAGTGTGCAAACAAATTAATTCTCACTCGTTTAAAAATGAAATTACCGACAAAATAATCTATTACATATCATATATATGAATTGCAATGTGTGTAAACAAATGACTGATATTTAACTGTGACTGTTCTAAAGCAAAACTTGAGACCATCTGTCTGCAGAAAATAAATGAGCTCAAGCTGGTTTTAAAATGTTATCAACAAAATATCTTTACTCGTCATATATTGATTATATGCGTATAAAAATGGATAGGGCATTGAATAACCTACAATGGTTGATATCAAATTTACCAACCCCTCCGCTCGGGCAGGAGGTCAATTTTTAAGCAGAGTTTAATAGGTTTGAATTCAGAGTTTTCCTTCTCCTTGACTAGTTGCCTAACCAAGGCTGAAGAATCCAGTCTGCCCTACTATTTACCCATAGTTGGAGAGAGAGCAAGGTTATTAGTGCTATGTGAAATGCAATTAGTCTCTTCCAGGATTTGAACTCGTGTCGCTGTGTCCATTTCCTACGACGATAACCATTACACCACGGGCACCTCCTACAATGGTTGATATGCCATAAAACCAAACCAAACCAATACAAACTTAACACTCACCAAAAATAATCAACGTTTCGTCCTAACACCGTGTTTGATGATACCACTGTTTTATTATCTCTAATGGAACGCTATCAACGATTTTATCAATAACTATTAATTTAATTTTTCGTAATTGAACAATATCAACGAATATCCGTTTCGACTATATTATAAAGTTTGTTTTAGTTCGGCTTGGTTTTATGGCATATCAGCCATTGTAGGTTGTTAAATACCATGTCCTGTTTATACATAAATGTTAATTATAATGTATAATTTTTAAATACATTTTGTTAACTTTTTAAAACAAAGCTAAGCTCATTATTTTACACACACTTAAATGGTTCCGAGTATTACTAATAATCACTAAATATTCAATCAAATATTGGTCATTTGTTTACAACCAGTTAAAGGATCAAACAGTTCTATTTCAAACAATTCAATTTAGCATAAATTATTTGTTTCCACTTAGTTTAAGTATCAACCAGTTCTATTTTTCCAATTGATAGGACCCTAGTAGGTGCTATGACTATGAGCCAGAGTGAACCTAGGAGCGATGGCAATGAAGGAGTACTTCACATTCCCCAAAGCTCCAGTATTACAGGAGCCTCACCATCAGATTGTTTAATGTCATATCCAGGAAACTCATTGGTACGGCCTTACCTCTCTGCAGAGATGCAGCCGATATATTCTACAACCCCAGCCGACTGGGTTTATGCAATATAGGTAAGACACATATTTTTAAATATTGTTTAATACCAAACTCTATCGCACTGAAACTCAGTAAGGAAAAAAATTAACCTTGGGCCGTCCAAAAATATGAACATTTCTTGTATGTTTCGTATTTAATTTTTGCTGCCAGAGGTGACACGCATTTATTTTTCGTTACCGAGTTTTAGATTTTGGTAATAAATAATTTCCTAATAATCTTCTTTTTGTTTGTATTATGTTCCTATAGCAATAATGTAAATTATTGTATATTTGATGCAGAAAAAAAGGCACTTTTTAATATAAAAATTTATATATAAAATTATATACATTTTGTTATTCATTAATGGACTTTACTGTATCCATTTACGAGCCTAATATTTAGCTGCAAGAGAATATGTTTACTTGGGTCGCGACGTTTTGCAACAGGATGCATCTTTGCTATAAAAAATAATTTGCCTACACGTGTGTGCTGCTGAATCATGTTGTAAATAACAATTTATAATATACTATTTATCATTTTCTACACAATTCGGACTGTTAGACTTATATTGGTTACTATACTCAAAACGATTTGGCCGCTGTGCTCTTCGAGCTTCTTCAGGTGCCATTATTTCATCTTCAGTAACCTTTCTAGAATTCAGAAAATCACTGTTCGTTTGAATCACAGGGGTATACTTTTTCATTACGCCGTTCCTGTCTGTGTAACGTAATGGCCAAGGGATTTCTGTTCATTTGAGTTTAGTTGGGCTGAGAACCTATCGGCTCAGCACATGGGTTAGTTAGGTGCAAACCTTGATGTAGGTGGTAGCGCGCACGCGGGGCAGACGTGCCACTAAGACATGTCACAATAGCCCGAGATGACGGAACGGGGTGACAGGGTGCGGATGACGTCACGTACAGGAGCCGCGTGGAGGATTTGGGGGAAATCTGAAGAAAGTTGGAGAGTTGAAAACTAGACGCCGAACGAGGAGGTTCGACTTTTGGGGCTCGCTTAGGCGAGACGAATTTGCGCGCCATGGGTGCCGTATGAGATATGGACCAAATGAATAAGGTGGCATAGTGAGAGTGTCTCTTTCCTCCTTATGTCGAAACCTTTAACTCAAAGTTAATAAAAAGGTTTCGTACCTGAACAAGAAGTCGTTACGTGTTTTCGAATTTCGAGATTCCTATGTTCTGAGCTTTCTATATGAACATTATATGTCTATTTTACACATGGCGTTAATTGTGGCGATAGTACATCTGGTAGGTGTCTTAAATCAACCACTTTTTTGTCTCGTTCATCTATGTTACATATGGGACCAGGGATTGAATACACGACCTCCAGGTGGTAATCTGTAAGGATATTTGTCTGAATGGCTTAACCCTTTAAATCATTTGTCCAATGAGTATAGGAGCTAAGAAGATCACTTTGCTTTGGTTTGGTTTTATGGCATATCAACCCTTGCGGGTCATGTAATGCCAAATCCATTTTATTCATATAAACAGTTCTATTTCAAACAACTTAGTAAAGCATAATTATGCAGTTTAAATGTCAAAATATTTCTATTACAGTTCAGTCGGGCATAAGTACACCGTTTGAATTTCAAAAACAGTTCTATTTCAAACAATTCAGTTTAGCATAAGTACACAGTTTAAATGTCAAAAACACTTCTATTTCACACTCAATTTAGCATAAGTACACAATTTAAACGTCAAATAGTTTTATTTTAAACAATTCAGCGTAACATGAGTACACAGTTTAAATATCAAAAACAGTTTCTTTTCGAACAATTCGGTCTAGCATAAGTACATAGTTTAGATGTCAAAAACAATTCTACTTCAAACAATTCAGTTCAGCATGAGTACAATTTTTTTCTTTACACACAGTTAAATGTAAAAACAACTCTATTTCAAACAATTCAGTTTAGCATAAGTACACAGTTTAGATGTCAAGAACTGTTCAATTTTAAACAATTCAGTTTAGCATTAGTACAGTTTTTTCTTTACACATGGTTAAATGTAAAAACAGGTCTATGTCAAACAATTCAGTTTAGCATAACTAGACAGTTTAGTTCGGTTTGACCCATAGATAGGACTCCATTAGGTGCTACCACTCCGGGCCAGAGTGAACATGGGGGCAATGACAGAACTAAGATGAGTATAGGAGACTGTAATGTGGAGAGAATAATGACAATTCCTCATCTAAGAAAAATTGATATAAATATGAATAGATATAGAGTTGATTTTGTGTAATTTTTCTTTGACAAATTTCTTAACAAGGGGAGACAATTTTTAACCGTTTTTTATTAATTTATTTTAAGGCGACTATGTTTAGTTGAAGAAGCCATCACTGATCTTCCTAATGTGTGATTGTTCTTCCACGTAATGCGACGTCACAAAAAATTGATCTAAAGCAAGCAGTTAGCACAAAATGGGCCTGGATCACAAGTAAGAGGCGCAACGTTAAATTAGCACCCTGAGGAGTGAGAAAATATTTTTAATTGGCAAATTAGAAAATACTGCAGTTTTCTAAGTTGGTCCTGTGCAGGTAGGAAAATCTGAACGTTGTGTTAATGGTACAGTCGTGTTTAAGTTTATGTCAACAAGAGAACAGATGGAAAATAATTCAGTTCTGGGTTGATGAAAATAACCAGGTGCCCTGTTTTCGGACTTGATGCTTTTTGTGTGTGAGAGGGGTGCCGCGACATGCACAGACGCACAGATGCACGCACTGACACACACAGACATATATGTCCTAAAATAACCCGAATTCTTAAAGCAGCGTACTAGTGGGATAGTTTAAGATTAAAATGATTGTATACTTGAAAACACGCTCACACAAGCACACATACATACGCACAGATGCATATATAGTTATATATTATACTGATCATAAGTATTTGAACAAAAATAGAGTAATACTTTGCCAGATTATTAGTTAGAGTCTTACTGGGTGCCCCATACAACTTGTCTTGTGCCATGCATTTATTTTTTGTGAAAGAGAATTTCCTTCTGAACTCTGGGTTTTGAGAGTTAAAGACAGGAACACTACGCCAGAAGAACCAAATTTACTTCAAACTATGCAAAACTGTATAAATTTCTAGATTATATTTTTTTGTCTTTTTTAAAAATCTAAAACTGAATTGTTCAGTAAAAATGATGAGATTCATTTCCATCCTTCTAAAATCGTTTCCCAAATATATCAAGAAGATTGAAAAGACAAAATAATATTCTGTCATCTAATTCGTAAGTTAATTCTGAATTCCTACTCACCAAGATCCTTACTGATACTTGCTTGTTCAAATACTTACGACCAATACGTACAGCGAGGAAAAGCACCTAACGACTATTGAATAATGGGTCAACGTTTATGAAAATATTCATGTAAATTTCCTTAACTTCAAGGAGTGTTTTCGTAGTACCATATGTTATGTCATATGTAAACACTATTGATTAATAATAACGAGAATTTTATTTAATAATTGTCGAGTAAATGAAATGAAAATATTTCATTTCTTAGCAATATATGATTAAGATAACGTCAGAAATCATTACGAGTGAATGATTAACATTTGTTGAAAACAGGAGCATATACTTTACATTGAAATATTGGATTTGTCAAAAATTTGCTGAAAATGTTCAATAGATATGTTATTAATTATGGCATTTTTGTGCTGCTGTTTATTGTAATATACGTTTTAGGTGCCGTGCTTAATGTATCGGTTATAGTCGAAGAAAATAGAATTAGTGGCATGACACTGTTAACGTTTCAGTTCAGGTTAATTTTCTCAGGAAAGGCTTGAATCTAACACTTATCTTCCCAGGATTGATTCCTTAGACTTGGAAAGTCAACGAGACGAAGAGAAGGAAAACTGTATTCAAACCAACTGTTTGACCAAAATATTGACCTTTTGACAATTCTTGCTCGCTGCAGAAGAGTTTGGTTAATGCATTTGCTCTTAAATGCCAGGTGCATCACATTTAGCTAACTGTTTTGGCAACTAGAAATTTGAGTTAACCTCTTTAATTTCCTTGATCGATTCGCACAAAAGATTTTCGTACGATAGAAATAAGATTTTCTTCTTTTTCGTTCAACACACTGGCGAAGGAATTTACGGCTGCCACTCGCATAATGCAAAGTTCTTCGAACGAATTGAGCACTCTGGTATCAGGTAAGGTAAATGGAAACAAACGAAAGATACTACTTAATCCCTTATAATTCCCGAGCTGACGTGGTACGCTTGTTGGCTCAGCGGTATGATACTAATTCTAACGTCAAGTGGGGCGGGTTTCGCTTCAAGCGTCCTACGTATCTAGCCACACTGAAGAGTTGTGATACAGAAAACAGTCTGTCTGGGGGTGACTATGTATATATACAATAACAAATAAATACGAGGTGTATAAGATAAGTTTCCAGACATTTTTTGTATGGGCACTTTTATTGATAGGACACAAATGGAACTTTATTCCCTTTCGAAGTAATCTCCGCCGGCTGCAATGCACTTGTACCGTTCCAACAACTTCTCAAAGGCCCCATGGAAGTCCTCTTGTGTGAGTGTGTCACAGCGTCTTTCATCTCTTCAATTGTCTCATATCGACAGCCTCTGAGCTTTTGGAATAACCAGAAGTCACAGGGAGCAAAGTCTGGACTATACGGAGGCTGAAGAACTGTGTTGATGCCCATCTTGGTCAAATAGTCTGTGACAAGGATGGAGTTGCGGACTGGTGCATTGTCCTGCTGAAAATGCCACTGACCCGATTTGAAGAGTGCTGGCTTGTGACGGAATCTCTTACTGAACTCCCTTAAACCCTCAACATAGTAACCCTAATCCTAACCCTAACCCTTTGGCCAATCAACTCAGGTGTATTGACTTCCTTACTCCTCCCACACCTCTCATCATCCCTCACAGACTCCCTGCCTTCCTTGAATCTCATATGCCACTTAAAAACTGATGCTTGATTCATGCAAGATGCTCCAAAAGTAGTCTGAAGCATTCCATACGTTTCTGTGGCATTTTTTCCAAGTTTAAAACAGAATTTTATTGCATATAGTTCTTCTAAAGTGTCAAATTGCATTTTTGAAATTCACCATCGATGAAAATCAGGCTTTAGTAGGGTGTATTCCAATTCCTGCTGTAGCTCTTGATTTGAAGCTGAAATCATGAGAATTGGTCAGTCATCTCATAAGATGTATAGCAATAACATACTGAATTTTCATGAGTCTATGACAATTTTAAATACCCATGCGAAAAAAGTCTGGAAACTTATCGTATGCCCTTCGTATATATTAGATTTTATATATTTAATTCTATCTGCGACCTTAGGCTTCATGAAGTTTTAAAAAAAAACAATTATCAGGCAGATGAAATCTAAGGTCGCAGACAACCTTCGATGGCATTAAATATATAAAATCTAATATATATTTATTAATTATTATTATATAATAGCTCCATCAGAGATATTGAGCACTCTCCAAATCATTTCGCATTTGGTTCGCCACAAACCCAGAAAGTGAATTAGTAACAAACATCACTGTTACAATATTTATATATATTGAGAGAGAGAGAGAGAGAGAGAGGTGGAGAAAGAGAGAAATTGATAACAAGGTAATAATGGATATTATTACCTTGCTATCAATTTTTCTTTATTGTCGGATTACACTCGAGTATTTACTTATATATATATACATATATATATGTTTGTGAGTGTGTGTGTGTGTGTGTGTGTGTCTGTGTGTGTGTCACTGTGTGTTTACCGACCCCACGGCATGAACAAGATGTGATACGGGTTCATTTTTTTATGCTGACTTGAACAGGTTTCAATTCAGAGTTTTCTTTCTCCAAGAACGGTTGCCATACCAAGGATAAAGAGAACAGTCTGCCCTACTATCTAACTTATAGCTGGAGGGAGAGGAGAAGAATTCATAACTTTTCCATGGCTATTAGCACTATATCGAATGCAAACAGTCTCTTTGAACTGGGATCGCCATGTGCATATCCTACGACGGTAACCACGGGTGCCTTCAAATATATATATATATATATATATATATATATATATATATATATAAAGAAAGAGAGGGACAAGAGAGGAGAGAGAAAAAGAGACAGAGAGAGAAAAAATTGATTGAAAAAGTAACTCCCTATTATTAAACTCTTATACTTACCCAGCCGGCTGCGGCTGTAGAATACACCGTCTGCTTCTCTGCTAAGGGGTAACCCTGCCCCCAACGAGTGTCTTTGATATAACACTAAACAACCTGATGGTGAGGTTCCTGTAAAGCTGGAGCTTTTGGGAATGCGGAGTACCCCTACTTTGCCATCGCTACCAGGTCCACTCGGGCCCGATGTGATAGCACCTGATATGGTCCCATCTATGCGTCAAATAGAAGTAAACTGTATACTCATGCTAAACTGAATTGCTTTAAATGGAAGTGTTTTTGTATGCTAAACTGGATTGTGTGAAATTGAAGAGTTTTGACATTTAATTGTGCGGAAACAAAAACTATACTTATATTTAACTGAATTGTTTCAATTAGTACTGTTTGACTAAACTGAATGGCTTGAATTAGAAGTGTTTTTGACAATTACTCTGTGTACTTATACAAAACTTTATTGTTTGAGATAGGACTGTTTTTTGTATAAAAATCGATTTGGCATTAAATAACCTACAAAGGTTGACATGCCATTAAACCCAATCTCAAATATATAATTTCTTAACTATAATTTTTACAAGAGTTAAAGCATAAAGTATGGAGTTTCATTTAACATTTGAAATGGGCACAAACATTTACCAACAGCTTCTCAGGCTTCCGAGGAATTGTATCATTAACTGGTGGTCAAATTAGGAACGCCTATGGGATGAAAAATATATCTTCTCGTTATTCGCCCTTAATGATCTTCCAAATTTGTTGATATGATACAGTAGAAGTGGCCCTTTTACGAACCCGAAAGAAAAAAGTCGCTTGGTTTTAAGTCAGGGTTTCAGACTAGTAACTCACGCGGACCACGATGACCTATCTATTACCCAGGGAAATTGGCATTCATCTATTCACAAATAACCATCTTGTGTTAAAATCAGATATTCACACAAATACTTCTAACTGGTTAAATTTCATCATTCAACTTGGTGAGGTACCTTTGAACATTCACAGTATCACGTTGGATGAATAGACACACAATAGGGAATTTCTTTTCAGCAACTATATATATATATATATATATATATATAGGTATTCTTTAATCCATAAATCCGGAGTAGGTAATAATTCCGTCAGTACAAATTAATTATTCAAATTTCGAATATTTAAATATTCCGGGTAATGAGCTCAATGTGAATAAATTCCCACAGCAACTGATAATATTTCAAGAAAAAACAATATTCGGTCACATTAGAATAATAAATGTATTTCCATCCTGTTAAGAGCATTAATTTGAATCAAATGCTTTGATTCATATCAATGCTCTTAGCAGGATGGAAATAAATTTATTATCCTAATGTGATCGAATATTGTTTTTTCTTGAAATATATATAATATATATATATATATATATATATATATATATATATATATAATTCAGAAACTAAAAAAATAGTTAAGTATATGTCTTATTCTTTTTTTATAACCAATTTACCATCACGACACGGTTTAGAATGTGTTTACTATATAACCTGTAGAAGGGTAAGCTCCTCTGAATTCTCGAAATATGAGTGTCTTTTGTATGACACTAAACCACCTTTGGTGGTGAGTACCTGATAGAGTTCTATCAATTGGTCTATCTATAGATCTATTCAACATGTAAAAGTATTTGATAGGACCGTATGTAACAAAAACAATGAAGAAAACTCTTTTAAAATAAAACTTCCCCAAAATGTAAATATGAACGTACAATGAATACCATTCCCAAATCTCTTGGTATAAAATAAAGATTGGTTAGCATGCAGTTTGTCTCATCCTATTAATCAAGCACAATCTGAAATATATCGATTTGGCTTCTGGATTATAATTTTTAAAGTTTTCTAGAATGTCATGATCTTACAGGTATATAATAGGAATATTGACCGAGGCTGACCAAGTTACTCTTATATAATGAAACCAAATCCAGTTTATTTTTCAGCATGTAGTTTAAGCAATAAAATCAGCCTTGCTAAAAACGTATCGACCGGGAGAAATCAAGTACCTGGACCCCCCAAAAATCAAGCCCGTCTTATTACTGCGTCAGTATTTAACCAACTTTCCACCAAGACATGATTTGAACAAAGGTTATTTTACGGTTGGGAAGCATGCACGAATCGAGACTATTACATAGTTTTGATAGAAAATCTTGGTCCCCTTAGCATTCCCTTTTTAAGGTCTCTCGGGTGCCATGGGATAAACAAGCACGTATTGCTGGTGGGTAAAACTATCTGGGATTAGGAGATCAGCATAATATAACCTACCTAGTATGAATCCAAGGTGGCCTCCTGAAAATCAGGTGGGGGCAAGACCGTCTTATTAATATGTTTAAAATTCTACTGTCTATGTTTCCTAGCACTTAAAAATAAAGGTTTACAAAGTATATGCTGAGGTTAATCTGCATACTGGTTTCAACAAAACCAAGTTTAATAGATAATAATCTGATATTTTTGAATACTGAAATTGTTGTTTTATTCTCAGACGTATAAAACACAATAGTTTTATTTAGAAATTAATTAGAATAAAATCAAAATAAGTGAAATCATTCTTTGAGCTTTCTTATTTATTTTAGTCGTTCTAATTCAATATATTTTAAAACTTAAGAACTTTCTCCTGTTGAGGGTGAATATTCTTGCTAGTGATAAATAACACAGTAAACCTTTTTTAAGCCTTAACTTCTATTGGATAGATGATTTTGTTATGATCTCACGAGATTATTCCGGAAGTAAAATTCCTTCGGGAACATTTTCTTCTCTCATTCCGGTAAACTCTGGATAATTCTAAAAGCACTGATTAGCACACAAACATTTCCTCGATGTCATACTGTATTTCTCTGCATATTTCCTCAATATTTTGAATTTATTTGTTTTTCTTTTCAGTAAATTCATCTCTAAGTCCATCATTAAACTCGTGACGTCAGATGTACAACTGTGTTGGTTTTATAGTGAGAAGATCGACGAAATTAATGACGTCACTGAAAATGATGCATAACCACGTGTGACGAGACTTAAGGAGTTAATCACCAAGAAGACAGAAAAAAAACAACCTCGTATTCTGCATCAACTAAAAGCTGGAACTAATTTCCTGTTCCGAATTATCCTATTCAGGAAGGAACATTGAATGACCAGACTCAGCATAGTATAGCTATTTAAGGATAAGCCTATTGTTAGTGATTCATATGTTCCTCTCGTACCTCATAAGTCAGATAAACTTTTAAGGAGGCTTCTGCGATTTCTGTTCTCCTTAGTCTCCACAAGACGATCATTGTCGATGTGAACCAAGCAACAGTATTTACGTAGCTTGATTCATTCTGGCACAAAACCAAATAGAAAGAGAGAAAAAATCGTGTTTTGTCATCATCCAAGCACAGAAGGGCGTGACTGCCTGATTTAAAAATCAGTATTCAAAATAATGGCTTCTACTTGACTGGAAGAACGCCTGCCGGGTCTTGTTAAACTCTCTCAGCCACGAGGTAAGCCCAACATGCACAGGTTAAATATAAATAATACAAGCTGTTCTCAACAGTCTTATATGCACTCAAAACAAATTAGAGGGTGAAATATAAATACTTCAATCTTAAGTTCGTATTATTTTAAATATTTAACCAAGCTGTAATCGGATAGGCTTATTTCGACACAGAGGTATGCATGATGTGTCGATTCATGTAAGTGCAGCTCAACCCCACCCCTCTCTCTCTCTCTCTCTCTCTCTCTCTCTCTCTCTCTGTGTTTTTTTTCTCCAAATATTTTTTATTGAAGAAGATGGAGTAGGAACGTCTTATCCGGTTTTTTGTTTTTCTTACCACACAGACTTGCATTAAACGTTTGGAGAAAAAAGCCACAGAGGAACTACACAAGAATCTTGCGTGCTGTTTAAAAGATATCCTGGAAGCAGCAACCCACAAAACAGCAACTATATTATCACGTGCCTTTCATCGCACAAATCATCCAAATAAAACGAACAATACTCGTAAACTAGAGTACAAGAGTACTGCTTAAGAAGAAAGGACGAATTCATAAACGATGCTCTCCGATGAACTTATGTTTTTGGACTCAGGTGTTGGCCGACCAACAAAAACTTACATATAAGCTCTCTGTCGACACTGGATACAGTCAAGAGGACCTGCTACGAGTGTTAGACGATAGACAATGATGGCGAGAAAGTCAAGGGACTCCATGATATCAACACAATGACGATGATGATGATGATTTCAACTTTTCTTGTTTCCTCACAAGGGAACGTATTTTAGTATTAAGGAAGCGCATAAAGACAGTAATCTTATTTTCAAAGATGCGATAACATGGATGAGATATGGTGATTCAATACCAAAAATGAGATACAGGTGATTCTATAAGGATGAGATACGGGTGAATCTAAGATGAGATACGGGTGAATCTAAGGATGAGATACGGTGATGCTATAACAAGGATGAGATAGGGTTATGTTATAACAAGGATGAGATACGGGTGATTCTACAACAAGGATGTGATACGGTGATTCTATGACAAGGATGAGATACGAGTGAAATTATAACAAAGATGAGATACGGGGATTCTCTAACAAGGATGATATACGGGTGAATGTAGAACAAGGATGAGATACGGTGATGCTATAATAAGGATGAGATACGGACGAATCAATAATAAGGATGAAATACAGTGATTCTAAAATAAGGATGAGATACAGTGATTCTTTAACAAGGATAAGATACGGTGATGCTATAAGGATGAGATACGGGTGAATCCATAACAAGGATCAGATAGGATGATGCTATAACAAGAATGGGATGCAGTGATGCTATAACAATGCTGAGATGCGGCGAAGCTATAACAAGGATGAGATACGATGATGTTATACGTATTCATTTATGCATAATAAGGATAAGATGAGGCGATGCTATAACCGGGATGAGTTTGGGTGATGCTGAAACAAGGATGAGATACGGCTATGTTTCTAAAAGGATACGTTGAGGCTGAAACAAAAAGGAGATACTGGCAAGACTACAAATTTGAACATGTTCCCTTCGTCACAGCACTGATATTTGTCCAACGGGAGGACAAGGTGATTATCATATTTACCGACCCCTCCGCTCGGGCAGGATATGACACAAGGTCAATTTTTAAGTGGAGTTTAACAGGTTTGAAATCAGAGTTTTCCTTCTCCTAGACTAGTTGCCTCACCAAGGCTGAAGAACCCAGTCTGCCCTACTATTTACCCATAGCTGGAGGGACAATACTTGGATTCATACCTTTCCCAAGAGTATTAGTGCTATGTGAAATGCAATCGGTCTCGTCCAGGATTTGAACTCGTGTCGCCGGGTCCATTTCCTACGACGATAACCATTACACTACGGGCACCTCCAAAAAGAAGGACAAGGTGATTATACAACTTGGGTGGGGCTCAATGTTACCGCAAGGGTTGTTAGAATGAAGGCTGCTTTGAGACGCTAGCTCCTAGTCCTGCCTCTGCACGTGTTGCTGCCACGCAAATAAGCAGTTCGAATTAAGAGTTTTTCCTTCTAGACTGGTCACCAAATCTAGAAATTCCAATCTACCCAACTATTTATTCATATCTAATTGGTGGGAGTAGATATACTTATGCTTTTCTTGAAGGTATTTGTGAGACAGGAAAGTCCAGAATTTGAAACTGGCTCACCGGTCCAATTTCTCCGACAATAACTTGTGTTTTGAAATACGTTTCTACGAAATACTTTGTACTTGTGACAAGACACCAGCTGATCATAGTTGAGTTAAGCCAAGAGAATAACAATACCGATGTAGGGATATAACGCAAGCTAATGGGTATATATGTATATACGTATTTTTCTCATGAATACAAAAAGAAAGACGGATGTTTGGAGTAGCATGCTTAACTCGGAACCAACGAACTGCTGGATAAATAAATTAAAGGTTTCTTTACTGTATACTCATACAAAAAAGAACTGTAAAATAAACAATATATGTAGACTAGGAATTCCTTACAGTCTTCTTCAGGTCGTTCGAGAAAGAGATAGAGTTACTTTTTTCTCAGACTCCAACTCTGAAATGAGGTCAACATCTATGTATGTATCTATCTATCTATCTATCTTGTGTGTGCGCGTATGTCTAGAGAACGTAAGAATATACGCATGCATAAATACATGCATTATTGTTTGTTATTTTTTTATCAAAAAAATAATTGTCAATTCCAACCCATTTAAGCGAGGAAATGCACATTGCCTAATGACAAACGCGCTTGATTGCCTCCTCAATATTAGCAAGTTCGAATTCAAGGCACACTATTGCGTTTACTTTCGGATAAAAACCCTTGAGAAAGGTATGAACTCTTTTATCCTTCCAGCTATGGGTTAAATAGCACCACTACTGTCTTTCTACAAGTATGGTTTTGGTATTAAATAACCCACGAATATGGATATGCCATTTAAAGAAAGAAATCAACAAACCAAACCGTTTAGACCTTAGACTTGTTACAGAAGATGTTTCTTTTATGGCTGTTTACATTTCAAGACTGGAATGCTTACTAATTCCAAGAGATTGGTATATATATATATATATATATATATATATATATATATATATATATATATATATATATATATATAAGTATTATTTGGTCCAGTTAAACCGGAGTTGGGAGTAATTTCATCAGGACAAGAAATTATTCATGAGTGAATATTTAAATTTTCCTGGTAAAGAGCTCAATGTAACAATAATACAGAGCAATAAATATTTTAAGAAAAACACCGGTTTTGTTGTTTTTCTTAAAGAATATATATATATATATATATATATATATATATATATATAAGGTTTGGACTTTAAATCGGCTAATTATCGGATTGTAGCAGAATATTCGGTACTTAAGAATTTAAAAAATGTGGTTTCATTTAGGAAATCTTTTTAAATCCAAATTCTAAGGCTTATAAGACACTAAATCATCGGCAGATAGGTTATACCCCATCCAAAAAGAGGGTGTCCTGGGTATGAAAATAAACCGCATCTGAAGATTAGGCTACAGTGCAGAAGCTGTTGGGAATCTGAAGTTACACTGCATGGCAATTACTCCTAGGTTCACTATGATCCGGATAGTAGCCATCAATCGGCTATTAAATAAACCTGTTTCCCAAGATGTGTAAATATACAACGTATGAATTTACCAATCACTTCACACGAGTACGATATGACACAAGGTTATTTTTTTATTCAGAGTTGAGTTAGTTTGAACTCAGAGTTTTCCTTTTCCAAGACCAGTTGCTACAGAGCCGAGTCTGCCCTACTATTTTACTCATACCTGGATGGAGAATCGTTTGATACATCCCTTTCCAGCACAATATGAAATGGAAATAGATTTGTCAAGGTTTTGAACGCGAGTCCCCGAGTCGATTTCCTACGATAGTAACCATTACATAATGTACACCTCCCATTGTAAATATACAATGTATATGATTCTCTAACCTCTTGGCATAAACTAAACCTAGAATGATTAGCAAACACTTAAAATAAACCAATTGATTGATTGATCAATCGAAATACTAAAGACAAAAGTTTTATTATTTTGTTGTCATGCTTCCAACTCCATTCAATTATTCATCGAATTTTCTGTGTTAATGAAGTTGAAACTGAGTAATTTTTTAGACCATTTTAAAGATAATTCTATCGAAATAAAAATTATTGAATTTATTGAGAAAAAAGATTAGAATTAATATAGAATTAATCCAGTTTTTTTTTATGAGAGTATTAATTCTTTCAGGTATGGATTTCACTGACTAAAAGCAATATTTTTTTTTTTAATATCCTCTTAATGTGCTAATTCCATAATTTTTGCCAGGGGTAATAATCAATAAAAAAAAATAGGTCTGAGAATTAAGTTTTCAATTTTTTTTTATTGCGGACTTTTTGTCCTCATCTTAGTAGTTTTTGTGTTGTTTCATCTTCACTACGTTTCGGCCGAATTTCAAGACTCAACATTCCTATTACGAGGTCGCGGTTAAAATCACCTAAAGAAGGCCAGAGGTGAAATTTGGCCGAAACGTAGTGAAGAAGAACCAACACAAAAACTACTAAGATGAGGACAAAAAGTCTGCAATAAAAAAAAATTAATTCTCAGATCAAGAAGCCTCATCTTAAAAATGATCCTAATTAAAGACAAAAAGAACAGGCATTTTCACCTATTTGTTCAAACGCTTGGGGTCAGGTTGTTTTTTTAGTTGTAGAACCCATCTCAGTGGGCCCTGTGTCAGACTAAGTTAAGCTTAGTAATTATAGAGAATACATTTTTAATCCATTTGTTCCCTTATAATCAATAATCCCGCTTCTCTGTCTTTGATATATTCGAAACTCGGTCATTAGTAGCTGATACAACTTGTGTTCCAAAAGTAATGCCATCTAAAACGAAAGTTGCATCACGACAACGAAAAAAGGGTCGCATCAATTGGATCACCTTACATACCCAGTCGTTTCTAGTCTTACACACTCTTTGTGCTAATTTACTTATTATGTGATTGATCATTTCATCTTATTTACACATAACTGACATTTGCTATTTTGTAGCGCCTTATCTATTTTTACCTTGATATAGTTGATCCTTATGGCGTTGTTCTGTGATACTATCAGAAGAGATTCAGTTTCTCTCTTAAGGTCTCCCTTTTCTTAGCCGTGTCCAATTTTTCTTGAGTGAGATTCCGCTTATTTGTTGCTTGAAACATCCATAGGGTTGTTTTCCTTCCCTTTTTTGTTTTCTGGTTATTTCTGTTTTGTTCATACTTGTGTTGTCTCTATTGTTTAATCAGTCTTCCTCCACGCTTTTTTATGTCATCTTTGAGTCGTATTAATGCATCCACGCAATCTTGAATGCTTTCAAGTTCTCCTCCTTCTTTGTTTGTTGATGCATACAGTCTGTGTCATCTCTGGAATCTAGGGCCTTATGCATCGTCATGAGTTTTCTTGTTTTCTGGTCAATTTGTTTCAGTTCTTCTCTGGTCCACCTTAAGAATGGTACCGAGTATCTAACGAGAGAGACATTCCAGGTATTTATTCTTTTGATGAGATTTCTGCTATGTCATTTGGTTTCGTGTGTTGTATACTCACAACAATAACCATAATCATATAATCAAAATGATATCTCAATCCAACGGTACATGTACAAATTCAAATACAGGGAAATACGCAACACATTAACAGGCGAACTCACTGTTGTTCAGGTACGAACGTTTATTAACTTCTTGACTTCTGAGTTCGGTTCTTCGACACGAGGAGAGAGAGACACAGTTCTTAAAAGTCTTTCGCAATCATTCTATACTAACAAAACACCCAATTGCCTGGTCGGAGCCCACCAACGCGCTGCGCATCCCGTAGTGTTTATGATCTCTGTCGGTAGAGATCTGCAGAACTCTACGGTCAGACTCAGCTTCAACTCTCAACATGGCCAAAGTCAACTTTCCAACTCAACTGGTCCCCATTCGGCAATCAACTGGCCTGGTCCCCAGTAAACTACCAATTCGACTGGCCCACACCTGAGACGCAACTCAACTGACGTATTTTTCAAAATCTCCAAATTCTCAGCCCATCGCTTCCGGGCATGATGTCATTCACACTCCAGCCGCATTTCCTAGCTGGGGTTTATTATGACAATTGTGATTGCCATATCCTCTGCGCGTGAGCGTAAATGGTACCCAATGTCTGTGCACATGAACTAAGAGCCGAATAGTTTAAAGCCCAACCGAACTGAATGATAAAATATAATTAACGAAAAATGATTTATATTAAAATATCATTCCGTAATTATATAACACGTGTAGTTTTCTTGATTGCCTCAGTTTTTCTTTTTTATTTTTTCTTTCATCTCCACATGTTTGATTGTGTCCGCTTCCAGCATTCTCTAGTACATGTAGGTTTCCATTTCTCCGAGCGATCTGATTTTTTCTTGATTTGGTTGTTCTATTACTTCCGTCATTTGACGTTTTCCGCTTTTCATTATCACCATGGCACATTATTCTATGCCAAATTCTATCCCTATATCTTAACTGTATATCCTCACTGCCTATGTTAGGGTTTCCAATTCTTTTTCCTTTTTGGCAAACAATTTGATATCGTCCATGTGCATGAGGTGGTTAATATTTTTCCTGCGATTTATGAAGCTTGTATTCTCCGACGCATTTCTTTAATATGTGATTGAGTGGCATCATCACTATTACTAATTGCGCATCTCCCTGGTAGATTGCTCCCTCGAATTTCACCTCAGCTTTTTCCTCCTACTGTTATTTCGACTCTCCAGTTTTGCATGGTATATTCAATAAACGTTATGACTTCACCGGATATCGTGTACGTTTTGAGGCAGTCGGTGATTCAGCTTTGTGGGAGTATATCATGATTTTTTTGTAGTCAATCTATGCCATAGTTTGATTTTTCCGTTTCGTTTTGCTGTCTTTGAAGATGTGTTGATCAATGTATAATAGCCTACCTGTACCTCTGGTTTATTAGCGGCATCCTTTCTGTTCCTCGGGGAACAGTCCGTGGCTTTATTATTATCATTATTATTTAAATTTAAATTTCATTTTTATGTTCAGGCAATTTTTTGCCGGGTCTTTATCCAAGACCAAGGGTGAGAAGAAGTAGTGATTACTTATATTCTATACACTTATGCTTTTTTTTTTTTTGCTTTTATTTTTATTTTTTTATTTTTTTTTTTCTGCATCTTTGGGGTAAAGTTGTTCAATCAATTGATATTACTCTCTTAAAAGGAGGAGCTGTTCCGCAAAGAGCAACTATTTGTATTTCATCTTAGCTAAGATTGCTTAATTATTCATCTGTCTTTTCTATCGTACTCGTATCCCCCTGTATTACTGGCACTGTGCTTGTTTTAATGCGCCATATTTTTTCAATTTTTATTTCTAGGTCTTAGTATTTACTTATTTTTCTTATATTCATTGACTGATATGTTAGTATCTGTTGGCACTGACATATCAATTAGAAGGCATGTTCTTTTATATCCCTTAACCAATATATCTGGTCAAATGATCTTTTTTTCTATCTGTTTGGATAACAAAATCCCAAAGAATAGAAGCTCCTTTTATTTTTGCTTTTGGTTCTACTTGGTGTTTAAACGATTTTCACAATCTCATATCCCAATTTGCATTATTATTATTATTATTATTATTATTATTATTATTATTATTATCTTAAGTGCCTCACATAGAGCGATAGTTATTAAGCCACACTGGTATATCATTATCTCTGTTAGTGCCTTTAATTCTCTCGGGTATTTCTTTAGACTTCTGCCGTAGTAAGTTAAGCTTATTATCCGTTCTTCATTATTATAATATCATATAACAGCGTCAACTTCCTTTTTCCAACGTCATCGATATTTTCTCTCTTTTTTTCGACTCTTATTTATCAAGTTCTTTTTCTTTTAAATTCTTTTCTGTATTTATCATTCACATTGTAACAATTCTTCCTTCTTCCATTTTCTTTTTCATCTTTCTTATTATCATTTTTAATTCTTTCTTTCTTTCTTTCTTTCTTTCTTTCTTTCTTTCTTTTATGAGTTTTTCAAACCAGCGTTAGCAGATGGTCTTTTACTGGAGTCTAAGTGACAGCAAGTCTATTCAGAACTCCAGGACTCTTCTCAGTAGTCGGACCGATCTAAACAATACTGTAGTTTGGATGGTCTTGATTCTTCCTTCTCCAACTCTTCCTTCACTTTTTTCTTAGGACTTTTCCAAGTGTGCTAATAACAATTGGTATTACTGGCACCCTTATGTTCCACAGCTTTATTATTCCTGTTCATATCGGCTAAGATTGCCGGGTATATTGTTAATGTATTCATTTTTCTTGATCGTACCCGGAGCCCCCTGTATTACTGGCACTGTACCACATTTTAATGTACCACATTTTTTCAATTTTTATATATATCTACTTATTTTCTAATATTCATTGACTGATACGTCAGTATGTGTTGCCGCTGTCTTATCAATTAGAACGTGTGTTCTTCTTTTATAGCTCTTAACCACTATATCTATTCGACTGGTCTTTCTTTTTTATCAGTTTGGATAACAAATTCTCAAAAAAATAGTCGCTCATTTGAGAGTCTTTTAAACCAGCTTTAGCTGATCATTTTCCACTAGAGTTTGAGTGACAGCAAGTCTCCTCAAGTCTCCAGAAAGGTCCTTAATATTCTGGCCGATCTGAACAATGCTGTATTTTGGATGGTCTCCACTCGTCCTCTTATTTCCAAGCCCTACAGTCACCGTACCAATACTTTGGTGACTGTACCGAGCGCTCCAATTTCAATTGGCTTCACCGTCACCTTAAGTTTCATGTTTTTTTTTAGTTCTCAAGCAATGTCTAGGTATTTATCGCTCTTTTCGCTCTCCCTTAGTTTTACCCAGTAGTCAGCTGGAACGGCATTTTCCCTTTTTTTTTTTTTTTTTGACCATCACTGGGTCCGGTCGTCTGGCCGAGATTAGATGATACGTTTGCATTTCAATGTCATTAAGGATTTTCTGCGTCTCATTTTCCAGGATAAATTCTGAGTTGTGCATATACTATTCGTTTGTATGGTCAAATTTAAACTTCTTGAACAATTCTTAGTGGATCACGTTGCCAACCCAGTCGTTTCTAGTCTTAAATTCACTATGCGCTAATTTACTGCATTCGCTTAGTATGTGATTCGTCGTTTCGCCCCTATCACCACACAGTCTAAATCTGCTATTTTGTTGCGTCTTGTCTATTTTCGCTTTAATATAGTAAGTCCTTATGGCATTGTTTGTCCTGATATTAGCAGAGACTCATTTTCCCTCTTAAGGTTTCCCTTTCTTAGCCATGTCCAACTTTTCTCGTGTGAGATTTCACTTCTTTTTGCTGGAAATGTCCATGGGGTTGTTTTTCTTCCCATTTTTGTTTTCTGGTTCTTTCTGTTTTGTTGATGCTTGTGTTGTCTGACGTGCTTCCTCCCTGCTTTTTCATGTAGTCCTTTCGTCGTTGTATCGATGCATCGACGCTATGTTAAATACAGACAAGTCTTTCTTCTTCTTCTTCTTCTTCTTCTTCTTCTTCTTCTTATTATTATTATTATTATTATTATTATTATTATTATTATTCCTTTCGAGTTTTTCACTCCTGTATTATAGACTGGTGACTCAAAGAACGAGGTTGTCATGTGATCCCGATGTCGCAAAAACCACTCAGTTATTTCCTAATGTCGCATTAACTTCTTCTGATCTGCACTCAAAGAAAGACGTGTAGAAGCATTGCCGAGTTGACGGAGGAAATAAAATACTCTTTCATCCATAGGGCTTTGCCTATGACTCGATGAGCCCATTTGTCAAATCTATATCACATGTACGAATGAGAGTATGAAATAATATTTGGTAAGAAGAGTAAAATGAACGCTTCCTTGCAACTTTGAAGATTAAAATTAAAAGTTCTTTGAAATCCTAACATGTTTCAGAGCTTTGAGGAATGTGGAAGACCCTTTATTACCATTATTTCCAGGTCTACTTTGATTCATTTTGATAGTACCTTCAATCATTATTATAATTAGTTATTTGAAATCACATTGGAATGCTTTATAAATAGAATTATTACTGTTAAAAAGCAATGCTTAAAAGAATTTAACTGTATGCAAACAAATGATCCCTCGTTTAAAAATAAAGCTACCGACGAACGATTCATTAACAAATAACTCACACTTATATATATATATATATATAAGGTAATTGAAAAGTAAGTCTAAATTCTAAAATTCTTACAATTTATTTCTTAACTATAATCTGGAAATAGTTTTTTTTTTAAATTGAGAGTTCACGTTTCGATCATCCTGTATATATAAACATGGATCTGGAATTAAATAAGAGGCTAAGGTTGATATGCCATAAAACACCAACTTACCCAACTCAGAATATATTTCCTGAACAGAGGTCAGAATTACTGAAGTTCATAACAGTTATCTTGCGTCGTCAACAGGTTATAAATCCTATTACTTACATGATCGAAAATAATGATCTAAATCTTTTGGGTGTTGACTGGACTGATAGAATTGCTCTATGGAAATTATTCCTTATATTCGATTTTCAATTAAAATGGTTTAAACATCTCGAGTGGCATGACCCCATTATGCAAAACATATTATTTATCCAGGCTCGGATAACATTATTTGAGATTATGCAGTTGTTTTACTGTCTAAGAAATTCTAATATATATATATATATATATATATGAAGAACGAAAACAAGAAAGGTATAGACTAGATAGTATTTGGGAACGAAGAGACTGGGTGTCTCACCATCAACCATGTTATCCCCTCTTTTGAAAACATCTACGGGGCTCACCCAAAGGACTAAAGTCTCAAGAGAGGGGTCTGTTATATACTCATTTACTGTATCATAACGACTCAATAATGATAAAGACAGACGCACGCAGAAAGATAGACGCAGGAACAAACGACACAAGAAGTCTTCTTTTCAAATATATTTACCTCTCACTTTATTGCAAGGGTTCGAAAGGGTTGTTGAAAGGTTTTGCATGTGAGAGGATGCTGGAGACCGAACATAAACTTCATATTTTGACCCCACTGTTATGACCGTCACGTTGTGTCTTTCTTGTTCTCCTGATGTTGGGGTCCACTCCATCGGGGGTTTCCGAGGGCCCTCTCGGCCGGGTGTGGCCTTCCCTACGACATCTGGTCTCTAGGTGTCTGGGTTTCTACTGGCAACTGTTTGGCACCCAACTCAACTCAATTATATAATTCAACACCCACACGATCACCCACTGGATCTTTGAAATCGAATGTTTAATCGTCATCAAGCGGAAATAACTGTCATGCAGTTCAGAGGTTACTCTCTTCCGGTGAATCACTGTAGTGGCACAATGGGACCTTCACCTTGTCCCATATCATAAGCCTTAATCCGCCCACGTGATCTCTTCCGATTACTGGCCATTGGAATGTGTCACTTCCTTCCGGTATATCACCTTGGAATAGCATTTTTGAGCTGGGTCGAAGGTCAAAATATAACAGGTCTTCAGCGCGTGGGCACCAAAACCTGAGCAGACTTGATGCTATGGTTCCTGTGACTGAGCCTGCAAGTCCCATATCAACATTTTCTACCATATACGTTCCTGCAGTCGGCGTGGACAGTCTCCTTCTTCATCCTTGTTCAGAAATCCAAGACATAAAATGTTTCAGTATCTTTTATTTCTATCAATTTTTGTTTGTTTTGTTGTTTAATCGTATATCGGTCTTCTTGGGTTATTTAATGCCTTCTAGAAAAACAATAGTGGTATTATTTAAACCATATCGGGAGGATAAGGGGGTTCATACCTTTCTAAAGGGTATTTGTCCGAAAGAGAACGTAATCACGCGACAGGAATCCGAAATCGCTCACTAGGATTCCTCTGTGCAGCGCTTTAACCATTACACAACGAGGACACCTCCGCAAATTAATCTTTGTTAGTTAATTAATTAAAAAAATTTAAAGTAAAGTTGATGACTTTAGTCGAGGGTGACCAGAAGGCTCCATTTTCAAAAGCTACTACACTGAGGTGTAGAGGAGGGCGCTACTCCTTTCCCTTGATTGCTCCACTTGACCCTTGATGCGTACCTTATATGGCTGAGTGTTAAGCAAGGAGGTATCAAGTGCCATTTTTAACGTCTTTGGTATGACGTGACCTGGGATTGAACCCAGGTCTCACGGACCATTGGCGAACACTCTACTCACTAGGCCAATGAGTAGAGTGTTCGCCAATGGTCTGGGAGACCAGGGTTCAATCCCAGGTCGAGTCATACCAAAGACGCAAAAGATGGTACTTGATGTCGCCTTGCTTAAGACTCACCATCATAAGGTAAGTATCAAGAGTAAAGTGCAGCAATCCAGGCTAAGGAGTAGCACTCTGCCCAACATCTCGTTGTAGTAGCTTTTGAAAAGGGAGCCTTCGGGTCAATCTCGACTCGTCACCAACTTTACTTACCATTAATTAATACTTTTGATAAATTATACTTAATTTTGATAGTTTCAATATGATTTCTAATAAAGATATATTTTCTAAACTCTAATTTTATTGCAAACCACTAAAAATACGTCATTTTCTCTTTTGCACAAATAAAAACAATAACAACATTTTAATGAAATTTTTTTTTCCAAAACTGCACACAGAGACATTATTTTGGAAAATTGAAATAAAAAGCTCAATTCATATCAGAGTTCTAATATTTTTAAACAACAACAAATACGTTACCCTATTTTTAAATTGAAATATAAAAAGATAAATGAATTAATAAATGAAATAGAAAATGAAAAAAATAAGATTAATATTTTCAAACACTCATTGCGTCAAATAGATTTTAAAACAACGCTATTAATGATAATAGAACGATAACGACTTTTTTTTATTTTTGCGTTTAACTTTTTTTTTTATTCGAAAATGATTTTTAAACGAAACATATCATTACAGACAAACATCATAGAGAAGATTTTTTTTAGAAAATTCGAAACCTTGGTATGTTATTCATATGTATATAAATACATCTGTGTTCTTATGAGTAGAGTGTTCGCCAATGGTCCGGGAAACCAGGATCCGATCCCAGGTCGAATCATACGAAAGGTTCAAAAAGTGGTACTTGATGCCGCTTTGCTTAGCACTCAGCATTTTAAGGTAAGAATCAATGGTAAAGTGGAGTTATTCGGGGAATGGAGTAGCGCCCTCCCCTACACCACGGTGTTGTAGCTATTGAAAAGGTAGCCTAGTTTCACCCTGGAATAAGGTCACCAACTTTACTTTTATATATATATATATATATATATATATATATATAATAAATCTCAGTTTTTCCAAGCAGCGGTAATGTCAATGCTGGTGTATGGATGCTCTTCATACATGGACCCTAATAAAGCGTATGGAAAGAAAGCTTGACGGCAATTGTACAAGAATACTATATTGAACAAGTCCTGGAGGCAGGATCCCACAAAGCAGCTGCTCTACGGACACATACCACCCATCTCGAAAACCATCGAAACTAGACCAACTAGACATGCGGTACACTGCTGGAGCAGTAAGAGCGAACTCATAAGCGATGCACTCTTGTGGACTCCTTCATACGGACGAGCAAGAGTAGGGCGACCAGCTAGAACCGAGCTACAACAGCTCTGTACAGATACAGTATATAACATGGAAAACCTTTCGGTAGTGATGGACGATAACGACGAGTGACGGGAGAGTGTCAGGGAAATCCATGCCAACG
>OY757914.1:44526009-44571009 GCA_963585895.1 Sepioteuthis lessoniana
GGCATGAAACCAGTGGTCAAAGATAAGCCTCCATGCTATTAAATACAAATAAAAAACTAATATATATTCATTTATTATACATATATATGTGCGTGCGTGTGTGTGTGTAGAGAGAAAGAGAGAGAGAGAGAGAGAGAAAGGGAGAGTGAGAGAAAGAGATGGATATTTATTTCAGAGAAGATTATGTTTATAAATAATACCTAATGGTATCAAATATGAAATTAACTTTTGTATTCAAATTTCTTTACAAAAAAAGTTACTAATGGATTATACTTTATATATATGTGTGAGTGTATTTATGAAATAATAACTCCTTATGTTCATATATATATATATATATATATATATATATGTATTTAGCAAACCATTCACATTAGCATAATGTGACATAAGTCAACTTTTTAAAGCATCGTTCAAAAACTTTGAATTCAGCCAAAAGTTAAGAGAGTGCAGTCTTTCCTACTATTTGTCTGTAGCTGGAAGGAAAATCGTTAGATTTTGACTTTTCTCAAGGGACTTAGTGCAACAGGGAATATAAATAACATGACTCAGGGTTTGAACTCGACTCGACGTGGCCGTTTCATAAGACGATGACTATTACTCTACAGCATTGCTAAATGACATTCATGTATATAAACCCATAAGCCAGTAAAATTGTCCAGTTCAGTTGGCGACTTAACGTTTCTTCCCGTTCGATAACATTTTTTAATCTTCCGCCTTCCTGATTTTATGATGATATATTACAAATTCTTATTCGGATTTAACACACACACACATACACATACACACACACACACACACATATATATATATATATTTATATATATATATATATATATATATATATATTATGAAAATAAAAAATTCAATTTTTGGTGTCATTAGGAATTTATTTCAGACCTATAATGACCTTCTTCAGATGTTGAGTTTTGATATATTCTTAATCCCAAATTAATTATAAGTCTTTAGCCGTTGTTATTTATTGATACACGTCCCCATTGGACTTTTTCCTCGAATCATATATATATATATATATATATATATATATGTATGAACTCATTGACATACGAGTATTGACATATCAGAAAATACTTACATTCATCAGCTTATTTCGTATATTTTTTGCAGTTTAGAAATCTTAACATCTGTAGTGTGGACACGCCTTTATATATATATATATATATATATATATATATATATATACGGGGATCGTTGAAAAAGATCTAAGTCTCAACCAGAAAATAGAGCCATATGTCTGGTATGTGTGGTAGCAAAATTTATGATTATTTTTAAAAGTTCTTTTTAGACTGATAAGTACAATTTTTTTAAAAAAACGTGATAAATCTAAATTTTCATGATGTCAAAGAATCTATGATTTACTTAACGCCGAAAGCAACCCAAAGTTTCTTTATAAACCGTGTACAAAATAAAGACAATATTCTAACAGTAAAAATACTTTTAAGGCAAACATGGAGTAGAATATTGAACAAAAAATGAAAAGAAATCTTTTTAACTGTTCCCACTATGATGATTAAGGACCCACACAACGTCATTAAGAAAGCACGCCAACGAATTGAAAGTCCATGAGAAAAGAATAAGAATAGCAATTAAACAATATTTAAGCCCAGACATTAAGTCACTTGATTACGCTGTATGAGGCATTTTAGAAAACAAAACAAATGCAACTTTCCATCCAAATATTGGTTCGCTTAAGACTGCTTTTGAGGCGGAATAGAATAAAATGTTTAAAGAATTTATTTCAAAAGAGTGTTGATAAAATAGTTGAAAAAAATAGTGGCCATATTGAGTAAATTTACTTTTTTTGTGTGTCTATCTTCTCATTTTGTTGTTTATTTTTTGAATTGAAATAATTTTGCTTTATAGTATAGTTGTTTATTATTATACAAAAATATTCTTAATTTTGTATCCGAACCCTGTATATATATATATATACATATATATTTTTAAAAATTGCTAATGTACAGTTACTTATGGATCTGATTTTTATATATAAATATACGTGTGTGCATTAATATATATTGTGGGTGTGTGTGTGTTGATAAATTCCGTCTTCATAATGGAAAGAATAAACGACTAATTCCTGCATTGAAGAAGAGATTCGTAACCTGTGGAGACTTGTGAATATGGTCTATTTTAGATTATCGTTATTTTGTCTATTGAAGCCCTCATGTCTACATTGCAAAAGAGTCAAACAAAGCGAATTGAAAAATCACTGCGCATTGGAAATGGGCCTCTTGAGTAGAATCGAACAAAAGATTAACCATCGCTACTTCATGCCAGTTACGAGTACAAAAGACGAATATTTAAGCCGAATTGACCGGAAAACACTTTAAATTCTCGGCATCTCAAATGATTTTGCGTTTTATCCAAACAATTCTAATCTATTAATCTTTGTGCATCAATGCCAATACAACTACACTTGATATATATATATATATATATATATCACATATATATCACACACACACACACACACACACACACACACACATACACATATATATATATATATATATATATATATCACCCATTGAATCTAAAAAATGCATTTGGTTAGTCTGAGAATATGTCAGCGTATCCCAATGAATATAAAACGATCATTCTATATTTATAATCTGTTGGAGAATTTTCAAGGTGTGGTGGCTAACGTGCTGGAATGTGACATTCAAGTGAACAGGTTCAAACTTTGGTCATGCTAGGACGTTCACTTTCAGGCTAAAACCCTGGGAAAGGCACAAAACACCTAATCCACCCCTGCTAGGAGTTTAATAGGATCATGACTGTTCTTTTACAAGGATGGCTTTAGCATTGAACAAACCACGAAGTTTGATATTCGATTTAACAAAAAAAAAAAAAAAAAACCACACACACGCACACACACACACACAAACTTATATATATATATATATATATATATATATATATATATATATAGAGAGAGAGAGAGAGAGAGGGGTGAAATAAATATTCGTACATATGAATATTTTTATTTTTATCTTTAAAAATTAGCCTGGAAAAAATGTTTATATACATTTACTATATAAAGATATGTTCAACTAATAATTGTATATATACTTAGGTTACAATTAATTTGACAGAAATTATTGTCATTTATTCATTTTTGTGAGTGAAAAAAAAGTAATCGTACAGTACAAAAAACAACGCATTATCTTCACTTAATACTTTATAGAAAAAAACTTTATTCACTTAAACAGCCGCTAATCTCTTCCCGTGGCTCTAAATTAATTTCTTACAATAAATAATAGGTATTTTGTACCATTCCTCCCGGCATATTATCCTCAGATTATTTATGTTTGCAAATACATTTTTCAGATTTGAATTTTCAAAAATCGCCACATATTTCCAATTGAATTCAAATCTGGGAACTTACTTGGCCATTGTAAAACATAACATTTTTTTCAGCCAACTACTCCTTCTTAGATTTAGATGTAAGCTTGGGATTATTATCCTGTTGGAAAATGTAAATGGAAGGTAGCTCAAGACTCAGCTCAAGACAGCAAATTTTCTTGCAAGATCTATATTCTTTTGAGCATTCATTTTACCGTCTATTACTAAAATTTTGCCCACACAGGATATAGCCTTGAAGACCTCCCGGGAGCGATGGACGATAGAGATGGGTGGCAGTAGAGTGTCAGGGAGCTCCGTGCTGGCAGCGTGACATGATCATATATATTAGTTTTTCTCCTTTCGGTGACAGTGTTGCCACAATAAAAATAATCACCTATGACTCTTTTTTCTTGGTGATGCTTAGAACTTTTTGAACGACTCTCGTATATATATATATATATATATATATATAGGGAGATGCTTGTGCTGTGTGTGTGTGTGTGTGTGTGTGTGTGTGTGTGTGCGCTCATGTCCGTTTTTTTTATATTATGGATGTAGGGATAAATCAATGTATTCTCGATTTACAGAAAAAATATAAATATACTAAGATTGAAAGATTAACTCGGAAAGGCAGATAGACAGAGAGTCAAATAGCGTCAGAAAATATAAGCAAAATGAAGAGAATTATATATTTGCAACGATAGATAGATTGGGAGATAGATATAAAGAGATTGACATAGATAGATAGATAGATAGATAGATAGATAGATATTAACAGAATGAGATAGATGGTGTCCCGTGGTCTCCCACTGAGACGATAGAAATAAGATTAATACTATTCCCCGTGTTCGAATTAACAGTAGCAAGCCGTCAAAGAATGGCCGTTAAAACATGAAAGAATGTAGGTCAATCCCAAAGTAACAAACCCAGGTCAAAATGGAAAAAACAGATGTTTGTACTGGGTGACCTGATGGAAAAAGAATGGGACTTGGGTGACATCTAGTAGCCCTAAAAAAATCGCCTGACCAAGGGGAAGAAGAGAGAAGCCAAATGATTGGCTGAGACCCCCAAAATGGAAGTGGGGACTCCTTCCTGTCAGCGGAAATAGATAATAAGAAAGTTAGTCGTTGGACAGGGTTCGTAGCTGGCAGACGAACCAAAGCCAGTATTCCGGGTAGAAGAAGACAAAAAAATATCTCGGACACGAGGGACCCAAATTCTTCAAGCCAGTATTAAAAATAGCATAAAGTCTATTAGACCGTAAAAGAAGAAACATTCTCCACAGGAACTCCATCAAAGAAAAAAAGATAAGTAAACTTTGGGGCCATTTCTCCTTATACCCAATTTTATGTACTCTCTCTCTCTCTCTCTCAATTTGAAGAAAAACGAAAGAACAGAAAAGAAGAAAGACATTTATGTTCATGGACTGTTCAATTATTATATATTTGACACTTTGAAGGTGTATATAATTGTAGTAAAAGATTCATGTATTTTAATGTTACCACGTGGTCTAAGTTGTTATTTGTGGCGTCTGCTACGAATTTGTTACTTCATGCTTCCTTTTCAGCTTCTGTTCGCCTTATGTTATCTTGCTTAAAATTGTCCTATAAATTCCTTTAAAATATCACACGGGAAACTGGAATTGCCGACTACTATAATTAATATTATTACGTCTCAACCTAGAGGTCCATATCTTCCATTGTCTAGGGGAGGAAGTTTAGTGGCCTTGGTGGGTGTGTGTATAGTGTGAAATTTGGAACCCCTTGCCAGCGGCGGTCAGTCTGGCCATAAATTAGTCCCCCACATAATATGCCAGTTCTTATATGCCTGAGAGAAAAACTCTGAACGAGGACTTATTCTACAAGGGATCAAGTGCCAACCTGCCCCGTCTTCACACGTGAGAAAGTAAAGTCCCGTTTTGGGATTTTAAAGAATTTGCCGTCACAATGGTGAAAGAAAGAAAGAAAGAAAGAAAGAAAGAAAGAAAGAAAGAAAGAAAGAAAGAAAGAACATATTAACTTAGATAGATATATAGATAGATAGATGCATCTTGTACATGTCAATGTGTGGAAATACATAAACACATGCATGCAAGCAAACATACAAAAAGAAAGAAGGAAAGAAAGAAAGAAAGAAAGACTAAGAAAGAAAGAAAGACTAAAAAAGAAAGAAAGACTTAGAAAGAAAGAAGTAAAGACCAAGAAAGAAGGTTAGCTTTATTTCTATATAGCCTGGAGTGAAGATAGATAGATAGATAGATGTTGTTGCTCATGTCATTGTGCAGGAGAATAAACAAGCACACACATGCATTAATGCATACATGCATAAAAAGAAAGAAAGAAAGAAAGAAAGAAAGAAGGAAAGAAAGAAAGAAAGAAAGAACAGAATAAACCAGCTAAATGGCAACATACTGAGGTACGAACACAGACAAATAAAAAGAAATAATTAATAATTTATGTCATTGTGTTAAAGAGGGATATAGGCACTAAATACAATCTTTATGGTTTGGTTGAGATTGTTTGTTTAATGGCATATGAACTTTCTTGTATTATTTAAGGCCAAAATCATATTTTTAGAAGAACGATATTGGCACTATCTAACCCATTGCTGGGGAGATAAGAGGATTCATACCTTTCCCAAACGTATGTCCGAAAGTGGATACAGTACCACGAGTGGAGTTCGAACTCGTTTACTTTAGTAGTTACCCACTACGCCACGAGAACTCCCCCACAGAGTATATCGATAGAGACTAATCATTTTTACAGGGCTGTATTGAAAAGTTCTTGGACCGAGCAAATACATTTTCGTAATTCTTTGGGTAAGATGAGTTACAGAAGTTTTAAAAGCTATTCACCAAATATGTATGAATATGCGACATTATATGCAAGTTAGATTTCTCTTGGTGGCATCGTCTCTGTGGCGGAGAAGCTAACAGGCTGAATTGTGACATTGTTGCGAACGAGTTCGAACTCCTGTCGCGCAATTACGTTCAATTTCGAACTAAAACTCCCATGGAAAAGATATCCTCCCCTTTACCCTCTCGGATAAATGGTAAATGGTATTGCAATTGTTCTTCTAAAATGTATCCTTTGGCATTTAATAAACTCAAAGATTTATTTATCATTAAGAAAAAATCCTAAACCAATATTTCTTTATGACATTTCCTTCTAGTTCTTGACGAGAAACTCTCAGAACCTTTCGAAGGCGTCTGTACATTTTAACGCGTAAGATTCGTTCACAAAATTATGAAAATATTGAGCAGTGCTTGGCAACATATACAATCTCGATGAAAATATGTAACGTTGTCTCATCGACACGGCACAATCTTGAACGCTAGAAATAAAATAATTAACAAATATAATTGATTATCATCCTTAATTATATTATAAATATCCTAAGTCATGCAATGTTTGCTATCCCCGTTTTGAAATAATGGATTAAACATTTACCCTTGCGTAAGAAACTTGCTTGATATATTTTTCTTTGTGTTAGTATTCTTACATGAGTTCTATTCGGAGCAATTTCAAATGCACTGGAAAAAGATTTTTAACATTTATTTGCTCAAGTCCAGAGAGTTAGATGTCAAGCGATAAAAAAGAACCGTAAGTTCTCAACAGTATTATATATATCACAATTGTCTCCTGCCAAAAACTTTCTCCTTGATTAGTCTCATTACAAAAGTTACAAAATCCAGTCTGCCCTATTATATATCCATAGCTGGCGTTAGAAGAATATAATTTATGCCTTTCCTAGAAGCATTAGCGCATATTAAAATGCAAAAAAACCTGCTGGTCATCGGTTCAATTTTCTTTTATAATAACTAAGCTAAGAATGGCCCCTCGTCGTATGCGATCTACTACATTCTTTTTATTACATTACCTACTACATCCTTTTTATTACAGTATCTACTACATTCTTTTTATTACAGTATCTACTACATCCTTTTTATTAGAGTATCTACTACATTCTTTTTATTACATTATCTACTACATCCTTTTTATTACAGTATCTACTACATTCTTTTTATTACATTATCTACTACATTCTTTTTATTACATTATCTACTACATTCTTTTTATTACAGTATCTACTACATTCTTTTTATTACATTATCTACTACATCCTTTTTATTACAGTATCTACTACATTCTTTTTATTACAGTATCTACTACATTCTTTTTATTACAGTATCTACTACATTCTTTTTATTACATTATCTACTACATTCTTTTTATTACAGTATCTACTACATTCTTTTTATTACATTATCTACTACATTCTTTTTTATTACAGTATCTACTACATTCTTTTTATTACAGTATCTACTACATTCTTTTTATTACAGTATCTACTACATTCTTTTTATTACATTATCTACTACATTCTTTTTATTACATTATCTACTACATTCTTTTTATTACAGTATCTACTACATCCTTTTTATTACAGTATCTACTACATTCTTTTTATTACAGTATCTACTACATTCTTTTTATTACATTATCTACTACATCCTTTTTATTACAGTATGCATTTACAGACCCCTCCTTGGGCTATAGAATACTACGACTGCATATCTGCAGAATGATAAGACCCCACCAACGAATGTTCTGGATATGACACTAAACAATCTGATGATGAGGCTCCTGAAGCTTTGGAGAATGCAGAGTACTCCTTCATTGCTATCGCTCTCAGATCCGCTCAGGCCTCGAGTGGTAGCATCTGATAGATCCCTATATATGGGGCAAATAAAACTATTTGATATTTATACTAACCGGAAACAAATGGATATTAAATTGAATTGTTAGAAATAAAACTGTTTGATCATTTAACATTGTATAAACAAATGACTGCTTAATTGAATTGTTAGTGATACATTGCACTATTTGGAACAATTTAACTTTTATCATATAAATAAACGGACATGTGCACACACACACACACACACACAAACGTGCACACAAACACACACACACACACACAGCGCAAGCATCTCCCTATATATATATAACCAAACGGGGGACATCTCCACTCTAGAAGGAACCCCACTTAAACTAGTAGACAAATTCACGTACCTAGGAAGCAGCGTCGAATCAACCGAAAAGGACATCGAAACGAGGTTAACGAAAGCATGGACAGCTATCAATAGGCTATCGATTATATGGAAATAAGACCTAACCGATAAAATGAAACGCAGTTTCTTCCAGGCAGCGGTCACATCGATACTGCTATATGGATGCACTACATGGACGCTAACAAAACGGCTGGAGAAGAAACTAGATGGCAATTACACAAGAATGCTGCGTGCAATCCTGAACAAGTCCTGGCAGCAACACCCCACAAGACACCAACTGTACGGCCACCTGTCCCCTATCACGAAAACTATTCAAGTTAGACGAACCAGACATGCAGGACACTGCTGGAGAAGCAGAGATGAACTCATAAGAGATGTACTCTTATGGATCCCCACACATGGCCGCGCAAAAGCAGGACGACCAGCTCGAACGTACATTCAGCAGCTATGTGAGGATACAGGTTGTTGTCCTGAAGACCTACCTAGGGCGATGAACGATAGGGAGGAGTGGCGAGAGAGGGTCAGGGATATCCGTGCTGCCAGCACGATATGATGATGATGATGATGACGAGAGTCGTTCAAAAGGTTCTAAGCACCACCCAGAAAAAAGAGTCATAGGTGAATGAGCATAGGATTGTTTAAAAGTTATCAGCAAAATGTGTTTACTAATCATATATATCTAATATGAATAAAGTAGAAAAACAATAATCCAAATTTGATGAATTTATTCTGATGTAAAGCCAAAATTTATTTTCCCTTTCTATTCGATGGATACAAGATAGCAGTATGATTAAAAGGAATATGTACGTTATTGATCTTAGAGAGAAACAATTGTGGTCATATAACTATGACAAAATTATTAGAATTAGATATGAATACCTGATATCACATATCAGTGAAAACCGATGATTGCAGCCAATTAAAAAAAAGGACAATGGATTATTGAAAATATAGTTAAGATTACAATCGAATATTAAGAAATGAATCAAATTTCGGCATGAAATCATGAACAAGTAGTTATTATGCCGCTAAGAAAATAAACCGAACGAAACCAAAAATATTGTTGGTTTTTTTTTTATAATAAATTTAGAAATGAATCAAATTTCATAGTTAAATAAAGCAGGAGGAGTTGAAATGTTAAACAAATGAACCAAATCAAATCATTTTGTGCTGATTGATAAATAACGTTTCCACTCTGTAAAAATAATTTTCAGACAGGATACGTAATCTTGGCGTCCTGTATATGACATTTAAGCATCTGATGGCGAGGCTTCAGCCTTGGATATTTGGGGAATGTAGAGTACCCCTTTGTTTCCATTGCTCCCTGGTCCACTCTGACCCAGAATGGTAGCACCTGATAGGGTCCTACATATGGGCCAATTAAAAACAAACTGTGTGCAAACAAATAATTGATGTTAAATTTTAACTGTGTGCAAACAAGAGCTCATCCTCGTTTAAGAATTTTATCTCCAATATATGTTTGCAAAACATATATATTTGATATATATGCATAAACAGGATTAGGCATTAAATAACCTACAATGGTTGATATGCCATAAACCAAACCAAACCAAACGTAATTTTGTATAAAATGTAAAGAAATTTATCTCCCTTTTAAATTATTTGTTTATTATTCAGCAAATTTATCGGTTAAAGCGACAGATTTTCCCAAATTGTACCCTTTTTCTTTTCGTCCATAAAGAAAATCTTCGTAAACTTTTTATCGAGTTAGTTTCAGTGACTTCAGCTTTCGACATCAAATGACAAGTATTGACTTTTAAACGTTTCTTTCGATTTCGAAAATGACCGGATATCCGATTGTGCCGGAATCGGAGCCGTGGAGAAAACGTAACAACAGTTTCATGTGACATACGGTGTGTCCTAGTGTCGTGATGCAATGATGTTATTCTCTCAAGCCTAATTCTATTCATGGCTTGTCTGCTTTTATATAAATATATTTACCCAACCCCTCCGCTCGGATAGGATATGACACAAGGTCAATTTTTTAAAGTGGTTTTTAACAGATTTGAATTCAAAGTTTTCCTTCTCTTAGACTAGTTGCTTCACCAAGGCTGAAGAACCCAGTCTGCCCTACTATTTACCCATAGCTGGAGGGAGAATAATTAGATTCATACCTTTCCCAAGGGTATTAGTGCTATGTTAAATGCAATCAGTCTCGTCCAGGATTTGAACTCGTGTCGCCGTGTCCATTTCCTACGACGATACTCATTACACCATGGGCACCTCCACAAAAGCTTGTCTGTTTTTATATGACTTTGAATTTTGAAGGGCATGCATAATTCTAGCGTGCAAAAGTCTATTGTTTCGCTGAAAGCTTTCGGCTGGAAAGACTGAAAATATTTTCCATGCTGGAGTTTATTCTGTTTACATATTCCTGCCAATCATAGAGCGATCTTATATTCCTCTTACACCGAGAAAAAATAAATCTACTACACACTGAATATGGGTCTCAAGTTACTCGAGCGTGTATTATATATCACTCAAACAGTTAATAGTAAGCATATATGTATTTCATATACAGATCAATACGTGTAAGGACTCTGAAAAGAGGAGTACACCGAAACCCATAGAAATACACGAAATATCCATATTGGACGTACAAAACAAGACTTTACACTCGCTTACTGACAAAGACGGTGCATTTGGCCATCTTTTGACGTAGTCCGACGATGTACAAAGTATTAAGCTTTTTTCTTCAGAAGGACTACTACTCCTAAAATTGAACATAATTTTGCCCAGTGTGTCATTACAAGGGGGATATCTAATGAGTAGAAGTAACTTTATCGTGGGACGTTGTTGGGCATACGATTTTGAGGGTTGAGGTGGCTTACTTAAACTTTCTAAAATATCCGTTTTAATTGAATACTGTTCCACGAGAAAGATTACATTTCTAGTATCTTTGGTTTAGAAGAAAATCAAATTTAAAGAAAATTATTTGGTGTACACTATTTTATAAGCAATATCATATATATATATATATATATATATATATATATATATATATATATATATATATATATATATAAGTAATTTTTAAAAGTACAAAAAAGAAAAGTAAGTGTTTTTATCTACCTAGATTTAAAGCTGATGCATTTTGAATTGTTTGCAAAAAAAAGGGATCATATTTTTTCTTCTTTTTTCTTTTTTTTCTTGTTTATATATATATATATATATATATATATATATATATATATATATATATATATATATATACGAGGGTCGAATGAAAAGTTCATAGACTGATCAATATACCCTCGCGGAATGGATTCAAATGGGGTTTGTTTTTCATCATGTTCTCTCTTGCGGCCCACACACTTCCTTCATTGCAGTTGAAGTGCTTAAAAATCACTGGGATATTGAAATACAAATAGATCACCCATTTTCTACTTGAAAACCAGACCTAGTTTTACTTAGCAAGAAAAAAAGAATGTGTCTCCGCTTGGAGTTTGCAATTTCAGTGGGCCATAGTATACAAACAAAAGAAAAACAAAGGAAAAATACTTTGATCTTGTCAGAGAGCTAAAAAGAATGTAGAACATGGAGGTGACGGTGATTCCAGTTGCAGTTGAAGCCCTTGGAATGGTCACCAAAGGGTTGGAAATGATACTGGGGGAGCTGGAGATCAGAGAAAGAATTGAGACCATAAAGACCCCAAGTTATACAGGATAGTTATTAAATGTCCTGAAGACCTGAGAAAACAAGAAATCACTTTGGCTTTAAAACTAGCATAGATAACTTGCAAGAAGGAAATTGATCTGTGAACAATATAGAATTAAGTGAATATACTTAAAACTAATAATTTCTAGTCATATTATTTCAAGTATTCCTATTTTATAGAAATAATTTCGAGACACATCTACTCAAACCAAAGATGAGATTCAAACGGATACTATCGTTCTGGGTCGAAGTGGATTTGGGTGTAATGAAAAGGAAGGCGTCACTCCATACTCACCAGAACTTCAGAAGTTGTGCCTCACAAGTGGATGCAATTTAGTGTTATTTTCAGGACACACTATTTTTTGCGGGTGTCACTTCTCATTCTGGATAAAATCGGCTAATTCCAAGTTCTTTTGTATTCGGAAACATGGGAGCTTCAAGGCGGTTTTAAAAGGCCGTAACTGTTTAAAGACAACAACAAATAACTTGTCTTCCGAACATATGTCTTTTTCGAGAAGGGGAATATATTTATTACCTTACTCATCCGCTTTCTTTGGTTTAATGGGACTGTGACAGAAGTCCTAGTTTGGCATTGGCTTATTGCTTGGCTTTAAAGAGTCTACAACCGAGGGAAACATTTATACTAACATATATGCCTTATATAAACAAAGAAACAAACCGTAACTGTTTCTGAACCTTATTCGTTTCGCCATAAAAAATAGTGCAATATTGCCAGAAGTTTTTACAAGCGAATAACGCAGTATTATTTCCTAAAGAGCTTTGAACTGGCAGCAAACATATAATGAGCTTATGTTTTATTCTTCTATCGTAGAAAAGATAGAAGATAAAAAAAAATCATTGCTTCGTTGTAATGCTAGTGAGCTAAGAGACATATTGAATAACGTCGCCAAAAATCCGCATAACGAAAGGAAAGGGAAAAAGTCGACAAGTGTAATAGACTTCTTTACGAAGGCTGCTGAAAAGCTCTCGTACCAACCAAGAAAGGGATGCTTTGTATATTCTCTTGGAAAACGTAAAGTCAACCAAGAAAAGATAAACCAATTCTGTTCAGATCTTTACAAGTAAGTTGAGATTGAATTGAACCCATACAATTAGCATGCAAAATTAAAACCTGGTTAGTGATAACTCTAAAATTACCTTCTCTTTACCATACGCTCTCTTTCTCTCTCTCTCTCTCTCTCTCTCTCTCTCTCTCTCTCTCTCTCTCTCTCTCTCAGCAGCTACATATCCCTCTCTCTGTGTCTCTCTCTTTATCTCTCTCTCAAACACACAAACACATACTCTCTCTCTCTCTTGGAATCTCTCTATCGCTCTATCTCTCTCACGCACACACACGCAAAGATACTCTCTATTTGTGCTCTCTCTCTCTCTCTCTCTCTCTCTCTCTGTTTCTATTTCATCTTTCTCTCTTTCTCTTTCTCTCTATCTCTCATTCTATCTCTCTCACACACACAAACATAGACTCTCTATCTGTGCCACATTCTCTCTCTCTCTTTCTCTCTCTCTCTCTCACACACACACACACACACACAAACACACATACATACACAAACACACATTGTCTACCTGTCTCTGTCTCTGTCTCACGATTTCTGTCTGTATCTCTCGCTCCCTGTCTCTTTCTCAACATCTGTGTATTTCTCTGTCAAACACTCACACAAATACATACTCTCCATCTGTCTCTGCCTCTCTCTCTCTCTCACTCTCTCTCCCTATATATATATATATATATATATATATATTAATGATATAGTAATATAGTTTGCTATTTTTTATGAAGAAGGTGCTTAAAGCCATTGATAAAGCGTACGGAGATCTACGCTTAGATAGTAAAAAAAATGCTTCGAGACTGTTAGTTTCTCGCCCATGTGACCATCAGACCAAGAGGTTCCTTCGTAATGGTTATCCCTTTTTATACTGTTCTGTGTTGCAGGGCGATTTAGTGTGTGGAGTGGTGCAATCTGAGAATGGTAGTCTAGTCTACTTTCGTTATTATACGAATTTATTTATTTTTTCGACCTTGTTTAATTTATTATTTTCTAGTACTGATGTTATTATAAGTTTGTCATTTTAATTCCTTATTTTCATATAGTTTGATGAGACTTCCTGATCGCTTATTCGATGTCGCAGGCCAGTATGTTAGCTACTTTGCCACAGAGATCACATACTTTCGGGTGGCCTATATTTGGATTTAAGTTTGTTTTGTTCTTCTAAAAAATGTCATTATCACCTTTCGAGAACAAAACAAACTTCTATATAAAAGCTTGAAAACAGTTTCCCGCTAAGGCACGTGAAAATTAACGATTCTGAAGACCTATCAAAGTAAATGACAAATATAAATAAATAAATGAAATAATAATAATGAAAGTGATGGTGAGACCAATTGTAATAGGCACGTTGGGTACAGTCACCAAAGGATTAGTTTAGTATGTGGAGGACATGGAAATAACAAGACGGGTGGAAACCATAAAAACTAAAGCATAATTCAGATCGGCAAAATTATAAGAGTCCAGGAGACTTACTGTTACTCTGTGTAAAAACATCAGCTAACGCTGATGTGAAAAACTCGCAAGTGATTAAAAGTGCAATGCTTGTAATGAAAAGTGGCAAACGATATCTACCTGACGGATAGGATCTACCAAATCAAAACAAGATTAGAACGCTCGCAGAAAACGAAACCTTCAAATACTTGGGTATCTTGGAGGCTGACACTATCAAACAAGTCGAAATGAAATTCAAGATTCAGAAAGAATATCTCTGGAGAACTAGAAAACTACTTGAGACAAAACTCTTTAGCCAAAACCTTATCAAAGGAATAAATTCCTGGGCTGTACTCCTCGTTAGATTTTCCGGACTCTTTCTCAAGTGGACCAGAGATGAACTTAAACAGATGAACCAAAGAACAAGAAAACCAATGACAATGCATAAGGCATTACATCCATGAGACGATGTTGACAGACTATATGTATGAAGAAAAGAGGGAGAAAGAAGACTTGTCAGCATTGAAGACAACTTTGACGCATCGATACAACGACTACATAGAAAAACATGAAGGAGGACTGATTACAGCCATCAGACACGATACTGATAACACGACGGACAACAGAATGACAATAACTAGGAAACAAAAATGGGAAGGAAAACAACTATACGGGCGTTTGAAACGACTAATAAACAACATCTCAGATGACAAGACCTGGACATGGCTTAGAAAAGGAAACTTGATGAGGGAAACCGAATCTCTCCGAATAGCAGCACAAAACAACGCAATAATAACCAATCATATCTAAGCGAGAATAGATAAGACGCAACAAAATAGCAAATGTGGGCTATGCAGTGTCAGAGATTAAACCATCAATCACATAATAAGGGAACGCAGCAAATTAGCGCAGAAGGAATATAAGACTAGTCACGACTGGGTGGGCAAGGTGATACACTGAGAAATCTGCAAGAAATTTAAATTTGACCATACGAACAAATGGTATATGCACAACCAAGCACCTGCCCTAGAAAATAACACACATAAACTCCTATGGGAGTTAGACATACAGACGGATCACCTAATCTCGGTCAGAAAAATTGACCTAATAATAATCAACAAAAAAAGAGAACTTGCAAAATTGTCGACTTTGCTATCCCCGCTGACCACAGAATAAAACTGAAAGAATGTGAAAAGAAAGATAAGTACCTCAACCTTGCTAGGGAATTGAAAAGGCTGTGGAACATGAAGATGACAATTATACCAATTGTAATTGGTGCTTTTGTTACAGTAACTAAAGTTTTACTAAAGGGACTGCAGGACTTGGAAGTTGGCGGACGTGTGGAGACCATCCTAACTGCAGCTTTATTGAGAACGGCCAGAATATTGAGAAGAGTCCCGGAGACTTGGAGAGACCTGTTGTTACTGAAACTCCAGTGGAAGACCATCAGCGATAGCTGAAGTGAAAAAACTATAATAATAATTAGATACTACAACCTTGCTTAGGAATTGAAAAAAACAATGGAACAAGGGGACAATTATAGCAATTGTGATTGGTACTTTTAGTACAGCAAATTAAGGATTATTAAAGGGACTAGAGGAGTTGGAAGTTGGCAGGTGAGTGGAGACTATACAAACTACAGCATTACTGAGAACGGCCAGAATACGGAAAAGAGTACCGGAGACTTGAGGATACTGGCTGTCACTCAAACTCCCGTGAAAGACCATCAGCTAATGGTGAGGTGAAAAACTCTGAAGGAGTAAATAATTGTAATAATAATAGACGACCAATCACATAATAAGCGAATGCAGCAAATTACCCCAGAAAGAGTATACGACTTGACACGACTGGGTAGGGAAGGTGATTCACTGGGATTTGTGCTAGAAATTGAAGTTTGGCCATACGAAGAAATGGTATATGCACAACGTAGAATCTGTCCGGGAGAATGAGACGCACAAACTCCTCAGGGATTTTAAGATACAAACGGATTACCTAATCACGGCCAGATGACCAGACCTTACAATAATCAACAAAGTGCCTCGACCTGGTTTGGCAATTGAAAATCTGTGGACCATGAAAGTTACGATTATACCAATTGTAATTGGTGCTCTTGGTACTGTCACCAAAGGACTGCTACAAGGACTGAAGAACTTGGAAAAAAAGGGACGGGTGGAGACTGTCCAAACTACAGCAACGTTGAGATCGGCCAGAATACTGAGAAGAGTCCTGGAGACTTGAGGAGACTTGCTGTCACTCAAATTCCAGTGGAAAAACCATCAGCTAACGCTGATGTTGAAAACTCTCAAGAAACAAAATAATAATACCAAGATTTATTGATAGATAGATAGATAGCTGTAAAAGCTTACCCGTTTATACGTTCCCTAATGGTATTTACATCGGCCCAAAAAGTTCTAAAATGTTCGGTTTCGGGTTAAGCTTACCGTGGGTTTAATGTAGACTATAAGAGAAATTTATCTAAAGCTAGATCTTCTACGTATGTAGGTTGTTGCACTTGCAAAATCCTGTGTTTTGTTCACAATATCTAATGAAGATATATTAAAAATTCATGTTTCTACGATTCAACTAGACTCCTTCACCGAGTGGCTTGTTCTAGGTCAAAAAATGACTAGTGGAAATAGGACTGTTGACGTCCACAGTAGTCGACGATTCTTCATTGTCTTTTCTCATTACTTCTCTTCCCTTGTTTTTTTTTTCTTCTTTGTCCACTACTGTCTCCCACCACTACCATCTCTCTCTCTCCCACACACACACTCTCTCTCTCCTTTCATTCTTTCATCCTTTCTTTGTAATTTTTCTTTCTCTTTCTTTTCTTCTTTAGCTTCTTTTCTTTTCCTTTCCATCGATTGTTCTTTATCTCCCTCACTGTATCACTCCTCTTCATTCCTTATTTTTCCTCTTAATCTCTTCCTCCTTTCCCGTTCTTGTTTGTTATTTTGTTATTTTTCCTCTTAATCTCTTTCCTCCTTTCCCGTTCTTGTTTGTTATTTCTTTTTACTTTTAGTCTTCATATAACTAGCTACGCTTGTTGTTGTTGTTGTTGTTGTTGTTGTTGTTCTTCTTCTTCTTCTTCTTCTTCTTCTTCTTCTTCTTCTTCTTCTTCTTCTTCAAAATTATTAGCATCGAAACCATATTACTGTGTACAAAATATTTGTATCAAGAATAGTTACTTGAGGTTATAATTTGTTTACAAAGTTTATTATTTTCCTCATTCAGAGTTTTAAACACCAGCATTTGTTGGTGATCTTTTACTGAAGCTTGAGGAACAACTCGTCTCAGTAGCTCTCCAGGACTTTGAGGTTTCTAACTGATCTTAAAAATACTGTGGTCTCGATTCTTCTTCTGATTTCCAATTATTTCAGTATTTTTCCAGGCTTTAGGAACCGTCCAAAGCATACCAACAACGATTGGTGACCCCGTTGCGCAGTTTTTTCAGTTCACTGGCAAGATCCAAGTATTTATTTATATTTTCTCTTTCTTTTATTTTCATTCTGTGGTTCGCCCGAAGGGTAAAATCAACAGTATGACAAGTTCTTTTTTATATTTATGCTAATTAAAACTTGGACTTGTCTTTTGGTTGGAAATAAAGGATACTTTTGTATTTCAAAATCACAGAGGATTTTATGCGTCTCATTTTTAGGGTGGATTCTGTTTTGTGGATATACCCGTAGGTATATCCACAAAATAAAATTCATAAATTCATTCTTTTGCACGATTCTCTGTGGGTTACCTTCCCCAAACAGTTATGACTAGCCTTGCACTCCTTTTCTGTTAGCTTGCTTTCATCATCATCTTCATTATCATCATGTCGTGCCGCTTGCACGGATATCCTTGACCCTCTCTCGCCACTTCTCCCAATCGTTAATCGCCTCCGACAGGTCTTTAGAGCAACATCCCGTATCCTCACATAGCTGCTGTATGTATGTTCCAGCTGGTCGTCCTGCTTTTCCTCGGCTATATGTGGGGGTCCATAGGAGTACATTACTTATGAGCTCGTCTCTGCTTCTCCAGCAGTGTCTTGCATGTCTGGTTCGTCTAACTTGGATAGTTTTCGTGATGGGAGACAGGTGGCTATATAGTTGGTGCTTTGTTTTGCTTATAATATCATTAACCGTTTCATACCTGTCTTCACACCAAGTACATTTGCTATTCAGTTGTGTATTAGTAGTATTAGCTATAACATAATTGATCCTCATAGCATTACAATTTAATTTCTGTCTCGAAAAGCTTTCTTAGCTATGCCTACGTTTTCTCGAGTGCAATCACGCCAATTTGTGGCTAGAAGTATCCATACAGTTGTTTTTTCTTGCCATCCTTGTTTTCTAATTTTTATTGCTGTTCCTCTGGTGCCCTTGCTATTTCTAGCTGCTTTAATGTTCTTACTCTTTTTAATGTTCTCTTCAAGACCTTGTGTTCATGCATCAATGCAATCCTCAATACATGTGAACCTTCTTCCTCCCTCATTTATTGACACATGCAATATAGTCTGTCTCTGTCACCTCTCGGATGTAGAGCCTTGTGCGTAGATATTGGCTTGCTTGATTGATGCTCAGTTTGTCTGAGTTCATCCCTTTTTCATTTTAATAATGATTCAGATTATCTGACTAGAAGGACAGCCAATGTGTTTATTCCTTTGATGAGATTTCCGTCGCCGAGCTTGGCTTTAAGAAACTTTCTTGTTCATCTGAATTACTCTTTCCTTATTTCTTTCTTTCTTTCTTTCATCTCAGCATGTTTAATAGTGTCCGCTTCTAATATTTCCAATTAGTTGTGATTTCACTTCTTTCTCAGCGTTCTGATTTTTGCTTGGTTTCGTAGTTCTAATCTTTTCGTTGTTTCACTTTTTCCACTTTTCATTATGCACATTTCACATTGTTCTATGCCATATTATATCATTATTTTTTTCTTATTTAAAGAAAAATCAGATTTGTAACAGTTTCTTAAAAACCCTCACGCCCAGTCGGCTGGGGCAGTTGAATACACCGACTGCTTCTCTGCAAAGGACTAAGACCCACCCCACAACGAGTGTCCTTGATATGACACTAAACTATGTAATGGTGAGGCTCCAGTAATGCTGGAGATTTGGGGAATGCAGAAAACCCCTTCATTGCCATGGCTCCCAGATCTACTCTGGCCCGGAGTGGTAGCACCTGATGGGGTCCTATTAATGGGTCATATACAACTAAACTGTGTCTTTATGCTAAACTGAATTGCTTGAAAAAGAACTGTTTTTACATGTAAACTGTGTACTTATGCTTAACTGAATTGTTTGATATAGAACTGTTTGTATGTATGAAATGGATTTGGCATTAGTAACCTACAATGGTTGATGTGCCAAAAAGCCAAACCAAATACAATCACGCTGCGAATCTTTACCCAAGACCTATTGTAGGGAAAAGTAGAGATTATCGGCATTTTATGTATTGAGGTTTCTTGTTGCCTTTTTTGGATGATATTTTTCAATCACATTGATACTACTCGCGTAAGGACAAGCAGTTTCAGCAAAGAGCAATTATTCGTATTATATATAAGTTGGGACTGTCAGATATATTGTTAATGTGTGTATCTATCTCTTTCTTGATTGTACCCAGAATAATTAACAATATTAAAGCTGTATATCATTACTGCTATTGCCAAAGTGCTAACTGCAATAACTATTTTTTGCTTTCACTTCTGTTCTTAATAAGGTCCCTATTCTCCTGTAGAATTCTTTTCCTATTATCTTTTATTTATTGAAAGACTGATATCAATCGCTTTATTAATTCCTATATATTTACAGGTTTTATTGAGTTTTAACGCTGTAATTTTTGTATTTATATTTAGAGTTAGTTTTTTAGACTTTACTAACGAGCCTTTCGTATGCCTTCACAAATTGTATCCCTATGTCGTCACTACGTTTTTTTACAGAGCTTAATCATTTTTGCAAATAACTTTAAATCACCCATGTAGAATTGATGACTTTTTTAGTTGTCGTTTCATAGCCATAGGCTGTGTTTTTAAGTTCTATGAAAAGAAGTATTCAATCTCTTCAAAAAAAGAATAGGAGAAAGTGAGTCTCCAAAGAAGATTTCATTGATAATATTCACATTATTAGTTTTGAACATGACTTTTGCGTGGATTTATTTGAGGTTTGTATGCTACCTTTTCAGACTGGATTTTTTGCATGTCATTATAACCGGTGATATTTTAAAAATGTTAACAACTTTTAGAATCCATTCATGTAGTACGCTATGAATAGCTTTTTCTTGTCAATCCAAAATATATTTAGATTTTTTAGCTTGAATCGATAATTTTCCATGATCATCTTGTTTATGAGGAGCTGATATGATTCTTTTTGTATCACTTTTGTTCTAAAAGGGATATGTCCTTACATTCAATGAATTCTCTGCTTTAGAATCGGCGTTATCATTTCATAGATTCTGGGAAGGCATGTGATTGGTCTGTAGTTTTTTGCATCAGGGGGGTATGGTATTTGGTATGTTACTCTTTCGATGAGCCAATAAGGCGTTAATTCAGATCCTTCAATGAATAATGAAATAAGTTTTGTCTTTAGTTAATGTGTGGAGAATAGGTGAAGGAACCAAAAGTTTACTATTTTATCTATTCCACGTGACTTATAAGCATTTAAGAGCATTCATAATCTTTCCTGCTACAATATCTGTGTACTGTAGTGTTTTATTTTTTTATAAGTGCCTTTTTATGCTTTCAATCCACTTTGCCTTTTTATAATCTATGCCTTATTATGACTCTATATCATCATCCCCATGTCGTACCGCTAGCACGGATATCCCTGACCCTCTCTCGCCACTTCTCCCTATCATTCATCGCTTTTGGAACGTCTTCAGGGCTACATCACATGTCCTCACATAGCTGTTGTATGTAAGTTCGAGCTGGTCATCCTGCTTTTGCTTGGCCATATGCGGGGGTTCATAGGAGTACATCACTGATGTATTCGTCCTTGCTTCTCCAGCAGTGTCCTGCGTGTCTGGTTCGTCTAACTTGTATAGTTTTCGTGATGGGAGGCAAGTGGCCGTATAGTTGGTGTCTTGTGGGGTGTTGTTCAACGCAGTTTCTTCCAGGCAGCGGTCGTATCGATACTGCTATATGGATGCACTACTTGGACGCTAACTAAACGGCTGAAGAAGAAGCTAGACGGCAATTACACAGGAATGTTGAGAGCAATATTGAACAATAATGACTCTATATATTACTCCAAAATTATTTCATTTCTTCAATCGAATGGGTTTCTTTTACATTTATTGTCTCTTCTCTTACTTTGGATAGAATTTTTTGGGGTCGTTTTGAAATATTTTATGGTGGCTAAAGAATTTTCTTCGTTTTTCCTATTTTCAGAGATGCTGAGCCTTCAGGCGTATTTTTTGCTTAAACTTTTATCATTGGAATCTTATCAATTAATGTTATCTCATCTTTTCTTTTAATTTTTTCTTGCTTTCCTAGTTTCCACTTAAACACCCTTACTCGTTTCATCAAGAATTGATTATTCTCCTCTGTATTTCTCTATTTCTTTCTCTTTTTTTTTTTTCCATTTTGGTTGTTTGAAGCTATTTTGTTCATGTTTTATGGTTACTGGACTTATTACTGTAGCAGTCAACATAAATCATTATTCTAAAGCGTAAAATTTGGTTTAAAGTCTTCTAGAAGATCTCTGGTATGATTTGCCTACTTTATTCTCGCTAAGTTAATTTTGTCATTTTTATTGAGGAGTGGGGCTCTGTCTTATGTAAACTTTTTTTTATGTCTTTTATATACTTAACTTATATACTTTTATATCGTTTATATACTTAACTTATGAATGGGGCACTGTCTTTTACACACTTTTTATGTCTTAATATACCTAAGTTAGGGATGGGGCTCTGACTTTTATATACTTTCGTAATTATTTATATACTAATTTTATATGCTTTTATGTCGTTTATATATTTCTTTTTCTTTTATATATTTTGATGTCTTTTATATACTTAACTTACGGGTGGGGCTCTGTTTTTATATACTTTTTTATGTCTTTCATGTGCTTTTTAGATCTTTCAAATACGTTTTATGTCTTTTGGATACTTAAATTATATACTTTTTGTCTTTTATTTCCTTTTATATCTTTTATATACTTAACTAATATACTTTTTATGCTTTTTTTATACTTAGCTTATATATATTTTCATGTCTTTTACATATTGAACTTATATACTTTTTATGTCTTAGGGAAAGGAGTGGCGCCCTCCCCAAAACTTCGGTGTAGTAGCTATTAAAAATTGAGCCTTCTGAATGCCCTTGACTACGGTAGCCAACTTTAAAAGTTATATACTTAGCTAAATACTTTTTCATATCTTTTATATACTTAACCCACATACTTTTTATGCTTTTTATATACTTTTTATATCTCTTAGAAACTCAACTTATATACTTTTTTATGTCTTTTATATACCTTGCCATGTCTTTTATATAGTTAGCTTATACACTTTTTATGCCTTTATATTCTTAATTTGTACACTTTTTCATGTCTTTTATATACATAACTTAAATACTTTTCATCCCTTTAATATACTTAACTTATATGCTTGTTATGTCTTGTTATGTCTTTAATATACTTTTTTATGATTTTTATATTCTTAACTAATCTACTTTTTATGCATTTTATATACTTAACATATATACTTTTTATATACTTTTTACGTCTCTCATATACGTAACTTATATACTTTTTTATGTCTTTTATATACTTAACTAAGCGAGTTGTCTTATGGTATTTTATTTTAATTCATTGATTTTTATCTGTTTTTCTGTGTTGTGAGTTTTCTTTTAAATTTGAGGTTGACTCTTCTCTAATTCGTTGTATTCATTTTGTCTGGCTCGATTTTCATATAATCATTACTTAATTATTTTGATATATTATCTATTTCGTAATTAACTACTTTTCTTTCGAGTTCAACAGTTTCAATTTGTTGGGTATCAGCAATTACCGGTTCTTTGGTATTTTTTTCAGCATCAATTAAGCGGTTGTTTTTAATGATATATCTTCTTATATGGGACAGTTTATTGGGTTATGTATGTTTATCTGTACATTTAGACTTTTCTCATCATATATGATGGGTTGATTGAGTTGCATTTCTTCATGATGGTTCGTTAATTACATAAAAGAAATTATCTAATATTTCTTTATAATCCTGTTTTGACCATTTTTCTTTGTGTTTTTATCTCATTCATTTATTTTTTAACTTGAATCAAAGGTCTTGGTTGGTCAGAGGTGGGCTTATCCTGGTTCTGATGACGACTGAAGTGAGTAGATTTTATTCCAGTTGCTGATTTTTCGATCCTAACGTGGTTCATCATTGAGAGACGTGGTCATTTTTCATCAACGGGTAGACATGCGAAGTTTGTTATAAAAAGTGGTTTTCATATATGGTTTTGATGCATTTTATTCTTGCTACCAACAGGAGTTTTTGTTTTGCAGACATCATCAGAAGAAAATATTCTGTCATCATATTTATTAATAATCCATACAGAGAAAATTTAGGTCATGTTATGGATTATATCATAAATTTGTACTTTTAGAATTCAAAGGAGTACGGCATCCCCTCTCGAAACTCCGAAAAAAAATGTACCTGTTCTAATGGACTCAATTATTACTATATTTCATCTTGGAAATTGTGGAAGAATATTGAAAATGAAATTAGAGTAATAACCTAACCTTGATCAATATAAAATGGTATTTTTAAAATGTTATTCTTTATTTTTGCTTTGCCCAATCCAAAAAACAAGAAAACAAACTGATATAGAAAAAACAACAAATATGAAAAAAATTAAAAGCATATCGATGAAAAAAATGTAAAGAAATATTCTGATACTACAATTCCTACTTTAAAGGTTTGAATTATTTTCTTTTCGCAGGAAGGTGTTTAGCTTCGATTAATAAAATTCATATTTATTTGCAAACGCACACACATGCACACACACACACACACACACACACCATTCAGTTATTAAAAGGGAAGTGAATTTTAAGTAACAGAAAAATTCAATAAATATATTCATATTATTTTTTTTATTCACTAGTTTAAATTATTTTCTTTTTGGAGGGGTGTTTTTTTTTTGCTTCGATTTATGAAAAATAATATTTTCTCAAACACTCACACACATTATTATTATTATTATTATTATTATTATTATATTTTTTTTGACACCATTGTTTGCTGATGGTCTTTCACTGGAGTCTGAAGGACAGCAAGTCTCCTCTTGTCTCTATGACTCTTTTCAGTATTCTGGTCAACCTCAACAATGTTGTGGTCAGAAAGGTCACGATTCGTCCGACGATTCTAAATTCCTCCAGTCCCCTTTCCAAGTTTCTGGGGACCGTTCCAAGTGTGTCAATCCCCTTGGTATTACCTTGGCCTCATTTTCCACAATTTTCTTCGTTCTCTGGCAAGATGTATGTACTTGTCTCTATCTTATTTTTTCATTTTCTTTCATTTTCACACGGTGGTCCAATGGGACGACAAAATGAACTATGTGGCAATTTTTCTCTTATTTTTTGGTGTTTTTTTTGTTTTTTGTTTTGTTTTTTTTTATTTTAACAAGGTCTTTTCTTTTGGCTGGGATTAAAGGTAATCCGTCTGTATCACAAAATCCCAAAGAATTTTATTCGTCTCATTCTTTAGGAGTATGGTCAAAATTAAAACTCTTGCACAATTCCCTGTTGACCACCTTCTACACTTATTCTTGGGGGTGTCCTCGTGGTGTAATGGTTAAAGCGATGAACTGCGGAATCGTAGTACGCGAGTTCGTACTCCAGTCGCGCTATTACGTTCACTTTCGGGCAAATACCCTTGGGAAAGGTATGAACCCCCTTATTCTCCCTCCAGCTATGGGTAAATAGTAGGACGGACTAGGTTCTTCAGCCTTGGTGAGGCAACTAGTCTAGGAGAAGGAAAACTCTGAATTCAAAACCTGTTAAACTCCGCTTAAAAATTGACCTTGTGTCATATCCTGCCCGAGCGGAGGGGTTGGTAAATAGTACCTTTTACACTTATATTCCTTTTGCATTAGCTTGCTATATTCGCTTATTATGTGATTAATGGTTTCACCTTTTTCATCACATCATCTACCCTTGCTTTTCTGTTGGCATTATCAATTTTCGGTTTAATGAATTGGCTCTTAAGGCTTTATTTTATGCTGCTATTAGAAGAGATTATTACTACTAATATTATTATTACAGTTGTTGCTTGCGAGTTTTTCACACCTGTTAACGCTGGATTCTGTGTGACAATAAGTGCCTTTATGTCTCCAAAACTCCGTTGGGTATTCTGGCTGATTTTAATGGATGGTTGCGATTCTTCACCTTATTCACAGTTCCTCCAAGTTTTTAATCAAGCCTTTTGGGACCTCTCCAAGTGTACCAAAGAAAATTGATGACACTGTCAAATTTTTCAGCTTTCTGGCAAGTTAAGGGTTTTCGGACTATTGTCTTCATCTTTATTGTTATTTCCGCAACGTTTCGGCTGATATATCCTCCAGCCTTCTTCAGGTGTTTGTCTAATTCAGGAACCAATATGGAACTTCGAACTACGTCTTTTATTGTTTCGATTCCGTTACAAGTATTAAGTATTCCTGTATTGTTACTCGCTCGTAGTCAGGACTGAAACTGCAACCTCCAGCTTCTTAGAAGCTTAGTGATCCAACGCCTATAACCGTTACGCTATGTGTCCTGCTGGACAATTGAGAGTGAATTTTTGGGACTAATAAACTTAACGATCTTACTTGACTAGGATTATCACCATTATGTAAGATGTTTTTACCTGTGCTTATATTCAGATTTTCTTTTTTTTTCATCTAACCTTTTTAATTATCGGTTCCCATATTGTATTCATCTCAATACTTGGTCTGCTGAGCAGGTCATTGTAGTCCAACATATGTGCTGATTCGTTAAGGCGTCTAATCCTCCAATGTTCAGCTCTATCAATTATTTCAACTTCATCCCATAAGTGAAGATGGTTTCCAAGTATTTGTCAATTTTTTCACTCTCTTTTATTTTTACTCGGATATCACCGCAACAGTAAAATCAACTAGAGAGAAATTTATTTTATCTTTAAAATTTTTAATCAATACTAGGTCAGGGCTTCTTGCTGGAACTGAATGGTTCGTTTTTATCACAAAATCCTAGAAAATTTCATACGTTATATTCTTTATGACGGATTCTGGTTTTTGCATCTATTATACGGAGGTAGGATCAAATTTTCTTTCTTTTTATTTTTTTCAGTGGCAGTACGGCAAAGTCCACTTTTCGGCAGGTTCTCTTTTCTTTTTTGATTATTATTTAGTGAAAGTCAACAAAAGTCAGATATGGTGGTCTGGCCGAGATTAGGTGATCTGTTTTTATCTCATATTATTGTTATTATCATTATTTGCAAGTTTTTCTTACCAGTTTTTACTAGAGTTTTATCACTGGAGTTTAAGTGACAACAAGTCTATTCAGTTCTCTATGACTCCTTTCAGTTATCTTATCAATTTTAGTAGTGCTAGATGATCTGAATACTTCCTGTAATCTCCACTTAACAGCTTCTTTTTTCTCTCAGTTCTTGGGAACTGTTCCCAAAGCCATAAGTATGAATGGCATTAGCTGTTGTGTATCTTAACTAACCTTGACTCCATACTTATGCTCCTTATTGTGTCTACAATTAAAGGTATCTCTCTAAATAAGGAGAAACATCATTTCCTGTATAATGACCAATGAAGTTATTGTTTATCCAGCTCCATTATCATTCTTCTGTTATAATAATGGAATACCAGATAAAAAATGGTCGCAGCTGGTTTCTGAAACACGTTTTACTCTTCAATGAAATGACTGGTTATCAACTCATCGTAAGCTGTTTTTGTTTTTTTGTTTGATTGTTTGTTTGTTTTTTGTCTCCTTCCGAATCGTTATCAGTGTTAACCCACGCGGCTATGAATTTCGTGGCTGGCTGCTTTCTCTCTCTACTTCTGTGAATTCTCTGACTAAACCTGGGATACTTAGAGCGAATAATCCTGGTTTTTGGTTTCTCTTACGTTTTATCTCGTTATATTTTTTTACTTTTTTGTCACAATGGCTTGCGAAGAAGGTACAATTTCTGCTGTCTCTACGGGTGTGTCAGGTCTACACACAAGACCCCTCCCCAACGTTAGGAATTCAACACGAACAAAGTGGATGCATGGAAACTCATCCATAAAAGATACACAAACTACTCGCAACTATCCGAGATTGCCAGAAGGCTAAGAGAAATACAGGTAGCCATGATCAAGAACTGCCAGGGCAAAGACACAATTATATATATATATATATATATATATATATATATATATATATATCAATGTATGAAAATGTACAAGGTTTTAAGAAGATGATTCTATTCATGGAAAGCATCCTTTGAAGATCTTGTATTTTTGGATCACTGTAGATTTTCATACTGTCGGATTTATTTCCAGTTTTTCCTAGATATATCAAGGCATGCAATTTCCAACGCCCAATAATGTGTGCACTGAACAGGAAAAATGGATGCCCTTGAAACATACTATATAGGAATTACCAAGAACACATCCAAACGTTTTACGTTCCATCATTTGACATTTTTTTAGCAATTTTATAGCACAGTGAAAAAACTTGAAACTTTGACAACAAATGGTCTGTTTTCTTTGGTTTTATTGCATATCAACCATTGTAAGTTATTTACCGCCAAATCCATTTTTATACGTATCAACAGTTTTATTTCAAACAATGCAGTTTAGCATAAGTACGCAGTTTAAATTTAAAAAAAAAACTTTCTATTTTAAACAATTCAGTGTAGGATAAGTACAGTTTTTGGTTTGCAAACAGTTAAATGCAAAAACAGTTATTTTCAAACGATCCAGTTTAGCATAATTACACAGTTTAGTTCTTTTTGACACATAGATAAGACCCTATAAGGTTCCTCTAATGGTACGCTGTACTGGATTTAACATATTCAGGACACTTTTCTCTTTTAGGCATTTGTATGTAACGACAGAAGATACATTGTTTCTTTATAGCACTCCTCTTCACTTCATATATTTTCATCACTTGAACATAGAACTGTTTCAACATTTATCTGAAATAAAAATGTTTTGGCGTTAACTCTGTGTATTGCCCAGTCGGCTAGGGCTGTAGAATACACCGACCGCAACTCTACAGAGGGTTAAGAACCCCCAAATACGTGTCCTGTATATGACACTAAACAATCTAATGGTGAGGTTCCAGTAATACTAGAGCTTTGGAGAATATGAAGTACCCCTTTATTGCTATCGCTCCCAGGTCCATTATGGCACAAAGTGATTTCACCTGATATCTATGTGTCAAATAGAACTAAATAGAAATGTTTTTGACAATTAACCTGTTTACTCATGCTAGAGGATGACCAAATGATAAAATGTCTTTGCCCGATTCATTCAAATGTTTCTTTGACTGCAGAGATGAACTTATAACTCAGGATTGACTCATACTATAAGATCAAGAAGAGCCATTCTTACTTCAATGTGATCTGAACAGAATCAGAAACCATATGCAAGCCATCTTGGCACAAATGATTGCCTTCGAAGAGCAAGGTACTTAATCTTCCGGCAAGGCATGTCCACAGAGATTCGACAGTACGTAGAGGCCTATGCCACCTGCACAACCAATGAAGATCTCAAACAAGCAGAATTCCGGAGTACCACACCAGTACCGGAAAGACCGTGACCAGTGGTAGCCAATTTTTGTCCAGGGATGGAAAGGGCTGTCTGGTTAGTGTGGATGGACACAGCAATTTCTTTGAAATTCACAGACTCAGCACACCAACACCTTATTCAGTAACTGAGTATCTAAAGACCCATTTTGCACGTAATGATATATATCTGATAACGGACATCAGTTCTGGGCATATATATTCAAGAAATTTGCAATGTGGCCGTTCAAACATGTTACAATCACAACAGGACACAGCCATAAAAATGGTGCTACAGAAGATTCCGTAAAAATCGTCAAGCGTCTCTCCTGCAAAAAAAAAAAAAAAAAGAACAAAAAACGGTAGTTTCTGGAGAAGACTAATTTCTAGAGTTTTTTGAAACTCAGGAATGCACCAACGAAAAGGTTCAACATCACCCAGGCACAATGACTTTTTGGCAGGAAGACAAGATCAACAGTTTCAGTCAAAGAAGCAAAATTATCACTGCACTACCGAATCCCTATAGAAAAATTATGTAGGAAATAAAAATAGAGACGGAGGCAACAAAATATCTGTAGAGAAGTGAAAGCCTCCACATAATTGACACACCCTGTTCTTGCAATCCAAACCTTTCTTGCCCAGTCGGCTGGGGCTGAAGAACACACCGACTGCACCTCTGCAGAGAAGTAAGAAACCCCAACGAGTGTCTTGGATAGGACATTAAACAGTCTGATGATGAGGTTCCAGTGAGGCTGGAGCTTTGGGGAATGTGGAGTACCCCCTCATTGCCATCGCTCCCAGACCCACTCTGACCCGAAGTGGTAGCGCCTGATAGGGTCCTATATATAGGTCAAAGAGAACTAAAGTGTGTACTTGTGCTAAACTGAATTGCTTTAAATAAAACTGCTTTGACATTTAAACTGCGTACTGAATTGTTAAACTGAATTGTTTGAAATGGAACTGTTTTGACATTTAACTGTGGGTGGACTAAAATATAATGATACTAAACTGAGTAGCTTGAAACTGAAATGGTTTTTGACAATTAAACTGTGAATTCATGCTAAACTGAATTGTTTGAAATAGAACTGATTATTTGTATAAAATGGGATTTTGCGTTAAATAAACTACAAAGGTTGATATGCCATAAAACTCAAACAAACAACCCACCAGTAGAATTTGGCATTAAATGACCTACAATAGTTGATACTATTTACCAACCCCTCCGCTCGGGCAGGATATGACACAAGGTCAATTTTAAGCGGAGTTTAACAGGTTTGAATTCAGAGTTTTCCTTCTCCTAGACTAGTTGCCTAACCAAGGCTGAAGAACCTAGTCTGTCCTACTATTTACCCATAGCTGGAGGGAGAATAATTGGATTCATACCTTTCCCAAGGGTATTAGTGCTATGTGAAATGCAATCAGTCTCGTCCAGGATTTGAACTCGTGTCGCCGTGTTCATTTCCTAAGACGATAACGACTACACCATGGGCACCTACAATAGTTGATATGCGATACAAACCAATCATCCAACCAACGAAACCTCTTGCTAGAGAATGGAGAGTGAATACAGGCAGAAAGCAACTGACTGAACGATCCTGTTGGATAGAAACTTAAAACGAACAGTAATACCGATGTAACGGACGGCCCCTGTGTTGAACTAGGAAATCTATGTTCTCATTCCCCGAACAGCGACTGCATACATCGGTATTGGTGCATAAGCAAGTGTATGAGGAGGTCCTTACACCACTGGAAAAAAAAACAGTAAAAAGGCCAATTAAACAATATTCGATGAGGACCTAAATGTAAATAATAGATTCCTGCAAACACTCACGGGATTCGTCATACGTAAGCCAGCCCGCGACCGAACTGAATGAAAAAACAAGACTCTCCAAACTACACCTTATACATGTAATATTATAAAGCCCCAGTTTTTAGGATCTGGGGAGAGTGGAGTGCACCTTGATTGCCATTACGCCTAGCTCCACTCGGATCCAGAGTTATAGTCCATGTTAGGTTTTGTTTTGGCTGGGTTAGGTTGGTATGTGGTCTTGGTTGTAGTCGGATTGGAGTGCTGATGACACATGTGACGGCGTCAAACGGTGACTGCTGGTCGACTGTTGACACTGCTTATATTTTTCTGTGTGTGTTCTGTATGCTCATATTTGCACAGGCACCTGCGTGCGTTTGAAAATATGCATATCTATAAGCCGGCGGTGTCACTTCGTTAAATCAACCCCGAATGACATACTTCCAGCCAGTACATATTAGGGTTCAATCTATGGATTAAATTGATCTGTTTAAAAGTTATTTCTATTCGATAACAAAATGTTTAAAAAAAAACTTTTAAGAAACAACTACACAAAAATAGAATAATCTTAAATGGGTTGACATGCCGTAAAAATCAATAAATCAGTCAATCAATCAATTTGCTGTAATTTCTACTTATAACTGTTCATCTACTGCTAAGAATTCTACAATTTTTCCACAATTTTTACTTGTTTTTACTTATTCCACTTTACCGCCTTCTTTTTCTCCTCCTCCTCATTTTTGGCTACTTCTTCCTAATGTCGATGCTGCTGATGTTTTGAAAGAAAGGAACTTTTATTGTTCAAATTAATTCTTCTTTTTCTTCTTGTTCTTTGGCCTTGTATTTCTTAATCAGTACTCGTAAGAAAGTAATTGCAGATATTTCGCTTTAAAAAAAAAAAACTGCATGATTGCATGTGGCCACCTGTTAGGGGAAAATTCGTGATTTGCCCGGAGGGAAATCACGTGACGAATAATCATATTTACCAACCCCTCCGCTCGGGCAGGATATGACACAAAGTCAATTTTTTTAAGCGGAGTTTAACAGGTTTGAATTCAGAGTTTTCCTTCTCCTAGACTAGTTGCCTAACCAGGGCTGAAGAATCTAGTCTGCCCTACTATTTACCCATAGCTGGAGGGAGAATATTTGGATTCATACCTTTCCCAAGGGTATTAGTGCTATGTGGAAATCAATCAGTCAGGTCCAGGATTTGAACTCGTGTCGCCGTGTCCATATCCTGCGACGATAACCATTACACCACGAATAATAAACGCAAATCAAGCCAAAACTTGCGCATGAAGAAAAACTAAAAATACTGGATATCATTTTGGTTTTCTTTAAAGATCATTTAACGCCGGAAACTAAATGCGTAGGAGGAAAGCAAAGTTCAAATGAATAAAACACCACCCTCCGGATGTTTTTCTGGAGGGGGGAGATTGTTATTGTTTATTGCTTTTCTTTTCTGGATTGCATAAATCAAACTTAATCTACCATTTCCACGTAGTCTGAATTTTGCGAATTTTACAAACACTGGACTGAGACCGAAAGAACGGGGTCTTCATAATCTACTGAAAAGTTCTTTTTTATCATTAAGTGTTTTCGGATAATTGTCTTCATTTTTATTGTTATTTCCACAACGTTTTGGTCGATATGTCCTCCGTGAACTCGTGAACCTACACGAAACTTCAAACTACGTCCTTTATTGAATCCACGGGGTCGCCTGTTCTGATTCCGTTGGCTATAACCGGTTACAAGTGTTAAATATTCCTGCATTATTACTCGCCTACAGTCATGATTGAACCTGTTGGACACATAGCGTAACGGTTATAGACGTTGGTTCCCTTATCTTCTAAGGTGACGATCATCTGGAGGTTGCAGGTTCAATCAATGAAAGGGTACTCCACATTCCCCAAACCTCTTGCGTTACTGGAACCTCACCATCAGGTTGTTTAGTCTTATATCCAGGAAACCCGTTGGGAGATTCCTATCCCTCTGGTGAGAAGCAGTTGGTGTATTCTAAAGCCCCCGCCAACTAGGCTATATTTTTTTAAAGAGTTAAAACCAATTTAAAACGGATATACCAAATTTGTTGAACTTCGATATGAATAAATAGAATAGCATATGCGCTGCACAGTTTTATGCATTGCCTTTCTTTGAGGGCCGAGGACTTTCTAGGGGTTTCGTTGCACTGAATCAAGATTAAATCATTTGTGTCTCCAATGAAAATCGAACTCGGTACATGAAATAGTTTTCAGCGAGATAGCATGTTAACTATACTGTTGGAGAAGTAGTATATTTTTATAACTGTCTATCTACGAGTTAGAGATCTGGAGTCAACAAAATGCACCTGAGTAACAAACAATTCAACACCTCCAGGGAAAAAAAAGTTATAATTTATGAAGAGAGTATAAGCGTCACTCAATCTCTCTTTTTCTTTCTCTCTATCTCTCTATCCCTTTCTTACTCATATTCTCACTCTCACTTTCCCTTTCTCTGTTTCTTCCTCTTCCTCTCACTCTCTTACATTTTCTCTCTTTCTCCCCTCTCTCTCTCTCCATCTCAGCCAATCTCTCTCTTTCTCTCTCTCTCTCTCTCTCTCTCTCTCTATATATATATATATATATATATATATATATATTTGTCATTGTTTATATATACCTGTAATTATATACATATATAACTAAAATAAGATATTAAAAAACACAGACAATGTCTGATTTTTAATGCGTACATAAGATTTGACATTCATGAAAAAATTACGAGTTTTAACATGTATTAATTGCATTTTAGTTTCCTTATAGGGCATCAGACTTTTATAATTTTGAAAAACACGCACACACACACACACACACACACACACACACACGTGCGTGCGTGTGTGTGTGTGTGTGTGTGTGTGTGTGTGTGTCTGTGTGTTCCTCATCACCTGCTCATTGTACAAAAGAAATTGCCGATGGCAACATAAATGTTTGTATTTCAATTTCAGTTTTAAATTATTTTTAAAAAATCTATCTTGGAATTATATTGACCACACACATTCTCACACATACAACCACACACACACACACAGAAGTGTGTTCGTGTGTGTGTGTGTATGTGTGCGTTTAAACACACGATTATCATTAAAGTTTACCGCTTGTTGGCTTTTCATAAGAAAAATACAGTGACTTTTGCTCGAAATTATCACGATATTTCTGTAATAAAATAAAACAAAACTATTTAAGAGCTAACGACTCTGTGTTTTACGAAGCCAATTTTCAACTGAGTTAGAATCGACACGAATAACATCAACTCAGGAATTTAACGGACATATGTCGCCGAAATGGTGGAGTGGTTAAATACCATGTCTAGCATAAACTTATGCGGGATCGATCCTAGCTTGAATCATCTCGCGTGTCTAGCCACACAGAAGAGTTGTGATACAATGAAACAGTCTGTCAGTGGATGGCACTATATATATATATATATATATATATAGTTGATTAGAATCAAAAGAATTTTCTATTCAAATCGGCCAAGATCCTTTGCAGCGTCGTGGAAACCTGATGATTTTCGCTATTTGGTTGTTTGTTGGGTTGTTTTGTTTTACGGTGAATCAATATTTTGGGGGTTATTGAACGCCAATATAAGTAATTTTGATAAAAGTTCCAAACAATTCAGTTTACTTAAAATACACTTTTTTGTTTATACACAGTTAAATGTCAAAGCTGTTCTATTTTAAACAATTCAGTTCAGCATAAGTACGCAGTTTAAACACACAGTTAAACGTTAAAAATTTTTATTTCAAATTATTCAGTTTAACGGAATTACACAGTTTAGTTCTATTTGACTCATCGATAAGACCTTATCAGGTGCTACCACTTCGTGCCAGAGTGGAACTGGGAGCAATGGTAATGTTAGTGCACTCAACATTCCCCAATGCTCCAGCATTACTGAAGCCTCACCATCAGATTGTTTAGTGTCATATTCAGGGAAGTTGGAAGATGGGGGGGTCTTACCACTCTGGAGAAATGCAGTGAGTGTATTCTGCAGACACTTGGCCAAGACCTGATGAGACTTCCTGTCATTCAGACTCCAGTAAAAACTCATGTTCGAGGTGATGGGGAAAACACTTGCATGCAACAAAATAATAATACTCATACTGGAATTCTTAATAAATATATTCACTCTATCCTGATCAAAAGACTTTACTTAATTACAATTAGTTAGAATAAACGAACATGCCGGCCAGAGGACGTCGTGCGTGTCATCTGATTAGAATCAAAGTGTAGAAGAGCGAAAAACAAGATAAATACCCAGTCCTAGCTAGAATTCTGAAAAATTAATGGAACATGGAAGTGAGGTTTGGTTTGGTTTCTTTGTTTAATGGCATATCAACTGTTTGTAGGTTATTTAATGCCAAAGCCATTCTCCTACAAGAAAAGTAGTGGTAGTATTTAACCCATAACTGGGAGGATAAGGAGGTTCATACCTTTCCCAAGGGTATTTGCCCGAAAGTGAACGTTATAGCGCGACTGGAGTACGAACACGGTTACTACGATTTCGCAGTCTATCGCTTTAACCATTACACCACGAGGACACCCCCTGGAATTGGGAGTACTACCAATAATAGATCAAGCACTTGAAACAATCCCAACGAATCTAGAAAAGAGACGGAGGAAACTAGAAATGCGAAGAACTGAGAATGTTTAGAAGACAGCACTGCTACAATCAACGAGAAAAATTTGAAGGGTTCTCGAGTGCTGATTGGACTTGCTGTTACTCAGACATCAGTGAAAAGCCACTTATTACTACAAGTGTTAAAAACAAGCAATAGTGATTATGATATTTTCAGATACAACCAGATCACCAAATTGCGGCTAGAAGGCTTGACCTAGTGATATCTGAAAAGAAAATTGCCATATAGTGGATTTTGCCGTCCTAGCGGACAACAAAGTGAATACAAAAGAAAGCGAAAAGTCACACAAGTACGGAGACCTTGGCAGAGAACTAAAAAATAACATCTGAGTCACGGTGATACCAGTTCTTATCAGCGAACTTTTAAAGGCCCTAAATATCTTAGAAAGAAGTCTGGAAGAGTAGAAAATTGGAGAATGAATCAAGACCACCCAAACTGCAGCATTGCTGAAATCGGTATGAATACTCAGAAGAGTCCTGGAGACCTTAGTAGACTTTCTGTCACGCAAACCCAAGTGAAAGACCATCAACTAACACTGATGTAGCATTATAAAAATAAAATTGTCTTCCAAGCAAAGCACAGAATGAAAATCAAAGAACGGGAAACAATAGCAAAAGACTTGGACCTTTTCAGAGAACTAAAAGAAAACGATGAAACATGATGGTGATGGTGAAACTAATGCACTTGGAATGGTCGCAAAAGGCTTGGAGACAAAACTGGTTGAATAGGAAATCAGAGGAAGAATCGTGACCATCCAGACCACAGCATTTTTAATATCAGCTAAAATAGTCAGCAGAGTTCTGGAGACTTGAGGAATCTTTCTGTCGTTCAGACTCCTGTGAAAGACCAACAGGAAACGCAGTTGTGAAAAATTCTCAAGGTAAAAAAAGAAACTAATTGTAGCTCGTTAATTGTTTGCCTTTGCGAATAAGGTTTATTATAATACTGTAATTTTGAATTGATATTTTATCCTTTTTTATGGGGCGGGAAAAACAACGACTGTTCAATAATACATAATGAAAATAAACCTTATTCATAAAGGCAAAACATTAACTAATTAATTAACTAATTAATTCCGACACCGACAATTTGTTTCTTTTTACTTAAAAAAAAGCAAATCCCATGCAAATTCTTTCTCTTATGGAGGTAACCTTCAAGAAAGAATGATCTTGAATAAGTTTTATTACCGTTCTGTAATTTTGTATTGCCATTGTTACCTAAAGAAATAATGAAATTGCAGAATGCAATAAGAAAAACGAGGAGTTTAGATAAATACATTTCCTCATTCTATTGAATTGTTACATGTGAAAGTGTTGAGATTAAACTAACTGATCCACCGGAATTGAAATTTAATTTAAAATAAGGAACAGAATTACCCACAAAGGCTGATTCTTAAAATATGTATAGATGTATTTATAGCAAGTCAAAATTTACAACTTATAAATTAGATGGCGTGATTTTTCTTTGGAGCTTCAAGAGGATACATCATACATTTTTATATGAAACACATCAATCTATCATATAATCTATAACAATATATAGATCCTCTCTGTTTGTTTTATTGATAAAAAATTCCATTATCATATTGATAATAGAATTTTTCATGACGTTCATGTCAGCAAAAGAAAAACTTTCTGGTAGTAAGAATGAAATGCAGGAAAACTGTTTATGAAAATCACTTTTTAAGAGGACTTCCTGATTATAAAAAGGACCGTGTCTCTCAGTTATGAACTCAGTCGGGATCAAAAAATTAGCAACTGGCACAAAATCTTTTTCTCACTTCCAGAATTATCGAAAGCGGGATAATCTCAACCCTGACTTACCAAGATCTTCACTACAACTCAACCTCACACCGAAAGATAGACATTGAATAAAAATCCATAAACGAAGCAAAAATATAAAGAAAGAAAAAAGTACAGACTAAATCAACTGAAAACATCGGGGAACAAAATCCCAACATGAACGATACACACAAATAATTAGAAGTTCTGTAATAGATATAGTAAAAACTAATCGATGACTGAGAATTGCTCGACTGAAGATCGAACCAGACTGATTGAGAATTGTGGCACAGAACGAGAGCCTACCAACTTGAAACTAACTGGTAAATAATTCAAAGAAGATATCAAACACATTATGAAAATTGAGTGAACAAAGAAATGGATTAATTGACCACTAAGTGTTCGGTCGCCTCTCGTAATAATAAGAAAATATAAAGAAAGACAATATAAAAGAGGACATTATATGCATTGGAAAATAGGAAAATGCAATGGAATAACGAAATCTGAAAAATGGTATAAACACCAACCAGAACCAATAGCAGAAGTCAAAGAAGCTACTATTCTCCAGGACTTAGCTATCCAAACTTAGAGAAAAATAAAGACAATATAATGATTTAAGACTATAACAGAAAATAATTCCTTCTATTTCATTTATCAGTGCGTACAGATAATAACATGACAATAAAAAGATTATATTTAGATAAATAGAAAAACATAGAAACAGAACTTGAAAACTGCCACCGCAGAAATGGGAGCCCTGGGTATGACCAAGAAAGAGACCGGCGCAGTTTATATGATATAGAGAAAATTCACTTTTAGGAATAGTCTATTTCCTTAGCAGGGTGCTATCAATGTGAGTGAAAAGTTACACCTAAAAGGTGAAAGCAAAAAACAAATGTATAAATTTCGGTAATTGCTACCTTCCCTCATTCTTGGTATTGGATAAAGATCTGGTAAAGACTTGTAAGAAACAGGAATTAAACTGAAAATGAAATGATCATACGAACAAATGCTCTATGCACAAACCAGAATCTGTCAAAGAAGACCAAGTCAGCCCAATCCCCTGGGACTTTAAAATTCAAGCGGAACACCCAATCAAGGCCAGAAGATCAGATCTAGTCATAATTAACAAGAAAAAAAGAACCTGTCATCAAATGGATTTTACGTTCAGGCTGACAAATGAGTGAAAATAAAAGAAAGCTAAAAGATAAACAGATACTTGGATCATACCAATAATCTGGAAAAGATGTGGACGTGGAGAGGACGTTGCTACTATTTGTAGTTGATGGGCTGGGAACATGAAAAAGAGACAGGGGGAATTAGAAATCAGGAAAAGTATTGTTAAGATCGGCTAAAATATTCAAAACAGAACTGGAGACCTGAGGAGACTTGCTTTCACTCAAATCCTAGAGAAAAACCATCAGTTAAAGATGTTGAGAAAAACTCCCATCAGAAACGATTATGACAACACGATGGACAACTGAATGACAATAACTAGGAAGAAAAATGGGGAAAAAAACAACTCTATGGGCGCTTTAAACGACTAATAAGCAACATCTCCCCACGAGAAACTTGGTGTGGCTAAGAAAAGGAAACTTTAAGAAAGAAACAGAATCTCTCCTTATAGCAGCACAAAAGAACGCCATAAGAACCAATCATATCAAAGCGAGAATAGATAAGACGCAACAAAATAGCAAATGTAGGTTATGTGGTGATAAAAACAAAACCATCAATCACATAATAAGCTAATGCGGAAAATTAGCACAGAAGGAATATAAGCCTAGACACGACAGGGTGGGCAAGTTGATCCACTGGGAGATGTGCAAGAAATTGAAATTTGGCCATACGAACAAATGGTATATGAACATACCCAGCATATAAAAGTCCTAGAAAATGACAGACATAAACTCCTATGGGACTTTAACATACAGACGGATCACCTAATCTCGGCCAGACGACCAGACTTTATAATAATCAATAGCAAAAAAAGAAAACTTGAAAAACTGTGGACTTTGCTGTCCTGGCGGACCACAGAATAAAACTGAAAGAATGTGAAAAGAAATATGAGTACCTTGACTCTGCTAGGGTACATGAAGGTTACCATTATACCAATCGTGATTGATGCTTTTGGTACAATAACTAAAGGATTATGATAGTGACTGGATGACTTGGAAGTTGGAAGACGAGTGGAGACCATCCAAACTACAGCATTTTTGAGAACAGCCAGAATACTGAGAAGAGTCCTGAAGACTTGAGGAGACTTGAGGAGACTTGCAATTAATCAGACTCCAGCGAAAAACCATCAGCTTAAAGTGATGGGAAAAACTGTCAATTATGATAAAAGTAATAATAATGATAATAATGATAAGTGAAAAACTGTGAGTTTCCACTGGCGTACAAAAAACTCTCTAAGAGTAACAATAATAAATTTAACTTCCACTCAACTCAAAGCTTACAGACACATTTAGAAACTTTATCTAAATGAAAAGTATGAAAACCCCGTATGTATAAACCAGAATCCTTTTGAAAAGTAAAAGCAAAATAATTCCTGAGACCTTAACTTTCAAACGGAACACCTAACAGCCCTCAAACATCAGTTCTGTTGCTTAAAAACTCGGAACAAAAGTGTTTGATATCATAATAAAGATGATTTTATCATTTGTTATGGAACCTTATTCAAGCAAAACGGATATTATTAGGTATCATTTTCTACCAAACACGACAGCAGGGAAACAATATAACCAAAGTCAGACGTGTAAAACACATCTATAAAATATATCATAGCTCTAAGCTGTATTCAGATCATGCAAATATTGATGCTACTGTGCTTGTGTGTTGTTGTTATCGTTGTTGTTACTGCTGCTGCTGCTGATTTGTTTTTTGAATCGTTTTATTTATTATTTTTTTTCCTTTTTTACTTCGTACTTGCTCAACTGCCTACCTTTTTTTGAAAAAATATCATTTTGCGACGGTATTGTGAAAAGTATTCTCTCGCCAGTTCTCGATTGGTGAGTAATTCTCATTATTTGCTTAAATGTTCGATGCATTGTTCGCAAGCCAGACCTTTATGTCATATCGAGGCTGACCGCTGTCACATATTTCGATTAGAATCATCTTTCTCAGTCATATTATAAATTATGTAAACCACTGCGAAAATAAAAACGTCAGTTAGTATTTAGTAAGAAGAAGAGGCTCGAAAGAGATCTACTGCCATTTGGCCAGCTAGGGAATCCATTATGAATACAGGGTATATTGGACAATGTCCCTCTTCTCTGTTAAGATATATTCTGATCGATATACAACCCCTAACTTAATAGGGAATCGAATATGTTGGTGCCTATATTTTGTTAACTTCCATCTTAACATCATGTATTTTAGAGAAAAATGCATTTTTGCCAGAAGATATATATATTTTTTACCCTATACAATGAGGCAAAGTCATAATTTTCGTTTCCTTAACTAAAATTTCAGTTTTGCTTATTATCTCTATTGGCTGAAGACTTCTCGGTGGGTTTTGCAACCCTTCTTCATATAAAGAAGAAAACTTCCGGCTTCTTCAAGAGTTTCTGACAATACCCCGCAAAGTGGCTTCTAATATGTTAAATGACCAAAAAGACGTATGCCTTGTCATTCGCAGAAGATCAAAACTCTCTCATACTTATTCCAATAATGGTGAACTTTGACATGTCACTTATTCATCACGCCTCTAAGCCTATTTTAGGTTTTCGATGTTATAAGAAGAACTTTATTAAGGCATAGTATAAGAAAAAACATCATAACTTGTAAATTTTATATCGCTATCGACTTTAAACAGTTATTCAAATCTAACTGTGAGTAGTAGTACTTGTTGGGGTATGATCCCTGAATCTTTTATAAAATGATCACTATTAGATTGGAATGCTTGAAAACATAACTATTTACGAGGTATTTGTATTAGATAAAAGTACTAGATACCATATAATATGGTAAACAAATTATTATAATTATCATCAAATAGGAATAGTTATTTGAAACCATGTAATTAAGTATGGATTATTTATTTCAATTTTTTCATTAAATATCCCATAAAGAGTCGATGTGCTGCAAAAACAAACAAACAAATCCAAACCAAGCCTTTATACGGTGAAACAAGAAATAAAGATTCAGTTTAAGAAATAGAATAAACACGAAATTTTGTAAAAAAAATTACATGTATATAACTGAACGATTAGCGCAACGGTTATCGTCTATGGAAATTGAATTGTTAGTAATACATAGCGGTACTTGGAACCATTTTCCTGTGTGCAAACGAATGAGTTATATTGACGGTGCCTGTGGTGTAATGGTTATCGGGGGAGGAAATGGACACGGCGACACGAGTTCAAATCCTAAACGAGACTAATTGCATTTCACATAGCACTAATACCCTTGGGAAAGGTATGAATCCAATTATTCTCCCTCCAGCTATGGGTAAATAGTAGGACAGACTAGGTTCAACAGCCTTGGTGAGGCAACTAGTCTAGGAGAAGGGAAACTCTGAATTCAAACCTGTTAAACTTCGCTTAAAAATTGATATTGTGTCATATCCTACCCGAGCGGAGGGGTTGGGTAAATATGTATATTGGATAAAATAAGTTTCGTCAAATAGCAATACTTGTAACCACTTCACAATTTGTACATATATGTTAGATATATATGATCTGTTAACACAAGTCAACAAAATTAAATAGTTCCTCGTATTCCTATGTATAACTAACAATTCAATTAAATATTTTTCATTTTCTACGCTCAGTTTAAATGTCAAACAGTTCTGCTTGACCTATTGATAGGACCCTTTCAGGTCTACCACTCCGAGCCAGAGTAGACATTGGAGCGATGGCAGTGAAGGAGTACTCCGCATTCCCCATAGTTCCAGCATGACTGGTGCCTTGTCATCAGATTGTTTAGTGTCAAATCTAGGATACTCATTGGTGGGTTCGTACCCCTCTGCAGAGATTCAGTCGGAGTATTCTACTGCCCCAGCAGACTGAGTTGATATGCCATAAAACCCAAGCAAACCTAAGGTTCACCCAGTCTTGCTAAGGTCAATCGGATTGCTTACCGCACCCGCTGTTCTTAAATGGTAACCCATTTCAGAATAGAATTGATGTTTAACGACTTAACTTCGTTGTTCTGATGGGAATCGGTGCTTTCAGCAAAATTTGACCACAGACATATTCTTTTATTTATGTCTGCTGGTACTTTTGCTGGTTGAGCATCGATTATCAGTCAACTTTATGCGATAGTTTTAAATCAACTGACCACAGCTGTTGTCTGCTGACACGCTCAGGACAGTGACTATATTCCTTTCTTCCCTTTCTCTTGAACAGGGTAAGTCCTTCCTGTCACCACAGACTTCTTTTGCGAGAATGACTTTCTACACACACACACACACACACAATTTACTTCCCGCCTACCCCAACTTGATTCACATGTACTTGTCTGCGTAGATGAATGCCACAAAAGATTTTCTTTTTTTCACCTTTTTTTTTAGCGCCTACTCAAGATTTCCGTCTCCTGTTCTGTAAAGGCCTCAATCGATAAAACAGTTCTTTTCCAGCCCACCACCATAAGACTGCAAACTATGACGTACGATTTTTAGCGCGTACAAGGTCGGTCTATAAAGAAATGAGACTGACAGGTTAATTTTTATGATTATCATTTTTTACTCTTTTGAGCGTCTTTCACAATAGTATAAACTGATGGTTCCCCACTGGAGTCTGAGTGACACCATGTCTCCAAGACTCTTGTCAGTATTCAAACCGCTCTGAGCCATCCTGTAGTTTAGATGGTCTCCATTCGTACTCTTCTTTCCAAGCCGTCCAGTCCCTGTATTAATCCTTTGGTGGCTGGACTGAGGGCGTGCATTACAATTAGATTCACCGTCACTTGTTCCATGGTTTTTCAGTTCTCTAGCAAGGTCGAGGTACTTATCTCTCTTTTCACATTGTTTCAGTTTTGCTTTGTGGTCAGCCAGAATTCAGCCTTTCTTCTTCTTATTATTATTATTATTATTGTTATTTACAATTGAGTGACAGTAAGTCTCCTCAAGTCTCCAAGACTCTTCTCAGTATTCTGGCCGTCTTCTTAGATGGTCTTCACTCGACCGCCAACTTCTAAATCCTCCAGGCCCTTTAATAATCCTTTAGTTACCGCGCCAAAAGCACCAATCACAATTGGTATAATTGTCACCTTCATGTTCCATAGTTTTTTTTTTCAATTCTCTAGCAAGGTTGAGGTACTTATCTCTCTTTTTACATTCTTTCAGTTTTATTCTGTGGTCAGCCGGGACAGTAAAGTCCACAATTTTGCAGATTTTCTTTTTTTTTGTTTATTATTATTATTATTATTATTATTATTATTATTATTATTATTATTATTATTACATGAATTAAATTACGGCGTATAAGTCGATTTGTCTTTTAAGTTAACTTCATGATATTTAACTCAAATTTTGAGGTTAGACATATACCTACTTGTATAGGTCAACTCCCAAGCATATCGTTGGCTACTTCTGGCGTAAATCTTACCAAGTAGATTTTAATGAGGATAGATTATGATAACCAGTAGCAAAAGCATATAATAATAGTAATAATATTGGAGTTTAACTTTATAAATACTTATGAGTAAAATTACAAGCCAGTCTTATTCTCAGTAATCAATGAAATAACCTTCATGTAACCTTCATTTCAAATGCTCTGCTAAATAAGTAAAGTAATAATTCTTATGTGTATATATTCAATAAGCTGCCATTCTGTCTCGTCAAACTGTGATTATTCCAGTCATGTACGTAATTTTTCTCTGAAATCAGAATTTGATCAGCTGTATATGAAATATTCAAATCTTACACATTACAGCTTATATTCATATAAATTTACCATTTATTACCCTGTCATGAAACTGCGCAGGTAAGCATCAAACTGTAGTTGTCTGACAGGCTGTGTGGCTGATGTGACGTTCCAGTTAGCGTTTACCGTCAGTGCATTGGCTGCTGGAAACGTTGTGTGATTTAAAAAGTTTTCTTCCTCTGGTTGACCACTCTGCGATAAAGGTTTGGATTTTTGCTCTTTCATATGAGTTGACTTCTACTTTTGTAGAGATTTTTTTCCTTGCTTAAAAGGTCGGTAATTAATAATCCACTTTATCTCTTTCAAAATAGAGGAAATTGGTCTTATGTTCTATTTTTGAGACACATTTAATCAAACATATTTGTAATAAACAAATATTGCGCCACTGATCGTGAATCCTGGGTGACAGACATGAAGTAAATATGTTTACAAGTGTTAAATGTCAACGTTGATCAGCTGGTTTTTTAACAGTTGTGTCAACCTGAAAAAAAATTCAGTTTCATCACTTTGTAGACCGAGCCGTGAG
>OY757914.1:44576009-44598509 GCA_963585895.1 Sepioteuthis lessoniana
TTTTGAGGCATACATCTGAAATGCTATTTCCCAACATTTATGGGTGGGGGGCATGACTAACCTACGCATTTCTAAAATCCTTATGCTCTTCCGGTGACAAATGATTCTTATGAATCAAAAATATAACGCAGAGAAAATCTAAAAAGCCATTGAAAATTGCTCTTTTGTACTAAATTGCAGCTTTCTACGTCCCGCCGTTTGGGTGTCCATGAGGCTTCTCAAACTTCGGATACAGATATTATCAACTTTATTAAGAGGTTTAATGGTACATACATAAATGCATTTGTACATACATACATATATACATATATATTTATAGATAAATACTGTATGCTCACCTTATGTATTAACTCACACATACACTCATACAGAGGAATTCCCGTTGTGTAGTGGCTAACATGCCGGGCTACGACATCGTTGTAAGCGAGTTCGAACTCCAGCTGCATAATTGTATTCACTTTCGGACTAGTATACTTGGTATGATTCCTCAGTTCATCCAGCAAATGGTTTAGATTGTATCCCTACTGTTCTGTGGGGATGGATTTGGTACTCAATAATCCATGAAGGTTGATTTGCCATAAAAAGCAAATCAAAACCAAATATAATCACACTCACGAGGACTCACAAGTAAAATGTCATTGTTAATAACTCATTCTTGATTTGTACCTATTAAACCCAATTTGTCGTCTTGTCGGACATATACCCCATATAAGGGAACCATGCGTCTAAACCAACACAATCGAAGAGCATCCTTTGAGTCACTCAAAAGGATGATTTCTCGTCTTCCTATTCCATTCCATTTCCGTGATATGCATTTAAACCAATCTGTTGTCTCCGTCCTCTGGTTAAAACGTACCATTTGGCTTTAATATATATATATATATATATATATATAAATATATATCATCATGTCGTGCCGCCAGCACGGATATCCCTGACCCTCTCTCGCCATTTCTCCCTATTATTCATCGCCTCTGGTAGGTCTTCAGGGTTACATCCTGTGTCCTCACATAGCTGCTGTATGTATGTTCGAGCTGGTCGTCCTGTTTTTGCTTGGCCATACGTGGGGGTCCATAGAAGTACATCACTTATGAGCTCATCCTTGCTTCTCCAGCAGTGTCCTGCGTGTCTGGTTCGTCTAACTTGTATAGTTTTTCTGATGGGAGGCAAGTGGCCGTATAGTTGGTGTCTTGTGGGGTGTTGTAACCAGGACTTGTTCAATATTGCTCTCAACATTCTTGTATAATTGCCGTCTAGTTTCTTTTCCAGCCGTTTAGTTAGCGTCCATGTAGTGCATCCATATAGCAGTATCGATACAACCGTTGCCTGGAAGAAACTATATATATATATGTATATATATATTATCCAACGCCAAGCCAGCCAATGGTGGGAATAATTCTATTTGCAGATTTTCTATCAACAATATTCATGAAATTCAAAATTCAAAAGAGAGATCAATGAGAGATAATAATAAATTAAATTACATCGCAAATAATTCTTTATAAATCTGTTATCAGATTTTCTATTTTAAGAATATAGGATCTGCTGTAATGAATATTATTACAAAAAATATGAGTAATTTCTGAAGGTTTTATATATATATATATATATGTGTGTGTGTGTGTGTGTGTATATATGTATATAAGGGAAGCATGTAAAGAGTCATCTGACGAGACGGAGAGTATAGCAATAATATTCTCCGCCGAAATAATTTTTTTATGACGACTTAACCGAGTTTAAATATCCATTAAATTGTACTATATATATATATATATATATATATATATATATTTATTTAGTGAGTAAAGTTGGCGAACTTCGTCGAGGGTGACCCGAAGGCTCCTTTTCAATAGCTACCAAACCGAGTTGTTGGAGAGGGTGCTACTCCTTTTTCTTGACTTCTCCACTTTACCCTTGATCCTTACCTTATAATGCTGAGTGTTAAGCAATGTGGCATCAAGTACCATTTTTTGATATTACATGGTGTTTCACGCTTCCTCAATAGTCAGGTTATTAATGCTACCAAAATTTAGCATAACACACTTTCATTCACCAGTTTATCGCCATTTAGACATCAAACTCTGACAGATAATTGAGGAAGAACTCGAAGCAGAATAAAAAATAATTAAAAGCAGAAAAACTGCTGGTCTTGACAAAATTACTTCGGAATTATGGCAGACAAGGAAAATTCACGACATACTTCTTCGATTATGCAACACTGTCTACAGACAAAATACAATAGAGGAATGTACAAAAGACCACATACTCCTCTTCACCAGGAAAAGCGATCATGGAATCACAAAAAACTACAGAGGCATAACTCTTACTGCAAGAGCCTTTAAATTTTATATTCCTCTGCTTTTCAATCGGATCAAATCTGAATTCAAGAAAATTCTTTGGTTAAAATCAAAACGGCTTCAGAGAAATTGATCCACAACTTCGCAGATTCTAACTAACCATTGGATCACCGATGGAATACGTAAAAAAGGTCTTGAGGCGTCACTCTTGAACGTAGATTTGTCCAAAGCGTTTGATTCTATACATAAAGGAAACATGAAACATGTATTACTAACATATGGAAACTACAAAGAAACCGTTACTGCTAAAATGATTCTTGACAAAAATATGAAAGCTATGGTTTTCTCAACTGATGGAGAAACCTACATCGTCGACATTACACCGCAAGGATATATATTAGCACCCTATTTCTATATACTCACCCCAGACTATGTGCTTCGATCATCCATAGATCTAATAAACGAAAATTGTTTCACATTTTTTAAAAAAGCAAGAGGCAGAAGATATCCAGCAGAAACTATAACAGACGCAGGCTACGCGAATGATCTTGCGCTTCTCCAAAATACATTTGTCTAAGCCGAATCCTTTGAGCATAGCTTAGAGCAAACAGTAGAAAGTATTGGCCACTTCTTGAACACAAATATCTTTCAAACGAGAAGGGGTCATTTTCATTTTAAGTAGCAAGATTCTGAAATTAGAAAATCATATAAATTTCTTTATGTACAGAACATTGAGGGAATAAACTCTTCCCATCGGCAATCGGTGATGATATAAAATGTTCGAGCATTTGCCGTAGTATAAGGGCTAAAAACACGTTGTACAAAGCTGTCAAGAAGGTTGCTTGGAAATCCCTGATCCAGGTAAAGATTGATATCGGAATCGATATGATGTGCAATAACCCGAAATCGGCAATGAAGACTGTACATCACAGAATATCATCTTTGAAGTATCTGCAAAAGTATTCTTTGGGTATATATATATATATATATATATATATATATATATAAATATTTTCAAATAGAATTGTTTGTTATGTAAAAACCTAAGAAAATTCTCAGTAATTTTTAAGTAAATCAATATGCAATACATATTAAATATTAAACAACACATTTTCCTCCTAGAACCTGAGTTTTATTTCTTCGATTTTCCGGTTAGCAGTAAAATAAACCGAGAAAGAATGCCAAATCTATGAACGGATACGGTACCTCACGTAGTGTAATGGTTGGAATGCTAGATGAGCAGACCATAGTGAGTTAATTTCTCATCGGGTACCTCATCATTTTGGCCTCATGTTACGACTAAATTAGGCATTGGGAAAAACTATAAATGAATGGTCTACTTATACCTTCTAACAGTATCAGCAAAGGCTTGAGAATTATATGTGAGATTTGCAGGGCATTGAACACGACACCGAGAAGAAACGGATCTCAAAGTAGTATTGTGGCAACTATTCCAAAGAAAAAAAATCAGCATAGGAAGGCCACAGATCATATAAGACTGCCTCTGTTAGCATCGCTAACCAAAAACCAAAAAAAGAATCCGTTGAATCGGCAAGGAAAGGTGTCCGACCAAGATAAATAGATAAATAGATTGATAAATGTTGTAACATTTGTAAAATTTCTAAGGTGAATACTTGTAAAATCCCAGATGTTTGCGGTAAATAAATGTCTGTACAGAAGCTTGTACAATGATCTTTCCTTTCTTTTAACCAGAGTGGAATGCTGTGGAACGCCATAAAGCCCTGTCAAATCCTTTGCAAGCACTTGAATCTAAAACCAGTCATCCATAATGCGCTTAGTGAGGCAGATTGACAAGACCCCAACGACAAAGGAATTGAACTCGTACTGTATCCGTTTAAAATGCTTCATTACCACAAACGTGCCTCGTGGGAAGTGCTTATTTAAACAGAATTCGACATAAGGATTTCTAATCTCCTACATTCGCATAGAAATATCTAGAAAAACAGAATTATAGGGACTTATATTAATATATCTTTGTTCTTGCTCTCTCTCTATCTCCGTATATGAATAAATCTATATATATAGTAATACTGAAAAATTCTCGACTCAACCAAGGTTTAAAGAAAACTGAAAAAGAGAAGCCAACGGTGTTGTTTCATGCTAGTCTTCATAGTTCTTGTATATTGCCTTCTTAGTCAGGGTAAGAACTTACCGGCATCCCCTCGTGTATATATATATATATATATATATATATATATATATGAAGGTAGCAGAAAAACATAATCAAAATAGGTGAATTTATTATGATGTAAAGTCGACGTTAACGTTTCGGTTGCAGTAACAATCATCAGGACTTGGATATCAAAATAGTTCACATAGCGTTGGATGCTTGCTAAGAGGACAGGATTTTAATCCATATATATATATATATATATATATATATATATATATATATATATATATATTTAGTTTACTAGAGTCATTCAATAAGAAAAATTGTTTTGAAAAAAGCAAAATACAGATTTTTTCTCCAGCGTTGTTTCGAAAAGGTTTATGGCGAAAGAAAATTTTTTAATCTTGTAAAAATATTTATTTTAAGACTATTCAAAATGGTAGCAAATCAAACAGAGTGCTCCCGGCTTAAAAAGAGATCTCTCCTTAAATCTTTGATGGCTGAATATTGCAAGGTATGTGAAATTTACAGAAAAATACTTCATGTGTACGGAGAAGCATATTTTAGTCAAAGAATATTTACCAATCAGTTAAATATGTTATCAACCACGAAACCGAGTTAAAAGGGTGTCCATGTAGAGAAGACACCCGTACTCTCTTGTAAAGAACAAGTTCTGGACACAGCAGTCAGTATAGAAGGCTTTGCTGTTAGTTTTCTCGGACATGAAAGGACCCAATCTAATAGCAGTGTTTCCTATAAACAATTCCTTCGAAAAATTCACATCATTTATTGAATGACTTCATATATATATATATATATGTGTGTGTGTGTGTGTGTGTGTGTGTGTGTGTGTGTGTGTGTGTGTGTGTGTGTTTGAGTAAATGTGTGTGTTTGAATGGTGTAGACACACTGCTGCTAAACTGGGCAGTGAGATGTGTTCTATTATCGATATTGACCACTTTTTGATTTTTTATAGATAACAAACAATATAACTATATCATGGCGCCATGATATAACCATTTAATAACCCCACCAAAAAGCACTGAAAATAATTCATTTAAGAAGTAATATATTCTATACTTAGTTTAAGATAATTTCGAGACAGTAAAATGAATATAATAATTGTTTCTTTTTAGATTTCTTTTATTCAAAACCTTCGTTGTTGTAGGAGGTCACTGGACTTAGTAATTTTTAGTTCAATGAATATATCAATTGTTCAATTAAAATATTGACTTTCGTGATACCTTATATATGTATATATATCATAATCCTAAAATTGGAGCAAGAATACGAAGTCCCAGGACTCTCTCTCTACCACACACACACACACACACAGACACACACATCATTAGTTGCACAGTCTGCTGGACCTGCAGAATTTACAGACTGCTTCTCTGCAGAGTGGTGAGGCTCCCCCAATGAGTTTCCTGGATATAACATTAGACAATCAGAATGTGACCCTCTAGTAACGCTTGAGCTTTGGGGAATGTGGAGTACCCCTTCATTGCCATCACTCCTAGTTTTAGTCAGGCCAGGCGTGTTAGCACCTGATAGGGTCCTATCTATGGGTCAAAGAGAACAGTTTGACATTTAAACTGTGTACTTATGCTAAACCAAATTGTTTGAAATTTGAAATAAAGCTGTTTTTATATTTAACTGTGAGTAAACAAATGACTGATGCTTAATTGAATTTTAGTGATATATAGCAATACTTATAACCGTTCTACTTTGCTGACATACTAACATAAATTGTTTGAAATATAACTGTTGACATTTAAGTTGTACTTACCCTAAATTGAATTGTTGGAAATCGAACTGATTTTTCATTTAACTATATGTAAACAAAAACAGCATTAAAACATATCACTAACTGTGACGATACCTCCTCGCTCCTCCCCCGAATACGTCTTCTTCGAAACCATTTCTCTTTACAGCCGCTGATCAACTAGTGGGTCCGATAGGGGCATCGCACATTTCTTCATGGCTACAAGAAATACAATCAAGGGAGTGGGAGGAAAGAGAACAAACGAACAAAATACCCTGGTTAACTCAAGGTGCAAGAGAGGAGTTAGGTAACATTGTATATATGTAGATTAACGCTAGCGTGGATTTCTAGCGAAATTTCCACAAAGCTACTAGGAATGCCAACCTATCTTGACCGGACTTCACTCTCTGGTCTGGACACTCTCTCATGCCGACTGGTCACTTCTGCGATCCGGTGTCGACTGGCCACTCGCGTCACGCTTCACCAACTCCTTCTTCTCCGTCCCTTTGTCCAACTCCTCTGACTGGCGTTCCCTTCCTACTTCCGGCCACGTCGAGACTCGAGTCCAAACACTTTGTCTTGTTTCGCGCCAAAACAGACAAAGGGATCGTCTGCTTGGCGGACCACCAACATAGTGTTACATCATCATCATCATCATCATGTCGTGCCGCCAGCACGGATATCCCTGACCCTCTCTCGCCACTTATCCCTATCATTCATCGCCTCCGGCAGGTCTTCAGGGTTACATCATGTGTCCTCACATTGTTGCTGTATGTAAGTTCGAGCTGGTCGTCCTGCTTTTGCACGGCCATATGTGGGGGTCCATAGGAGTACATCACTTATGATCTCGTCCTCGCTTCTCCAGCAGTGTCCTGCGTGTCTTCTTCGTCTAACTTGTATAGTTTTCGTGATGGGGGGCAAGTGTCCGTATAGTTGGTGTCTTTGGGGTGTTGTCGCCAGGACTTGTTCAATACTGCTCTCAACATTCCTGTGTAATTTCTGTCTAGTTTGTTCTCCAGCCGTTTAGTTAGCGTCCATGTGTAAATAAAAAAATTGTCTACTTATGAATTGTTTGACATTGAGTGAAACCATTTAACTACGTGCAAAAGATGAGCTCGGGTTTGTTTAAAAATCTTATCTACAAAATGGGTTTGGAAATCATATATTTAATAGATATATAAAAATAATTTGACATTAAATAACCTACAATGGTTGATATGTCATAAAACGAAACAAAACGTGAGCAATTATCACTCGTTGCTATCGTCCATCGCTTGAGATAGATCCTCTAGACAGTATCTGGTATCCCATTTTATGAACGTAAATCTTGGTTGAACGGCCAATACTGTTGTGTCTATGTATACGAATCCACCGAAAAATGTTGCTTATGAGTTTTTCCATATTTCCCCAACAGATCTATTTCGACTTACATTGATGGTTTGACAGAAGATAGACACGTGGCCGTACAGATGCTGTTTTGTGCGGTGCTGCTTCCAACATTTGTTCAAATCAGTATTTAGCATTATTGCGTAGTTCCTACTTTACTTTTACTTCAAACTTTTCGTTGGAGTTCAAGTAGTGCATCCATACAATAGTACCAAATCAGCTATTGCTTGGAATAATTCCCATTTTATCTCATCAGAGAAGTAAGACATTCATCTGACCGACAACCCGTCGTTAGCAATCCATGCCTCCTCTATGCGTATGTTGAAAACGCTTTCAGTAGATTTGATATTTCTACCGAGGTATGTGAACTGTTCTACAAATTTCAGAGTCTTGCCACTAATAGTGGACATGTCTCCTTGTTTAAAACACAATAACCTCTTTCCCACCACTACAAATTTTGCCCAGTTGGCTGGCGCTCTAGAATACACCGACTGCACCTCTGTAGAGGGGTAAGCCCCCAATGAGTATCCCCGATATGACGCTAAACAATCAGATGGTGAGGTTCCAGTGATACTGTAGCTTTGGGAAATGTGGAGCACCTCTTCATTGCCATTGCTCCCAGGTCCAATCAGGCCCGGAATGGTAGCACCTCATAGAGCCCTATCTATGGGTTAAATAGAACTAACGGCGTACCTTTGTTAAACTGATTTGTTTGACTAAACTGAATAGCTTGAAATAGAAATGTTTTGACAATTAAACCGTAATTGCATTTAAACTACGTGTTTATGCTAAACTGAATGATCTGAAATGGATCTGTTTTTTTACATCAAAACTGTATTTACACAAAACTGAATTGTTTAATGGAGAAATGTGTTGACATTTAACTGTGTGTAAGCAAAATCTATACTGAGTTAGAACTGCTTCACAGAACTGAATAGCTTGAAATAGAAGTGTTTTTCACAACTAAACTGTACTTACATTTTAACTGTGTACTTATCCTAAACTTCATTGTTTGAAATAGAACTATTTTCATAAAAATGGATTTGGCGTTAAATGACCTACAAAGGTTGATATGCCATAAAAATCCAACCAACCAATCAACGTTACAAATTTGAAGAACTGACATTCATCAATAGAAAAACAGTAAAACAAACAATTATTTCTTTTTTTCAAAAAGAGGATATATGTGGAAAAAAACGATTTATTAATAAAAGAAAGTTTTACTTTAATATTGGTGAGTTGTTTCATGAATATCAACAGATATGCTGACATCTATACCAAATGTATACGTCAGCATCAACCTATATTCTTATTCAGCACCTCCTTGTGCAGAGTGTGATATAAGGTCAATTTTGAAGCGAAGTAAAGCTGGTTTGAATTCATAGTTTCTTGAAGATCAGACTGACGAAAAGAAGGGAAAAGCTTTCGGTGTTATGTAGATTCAATCTGGACTGTGATATAGCAGAATTCATTTTTACATTTGCAACATGGCATAAATGCTGGACAACTGAGCGATTCCTACTGGTATTCCATTATAAAATAAGCTTTCTACTTTTTTTTCTATTAAGTGCCTTCACATGGGATGGAAACATCTTAGGAATCATATTTCTTAGAAGGAACTTGTCCTGTGCTCTGGTTAGAAATAAATTAACAAGATGATCAAAGGCTGTCAGCAAAGCATACGAAACTGGGTGTTATGGTCACATTTTATTTCATCTTCACATTTTTTTTTTTTTTTTGAAGATCGCACTGATTTTCCTCGCGGGAAAGCTGTTTGTCAGTGAGTGGCAACCAACGTGTTGATAAACTGTCAAGGAAATGATAAAGTGCACTTTTTTGGGGTAACAATTGCAACTGATAAGTGTGTTTCCATTTTTTTATTTTCTTGCATGCACACCTCCCATTCATACATATACATGTATATGTATACATAAAAGTGCGGTAAAAAATATCTTGAACATTTTAAACTGCCACCTGTGAAGTGCAAGTGAACTTAGGCAAGTGGTAATCGTAGCTCCATCTACCTTACCATTTTTTTTCAGATAAGGTTAGTTACGATCTGACCTTGAATTGGTGCGCACCATATATATATATATATATATATATATATATATGCGTGTGTGTGTGTGTGCTCCCTAACCCCTTGGGTTGAGCACTCTTGAGGGGAAATTTGCCGGCTGCCACCTACACTGAAATGCAATAGCTCTTCTCACGAATTAAGCACTTCCGGTAGCCAATAATGTACATGTAAAAACATATACGTAAATAATTCCATCATTTACGCTGAGATCACCGATTGGATCTGGGGCAAGATATCCTAGCATTTTGTGGGTCTAGCCACACTGAAGAGTTGTGATGCAACGAAACACTCTTTAGATAAAGGTATATATATATATATATATATATATATATATATATATATATGTGTGTGTGTGTGTGTGTGTGTGTGTGTGTGTTCGATAAGGGTCTCAAAAGTTCATATGATGACTTCATATCTGCTGTTGATAACGCTTTTACCAATGGGATCCAAGCACTACGACACCAATGGAAAACATGCGTGGACCAGAAAAGGGATTATGGAGAAAAATAAACCCGATTATGGCGCATTCGATGAGAGCGTCTTTGTTTTGTGGATTGCTGCTTCCAAGATTCGTTCAGAACGCTGCATCCTTGTATAGTACTTTTCCTCGTTTTTTTCTCCAGGCATTTTGTTCAAGTGATGCAATTATACAGTAATACTCACACGACGATAACTTGAAAGAATACCCATTTTATTTTATCAGAGAGTTCATATTTCCATAAAAAATAAATAAGGATGCAATTACATTTAATGCTCCGTTTAGACCGTCTTTGAAGTCAACGAATTTTTAAGATATAATTGTAATTACTTTTTCTGAATAGAAATATTATACTAATAAATATTAGATATTTAAATTAACGCTTAGAATTTATGAAACAATTTGCTATTGTTAATGAAACAACCTTCCTTTCTTGGGGGGATTCATTAATCCTTTTATAATAAATCTTTTTTTAATAAAAGAAATAATCGTTTATTTCACTGTTTTTCTACGAATGAATGTTCATTATTTGGATCTGCATATTAAATTAGATAATATTTTCGAAACGAATGACCAGATATTTCGCGATAAACTAATTTATTTAAGAGCTGATAAGTGATATGACATCACATATTTACGTTAATAGCATATAGTTGTTTACAAAGGTTAGCAGTGGGCTAGATTTGTAGAATACATCGACTGTATCTTTGCGAAGGAGTAAGACCTCACATTCCAACGAATGTCCTGGTTTGACTCTGAACAATCTGATGATGAGGCTCTAATAATGCTGGAACTTTGGGGTATGCAGAGTACCTTTCACTGACATCGCTCCCAGGTCAAATCTGACCCAGAGTGGTAACACCTGATATAGTCCTAACTGAGTGCAAACAAATGACTAACGCTAAATTAAACTGTTAGAAACAGAACTGTTTGATCATTTAGATTTATGTAAACTAATGACTAACGTTTAATTGAATTGTTGGGAATACATAGAAATACTTAAAAACATTAAACTGTGTGCAAACAAATGATTAATTGTAATTAGAATTATTCGTATTACATAGATATTAGTGAAATCGTTTAATTGTATGAAAAAAAAAACGTCCTTAGGTTTATTTAAATATGTTTTCAGCGAAATATGTTTAGAAATCATATATTTAATATATATCAATAAAAAGAGTTTGGCATTAATGAACTTGCTATGATCCATATGCCAGAGAACCAACCAAACCAATATATATATATATATATATATATATATATATATATATATATATATATATATATATATATATAGTATCACCCATTACAAATCCTGAAAAAAAAGGCATCAATAGAAAAAGGTAAAATAAATGATTATATCTTTATTTGTTGTGAATCATATATATGATTTGTAAACATAAGTCAACTAAGATATATGTTTTCAAGTATTGCATATATATGTCTAAATTTGGTTTAGCATTAAATAACTAATAATGGTAGATATGCCCTTAAACCAAACCAAATCAAACAAAGCTCGGCTAAAATGTGACATGAGGCGAGAAGTATGTGGCACCCAATGCAATTCAAACTCACTTGTAATTGTTTGCAAGTCAAACTTGATAACTATTAAACTATCCGATGCTTCCTAGTTATTCACTAAACATTGCTAAGATAAAGCTGGATTTATGAGGCGTCCAGTGAGGTTCTAATTCACTTGTAGTGGTCTGCTAGTCTAGCTTGAAATCTATTGCCCAATCTGAGCTGCCCGTGCGGTAATAATATATAAGACCGCCCCCCAAGAAAGGGATATATTTCGATTCTAAAAAAAGAAATAAAAAACTATTTGCTGCATTCAACGTTTCGTTGTACGTACAATACCCTGTCCTCGTTAGCTGTCAGCCAGGGACGATATCTCCATTTCGATGACTAAGGCATCCACTGGCAGCTTTGGCCACCAAACAACGAATTATTTAGTCTTATCTATAATGTTGTGCATCTCCTTGTCTACTTATTTCCGTTATTGATGTACCGTCGATAATTTAGCAAGTTATTTCAGTTGAAGTTTAAAGTCATCTTCTCTTAAGATCGTCACGTTCTCATTTAATTGTCTTCACTCGAGAGCATATGAAAATGCAGAATGATCTAATCCACAGACTAGTAGGGTCTTTAAGATGGTTATCAAGTGTTCCTGGCAAGATATGACCGGGTAGCTTTCTCCTTATTTTAAGGTCGCTGAATTCTAGGCCTTCTCGGAATTTCACTCGGGCGCTGACGATTAGCAATAGAATCCTGAATGCTATGAGTGTAATCGGGATTTGTTATCGCATGGTTTGATTTATATTCTCAATCAGAACATTACGTAACTTACACGAGCGTGCCGTATATAAGAAACCCTAAGAATTTTTTTTTTCATATTTGTGAAAACATCTAAAAAAGGATGAAACGATTTCGGACGAAAAAGATTCAAGAAAAATATATTTCCGACTGAAATGATTCATTTTGATTCGATTGTTCATGCTTTGTTTAACTACATATCAACTCTTTCTGGGTTATTTAATACCAAAATTTGATTCATTCATAAATGCTTAATTAATATCATGAATATATTTTCAATGTTCCATTGCATTTTTTAAATTGAACTTCTATGTCAATAATTGGAAGTTCATTCAGTTACATGATATCAAGTATTCCTATCTAATACAAATAATTTGCACACAGTTGTATGGATTCAAGTATTCCAATCTGATTTTAATAATCTACACATTAATATGTAGTTTCTAGTAACTAGAAAAGCAAAAAGAGATATGAGAACTTATAACTTTCTTGAGAGCTAAAGAAAACTATGGGACATAAAGGGGTCAGTGACACGTATTATGATTGTAAACTCGAAACAATCCCTAAGGAATGATAAGACTGTACAACTTGGAAATAAGAGGACGACTGAAGACCATCCAGACTACAGTATTATTAAGATCGACCAGATGTTGAAAAGAGTTCTGGAGACTTGAGTAGACTTGAGCAACTCAAAATCCAGTAGAAAGTTATCCGCTAAAGCTGGGGTGAAAAACTCTCAAAGGAATAATAATAATAATAATAATAATAATAATAATAATAATAATAATAATAATAATTGTCGTGATGCCACTTAAACACATACTCATAAAATGCACAGCCGGATACAAATTGAGTAGATCGCAAGAAAAGATCAATCACCAAATGTATATGGATGACATCAAACTATTGGCAAAAAATAAAATGAACTGGAAACTCTAATACATGCTGTTATAATATACAGCCAGGACATAGGAATGGACTTTGGTGTAGAAAAATGTGCAATGCTAGTAATGAAAAGGGGCAAACGACATCTGACAGACGGAATGGAACTACCAAGTTAAGACAAAATTAGAACGCTCGGAGAAAAGGAAACCATCAAACAGGTGGAGATGAAAGACCAAATTAAGAAAGAATATCGCAGAAGAACTAGAACGTTACTCGAGTCAAAACAATTTAGCATAAACCTTATCAAAGGAATAAATACCTGGGCTCTACCCTCGCTAGATATTCGGGACCCTTTCTGAAGTGGACCAGAGAACTTAAGCAAATGGACCAAAGAACAAGGAAATTATGACCACGCATAAGGCATTACATCACAGAGATGACGTTGACAGAATATATTATCAAGAAAGAAGGAAAGAAGAGGAGTTGCTAGCATCGGAGACGGTGTGGACGCATCGAAACAACGACCCGAGGACTACATAGAAGAGAACGAAGGGCTGATTACAACCATCAAAAACGATACTGACAACACGGTGACTAACACAATGACAAAAACTAGAAAACAAAAATGGGAAGAAAAACAACTCTATGGGCACTTTAAACGATTAATAAACATCTCACACGGGAAACCTGGACGTGGCTAAGTAAAGAAAACTTTAAGAGAAATAGAATCTCTCTTAATAGCAGCACAAAACAACGGCATAAGAACCAATCAAATCAAAGCGAGAATAGAAAAGACGCAACAAAATAGCAAATGTAGGTTATGTGGTGATAGAGACGAAACCAATATTCACATAATAAGTGAATGAAGCAAATTAGCACAGGAATATAAGACTCGATATGACAGGGTGGACAAGGTGATCCACGGGGAGAAATGCAAGAAATTTAAATTTGACCATACGAACAAATGGTATATGCCTAACCCAGCTGCAATCCTGGAGAATGACACACACAAACTCCTATGGGACTTTGACATACAAACGTATCACCTAATCTCGGCCAGAAGACTAGATCTTATAGCAAACAACAAAAAAAGGAGAAATTGTAAAATTGTGAACTTTGCTGTCCCGGCTGACCACAGAATAAAACTGAAAGTGAAAAGAAAGATTAGAACCTAGACCTTGCAAGAGAATTACAAAAAAACTATGGAACATGATGGTGACGATTATACTAATCGTGATTAGAGCATTCGGTACAGTAACTAAAGAACTATTAAAGGGACCGGTGAACTTGGAAGAGTGAAGACCATCCAAACTACAGCATTGCTGAGAACGGTCAGCATACTGAGAAGAGACCCGGAGACTTGGGGAGGCTTCCAGTCACTCAAACTCCTGTGAAAGACCATCAGTTAACACTGATGTGAAAAACTCTAAAGGAGTAATAATAATAATAATAATTATTATCATTATTAAATACAGTAAGGATGTAGGGATGAAATTTGGCTTAGAAAAATGTGCCAAGCTAATAATGAGAATCAGAAAACGATGAATGACGAAATGAATAGAACTAGTAAATCAAAACGCTTGGAGAAAACGTAACTTGCAAGTACTGAGAAATATTGAAATTTGATACCATCAATCAGGCAGAAAAACATTTTTTAAAGTATCTCAGAAGAACGAGAAAACTACTCGAAACCAAAATATGTAGCACAAACCTCACCAAAGGGATGAACAGCTGGGCTCTTCCTCTAGTGAGATACTCGGGGCCAGACGAGAGAAGAACTCTTGCAAATGGTCCACAAAACAAGAAAATTAATGCCGATGCATAAGGCCTTATATCCCAGAGATATCATAGACAGGTTTTATTGTCTCGAGAAAGGAAGGAGGAAGAGAACTCGTTAACATTGAAGATATCGACGATAAATCGATAAGACGACTCAAAGGCTGCAAAAAAAAAAATACAAAGAAAGGGTAATTACAGTGACCAGAAACAACACAAGGATTAAGACAATAACAATAACTAGAAAACAAAAATGGGAAGAAAAGCAATTGTATGGATACTTGAAAGGATAAACAAACGAAATCTCACGCAAGAAGACCTGGTCCTGGTCCTTGCTCAGAATGGGAAACCTTAAAAGAGAAACTGAAGCTCTTCTAATAGCAGAAAAAAAACATAAAAACAATGCCATAAAGACAAACTATGTAAAGTAAAAATAGATAAGAAGCAACAAAATAGCAAATGTAGGCTATGTGGTGATGGAGACAAAATGATTAATCATATGACAAACGAATTCTGCAAATTAACGTAAAAGGAGTATAAGTCGTGATACAATTAGGTGGAGAAGGGGATCTACTAGGAATTGTGCAAGAAATATAAATTAGGCCATCGGAACAAGTAGTATATGCACCACATGGAATCTGTCCCGGAGAATAAGACACTCAAACTTCTCAGGGATTTTTGGATACTAGCTGATCCCCTAATGTCGGCCAGATAACCAGGCCGAGTGATAGTCAACAAAAAATTGAGAACCTGTTGAATAATGGATTTTTCCGTCCCGGCAGACCACAGAGTAAAATTAATTGAGAGGTAAATATATAGACATTGTTAGAGAACTAGAAAAGAACAATGGAACATGAAGGTGACGGTGATACCAATTGTAATAGGTGTACTCGGGACAATCCGAAAAAGATTAATGAAGAGACTTAAAGCCATGGAAATCCGTGGAAAACTAGAGACTTTCCATACTACATAACTAAGATCGGCCAGAATACTGAGAAGAGTCCTGGAGACTTGAAGAGACTTGCTGTCACTTTAACTCTAGTGAAAAACCATCAGCTAATGCTTGTGTGAAAAAAACTCTCATAATAATAATTCATTTGCACACAGTCATTTGGTTTCAAGGATTCCTATCCAGTAAAAATAATTCTCAAATATTATGAAAAAATCCTTTAATATTATGAAATAGGTCTACTAACAATTTAAAACAGCACTCTTATGTTAATCAAACACTCTGTAAGAGAAAATCAGTGCAATAATATGGTAGTTGTTTATTCTGTGATTTAGAAATATGATGAAAGTATTTATTTATTTATTCACCTCCTGCTAGATCAAATATGAAAAAAGATCAAGTAGGGGAGGGCGCTACTCCTTTCTCTGGATTGCTCCACTTTACCCTTGATACGTACCTTATAATGCTGAGTGTTAAACAAGGAGGTATCAAGTACCATTTATTTCAAGTCTTTTGGTATGACTCGACCTAGGATTGAACCCCAGACTCCCGGATTATTGGCGAACACTCAACCCACTTTATATGGCCAATTAGATACTGAAAAAAAACTATGTCGTATACAAAACTAACTGACATTTAAGAATTTGTAGCAGATAAATTTCATATTTGTTCAACTTTTTATCCTCTTCATATAGACGAAAAATAAAAAAAAATCTGATTTTACTTTTTTTTTAAACAAAATGTTTACTCCGTATTTATAGCAAACACACGAAGATATTCAAACAAAAATACAAGCTTGAGGCAAAAATAAGCTCACTCTAACAGAAACAAAATTTAAAACACAAATTCCAGTGGCTATTGTTCTGTAGCGGCATAAAAAAGAAGTGTTCGTTAAATATTGGTTTATTTAGTGACATATCAATCTTCGTGGGTTATTTAATGTCAAAGCAATACTTGTAAAAGAACCGCAGTGATACTATCAAACCCATAGCTAGAGGTATAAAAGAGTTTATACCTTTTCTAAAAATATTAGTCAGAAAATGAATATAATAGCGTGACTGGAGTTCGAACTCGCTTACTTCTAGGCCGTTATCCAGCATTTAGCCACTACACCACGAGGTACTTTTCCCAATGATATTAGTCCGAAAGTAAATATAATAGTACGACTGGAATTCGAGCTTGCTTACTCTGATGCCATACTACAGCACGTTAGTCATTACGTCAAGCAGACATGCTGTAGATAGATAAATAGATAGACAGACAGTCAGATAGACAGAGAAATAGAGATAGAGACTGAGAGATATATTGAGAGTTAGAGAGAGGCTAGATTTTCTTGTTTAATGGCATATTAACTGTAGTAGGTAATTTAATGCCATCTCTGAAGAAGGTGAGTGGTGGCACTATATAAACAATAGGGAATAAAAGTGTTCATGCCTCTCCTAAAAGTATGTCCGAAAGTGAATGTAAAAGCGCTACTGTAGTTCGAACTCACTTACTTAGCGGTCACAGTCCAGAGCTTTAGCTATTACGCCTGATAGATACATAGATAGATAGATAGATAGATAGATAGATAGATATCGAAATGCTGATAAGATTATGACAAGATTTAGATAAATATATAGAGTTTAAGAGCACGAGAGAAAGAAAGAATCCAGTGGTACAGTAATGACCAGATGGAGCCGATACAAAGAATTTGAGATAGATAGATAGATAGATAGATAGATATCAATATGACAAAACTTTCATTGAAAGAAAGAAAGAATTCATTGATACAGTCAAGATGGAGAAGAGACGGAAAATTTGTGACAGACCAACAGATAGACATACAGACAGACAAGCAAGCAGATTATTAGATAAGAGCAGATTGTGATCTAGATTTCATCCCTCAAGCTTTATTTAATATGACCTCAGGTCCAATGTCAGTGTTGCTTAACGGGATCTGCAGGATGGCAGCGTTCATGATGTTCTTGCCTATCTCAATCATGAAGTCTTGTTGTTAATTATTAACTTCCTCAGATCAATTTAGAGTAATTAACATAGTTGATAAAATACATATCCTCCAAAACACTTCCTACAAAATACATGCATGGACGCTTGTAAGCGTGACCTTGAGGTTACCAATACTCAACTAGTTATGAGGGTAGATATCAGTTAATCATTGCTACAGACCAGACCTCTTGTAAAAAATGTTAAACTTCCTTAGGCTAGGGTTTCTCTCAAACTTTGTATAGTTTGGGGGTGTCGATAGATTGATAGATAAATAGATAGCTATCTGCAGGGGATACAGTCAGCGTGTTCAATGCCCCATCAATATAGTAACCATCTTATAGGACTTTTATTTCTGTACGCAAATGATTTTGAATGTAATGTAAATGTACGTGTCAAATCTCTTTCTTGATTGGATTACAAAAAAATAAATAAAAATAAGAATAAAATTAAAAAATAAATCAGTTCAATTTAGCTATACAGCATTATTCCTTATTCTTTGAATACCATTATCTTCCTCCTTGTTTGAATGATTGAGTTTAACAGCATATGAAGCCAGCTGGGATTATTTTATTCCAAAAGTTTAAGAAATTGACTTCATTGAACATTTATATTTATAGTTTTCTGTGGTGGTAAATTTTTACCCTTTTAAACCATCGGATTTTAGCAAAAACTAAAAATCAGATTCTACTTTCTTTTGGCGAATACACGTTATCTCTATCTACCAACCCCTCCGCTCGGGCAGGATATGACACAAGGTCAATTTTAAGCGGAGTTGAACAGGTTTGAATTCAGAGTTTTCCTTCTCCTAGACTAGTTACCTCACCAAAGCTGAAGAGCCTAGAGACCCCTACTATTTACCCATAGCTGGAAGGAGAATAATTGGATTCATACCTTTCCCAAGGGTATTAGTGCTATGTGAAATGCAATCAGTCTTGTCCAGGATTTGAACTCGTGTCGTCGTATCCATTTCCTACGACGATAACCATTACACCACAGGCACTCCCTGGCGAATACATGTTATCATCATCATGTTGCGCCATCAGCACGGATATCCCTGACCCTCTCTTGCCACCCCTCCCTATCTTCCATTGCTTCCGACAGGTCTTCAGGGCTACATCCCGTATTGACACAGAGGTGCTATATGTTGGTTTGAGCTGGTCGTCCTGCCTTTGCTCGTCCATGTGAAAGGGTCCACAGGAGCACATCACTTATGAGCTCGTCCATACTTCTCCAGCAGTGTACAGCAAGTCTGGTTCGTCTTACTTGGATAGTTTTCGTGATGGGTGGTAGGTGACTGTATAGCTGTTGCTTTGTGGGTGCTGCCTCCAGGACTTGTTCACGATTGCTCGCAGCATTCTTGTGTAGTTACCGTAAAGCTTTTTCTCCATACACGTAGTAAGCGTCCAAGTAGTGCATCCATATAGCAGTAGCGACATGACTGCTGCTTGGAAGAAACTGCGTTTTATTTTATCGGTCAGGTGTGACTATCCCCAAAGAAGAAATTTTGAAAAAAAAAAATTTTAGAATTTGGGAGGTGGATCACTTTGTTATATAAATTTAACATAAAATTATCACCCACTTCAGGATCAGCAAACATTACTGATGTCCAGAGATATCAGTAACGAATTTTCTTTGCTCCCCACCACACAGTTTTTTTTGGTTTTTTGAATCACCTTATGTGATTAATTAATTTTTATCACTTTTATCACTTTTTATTTTTTATCACTTTTATTTTTTCATCACTTATGAAAAAAGAACCCCCCATATTGTTTCTACCTTTTTTTTATTTAGCGAAAAAAATCCCCACCCCAAATAAGCTTAGTTAACAGCTTCACCCTCTCCATCTGATTTCCCAACAAAAACTGAAAAAAAAATTGGTTACATGTGCCTTCACCGCTATGCCTGGTCGTCAGTAATGCTTGCTGGTCCGGAAGTGGGGGATCATTTTACATTAAATTTATATAACAAAGTGATCCCTCAACTTAAATTCTAAAATAATGGGGTTTTCTTCGAAATTTCTTCTTTGCATTATTTTTGTTGGCTGTTTACCTGTATTCGCCAAGAAGAGTAGAATCTGATTTTTAGTTTTCGTTAAAATAGAATGGGTTAAAGGGTAAAACTTTACCTCGATAGATTCTTAATTTTTTCCCTCATTATATGATATCAAATATTCCTATTTAATGCAAAAACTTCCAGAACAGATCAATTTTATAGGACCGGAACTGGTACTACCATGCTGGAGCGGAGTGGACCTGGTAGTAATGGTATTTATTGGGTACTCTAAAAAGTTCTAAAACTGAGACTTCACCGCCAGCTACAGTTTTGTGTCATACTTATGATATCACTTCTTAAGGGGTCTTAATTCTCGGCCGGGGATACAGTCAGCGTGTTCAAATCAACATAGTAACCATCTTATAGGACTTTCATTTCTGTACGCAAATGATTTTAAATGTAATACTATTCACATTTCTAAGATATAATATTGTCAACTTTTTTTTTTAGCAAATGTTACTTTGATCCAAGCAGTTTCATATGATCATTATTGATGTATTAGTTTCTGAATAAGATTATTTAAAAGAAACGCGCGGCGGCGTTTCTTATAGCTTGCTTTCCTTGTTTAATGGCATATCAAATTTCCTGCGTTATTTAAAGCGAAAGCTATCCCTGTAGAAGAACAGGATTGACATTGTTAAACCCATAACAAAGAGAGTAAGGGGGTTGATTCAATAACTTACCTAAAGAAAGTTATTGAACCCTCTTGGTCAAAATTGGTCCGAAAGTAAACGTCACAGCACGACTGGAGTCTGAACTCTCTTACTTTGAGGCTGCAATCCAGCACTTTAGCCATTACACCACTGTATCCATCCCGAATGGCATCGTAGGAAAGGGTCTCGGCGAGCCAACTTCAAATACTAGACGTCACTGCTTGTGTTTTACTTTGCAGAACTGCTGTACATATCACTTTTGTTCCAAAGGGAGGGAACACTGTGTTCTCTAACGAAGGGAAGTGCTATTGTGACAAATGTGTGGGACTGTGACATAATAGTAAGTAAAGACGAACTCCAGTCACGCTATCATATTCTCTTTTTGATTACTACCCTTGAAATAATACCCTTGGACATAAGAGTGTATGAACAACCTCAACACCCTCAGTATTGGTTGAATAGTTCCACTATTATTTACTAGGGTAGATTTGGCATAAAATAACCAACGAAGGTTGATATATCATTAAACAAAGAAAGTTCTTGACTCTTTTCTTGGGGTAAGGCATATACTTTACACGAAAATCTCTCTATATAAACGAGTGGCTGTAAAGTTGGGGTCCATTCTTTGCTACTGGCCAGAATTAAGAGCGTGATATCTGTACATTCTGCCTAAGATTACAATTTCGACAATAACAGGCTATAAGCTTGTACTTGATCTCAGTTTAATATTATTAATTATTCCAAGTTTTTACCATTTACCAATAGAAAAGAGTGTTCTAATGAGTTACAGTCGTGCAGATCCGGTGAGCCAAGTTCAAATTTCGAACGAGGCTATATATTTTCACTTCGCCCTAATGCCTTACGGCAGACTGGTCTAACCAAACTTTCCAAAGATATCTTGTCAACTAGAAAGAAAACCAGGTTTAGATATTCAGGTAACTTGTCACGGTGAAGTGGTAGCAACCTGGAGTCTGACATTGCATTAAATCTTGTAAGAGCCTCGCTGTTTCTGAGGAAAATATCAGTGTCATAAAAAGAGGAGACTTACTGCATAGGCAACTGCAGGTTCTCTATACGACCAGGCCAGAGACTGACGTATACCATCCATCCATAATTGTTTACTAAAGACAGGTGACTGAATGCTCGGAGCAGTTTTAATTTTAACGCTAAAAAATTATACTACTGAATATCTGCACGAGTGTTGTTCAAAAGGTTCTAAGCCTCATCCAGAAGGATTCGGAGAATCAGGACTGTTCTGGAAATGTCGATGCCTTTTTAGCTTGTGCTCTGGCATTAGCATTTTTGGGCTTCATCTCGCAGACAGAGTGTTTATCCCAAAGATCTCAGTTAAAATATTTATCTTATGGCTCTTCTTTCTGGATGGAACTAAAATAATTTGGAATGAACATAGCCTTTTTTCAATGAGAAAATATTCAGCTAATGGCTCTTCTTTCTGGAGGGAACTAAAAAGTTTTTGAACGAACATAGCTTTTACTCAATGAGAAAATATTCAGCTTATGGCTCTTCTTTCTGGATGGAACTAAAAAATATTTTTGAACGAACATAGCCTTTTCTCAATGGGACTATTACAGTGCAGCTTCGCTAAAGAAGATTCAATTGGTTCTTGTCAAAAAAAAAAAAAAATAAGGGGGCACAACCTGTATTAGAATAGGCAGATTGAGTTATTTTCTTTCTTGGTTAGAATGGTAGGATGACCTAATTTGAAACAAGCTGTATTTG
>OY757914.1:44608509-44611009 GCA_963585895.1 Sepioteuthis lessoniana
ACTTGCCCCCCCATCACGAAAACTATACAAGTTCGACGAACCAGACACGCAGGACACTGCTGGAGAAGCAAAGACGAGCTCATAAGCGATGTACTCCTGTGGACCCCCACATATGGATGTGCAAGAGTGGGACGACCAGCACGAACCTACATACAGCAACTATGTGAGGACACAGGATGTAACCCTGAAGACCTGCCGGAGGCGATGAATGATAGGGAGAAATGGCGAGAGAGGGTCAGGGATATCCGCGCTGGCGGCGTGACATGATGATGATGATGATGATATAGATATTACAATCGATATTCTCTCATTATATTAGATAAACATTATCATTGATGTAATATCATTATAACTGACAAATATTATCATAGATATTATATTATTATATTCGATTACGTGTTCGTTCGCAGCACGTGTGTCAATTGATCGGAGTCATAAAAAGTTAACTGCTGTGCTTCATAGTATCGTTATAGTAGGTGCGCTCGCACGCTCTGCATTACTTCACTGCCTCTGTGATTTTAAAGTCACACAGATAAACACGAATTCAGAAACTCATGCTTTACAAGTTCAAATATCGTTGCATATTGACCTTTGACAGGACCATCAATCAGGGATTTCGCGAGCAGAATGTACCTGTGTAAACAAGCAGGAGCGTGGGCTAACAACCAGAAGGAACCGGAAAGGCGTTGGCGTTGTGAAATCATATATGCTGTCACCCACGGCAGATACGGTCAGTCTTCTCAGTCGTCAGTCTCGGATAAATGGTCGGACAGTCCAAAGGTCCACTGAGCGCCAGCGAATGGCTGATGGGCATCCGCGGCAGGGGCGGGGCAGCGGCCCGCTGCGAGCCCTCGGTTAAGTACCCCTCGACAAAGCAGCAAAAGAAGAGGTAAGTAAGGCACTGAATATGGCTCAATGAGGCTAAGAGGAAGTTATGGCTTAATATAGCAGTCTCCCCTCTGTCTTAATATAGCAGTCCTCCCTCTGTCTTAATATAGCAGTCTCCCTGACTCTCTTACATTTATAGTCAACTTCAGACCCTTTCGAGAAATAAAGATGGGAGTTATATATATTTGGTAAAGAAGTATAGTGGCCATTCGTTGATTAAACATGTTGGTAGCAACATACAACAATAAAACGCCAGGGAAGCAGCCAAAAACAATGGTTGTGTGAAAGGTAAAGGCGTAGTTGATCATTGCAATAACCAGACGGTTCAAGAAATGTCACTCTGTTTGCCAGAGTCTTGACGATCAGGCAAAAACTGGTAGAAATAAAACAATGAAAGCTGTTAAGATATGGAAACAAATACGTTGAGTTGCATTCGGAGGGTATCAGGCGAGCTCGGCATCTCACAGCGCAGTGTGATTCATCACCTTCGTATCCTAGGCAAAGACATCTTGAGCTACTGAATTTTACACCCTGTTAACAAAATATTGCAAAATATTTGACTCATCCTAGTAAATATTTTCAGAACACCTCTGTGATGGGCTGGGTGTGACACAAGGTCATTTTTTAAGTGGAGTAGAACTGGTTTGGATTCAGATTATTCCTTCTCCTTGACTGGTTTCATTACCAAGGTTAAAGAATCCAGTCTGATCTACTGTTTACCCATTTCCGAGGATAGTACAGATGGATTCTTATCTTGCCCGAGAGCATTAGTGCAAAGTGCAGGTTAAGCAGCCTCGTCCAGGTTTTCAATTTAGGTAGCCTATTCTATTTCCGATGACACTTTAAGCTCAGCGCGCACTCTAGTATAAAATTAGATAAATATTATTTTATATATAGATAAATTAGATTAGATAAATAATATTATCTTTTTATGGTTAATTATTATCATAGATGATTGAGGAATCTTTAGCGGAAGAAAAGCAACTTACTTTTTCCTTTTTTTTTAATTTGAAAGGAACACTTAACTGGCCGCAACAGAGAAACCTTTAGAAGGTTTTCTTGATGATAAAACTCGCGAAATTAACACACCCATCTCGAACCCTAACCATTGAAGCACACAAACAAGAATAGAACCGGAGTTGTTGTTGTTGCTCTTCTTCTTCTTCTTCTTTTTCACATTATTATCATTATTATTATCGTCATTATTATTACTGTAAATTTACTGGGTCAGGAAAGATGACGTGTTTTACCGCCTGGGGTAATTGGATCTACAGTTTGTGATGTTTCACTGTAGTCGACCGTCTGTCCGTTTTGGTTGGGTGTGTGTTGTCTGTTTTTACTCAAGTGCAAATTGGTGACAACCAGTGCGAGGATCTTCAAACTTTTAATTTCTGAACATACATACATACATACACATGTTTATATTTATATATATATATATATATATATATATACAGAAAGAAAACAGATCTGTCTGTGGATGACAATATATATATATATATATATATATATATATACATATATATATATATATATATATATACACACACAAACACACGCACACTCAAGCACACACACACACACGTATACACACACACACACACACACACAC
>OY757914.1:44616009-44653509 GCA_963585895.1 Sepioteuthis lessoniana
TAAATGATTGTGTGTCAAAGTCTATGGGAGACAGCAATATTGCGTTTGTCTCTCAGTATATATATATATATATATATATATATGTATGTATGTGTGTGTGTGTGTGTGTGTGTGTGTGTGTGTGTGTGTGTATCTTACCTCATTTTCATTTACTACCCATCTCTCGCTCATCCACTCTGTTAGTATATATATATATATATATATATATGTGTGTGTGTGTGTGTGTGTGTGTGTGTGTGAGGGTCTATGGGAGAAAGCAATATGGCGTTTGTCTTTCAGTATATATATATATATATATATATATATATATGTATGTGTGTGTGTGTGTTTTACCTCCTTTTCACTTACTACCCATCTCTCGCTCCCTCCCACTCTGTCAGTATATATATATATATATATATATATATATATATATATATATATGTGTGTGTGTGTGTCTTTGTGTGTCAGGGTCTATAGGAGAAAGCAATATGACGTTTGTCTCTCAGTATATATATATATATGTGTGTGGGTGTGTGGGTTTGTGTCTTACCTCTTTTTCACTTACTATCCATCTCTCGCTCCCTCCCACTCTGTCAGTATACATATATATATATATATATATATATATATGTGTGTGTGTGTGTGTGTGTGTGTGTGAGTGTGTGTGTGTGTTTATATATATGTTTGTTTTTGTAAGGGTGTGTATGTGTGTGAGTGTGTTTGTGTATTTCTAAGTGAAGTTCTTAATACAGTTGACCGATTGCACGAGCAATAAAATGGTGAGAAAAAAATTGGAACATACTTCTAAGCTGCTTTGTACTTATAACAATATTAATTACTAGTATAAATTCTATAGTAACATACATACATACTTGCATATATATATATATATATATATATATATATATATATATATATATATATATTGTTGTATCCTGGTAAATAACCGATACTCAGTGAAACAGAGTTAATTATTTATTAACTCAAGTGGTACAGTTCGACTAGTATTATAAGTCTCTCGCTATGGGTGTAATGACCGAAGTTAGTCTTCTACTGACCGACGTCCTTCAGAGCTCTTCTGTCTTTGCTTCTGCTTCTTTTTCGCTTTTGTCTAGCTTCTTGAGACACAACGTCTTTTATACTTCCGTGATTCCGGAAGTAACGAAGTACGAGCCACTATACAACACACACACATATATATATATATTCTTCAGCATACTCACACATGTATTAAGGAATATGTATAGGAGGATGGTTGAAAATATTTTAATCCTCATCCAAATCTTCAATTTGCTTTACACCTTTCACTTTTCTATAAACTTCACTTGCACAATAATCAAGAGAGAAATATGATTTATATTTTGTCAAGTTTTAAAGGAAGTAATATGTTGCCACAAGAAAAATGTTCAGTCATTGCTATTCTCCTTGGTTGAGGCAGAGTGCTTTTTTAATGGCTCCCTCACACACACACACACACACACATATATATATATATATATATATATGTGTGTGTGTGTGTGTGTGTGTGCATTGTATAGTTAAGCACCAAGTCATTATTTAAGCATGTTCTGTTGAAGACCACTGAGTATTTTCTTTTTGGGGTCTTAAGTGAAGGCATTCGAATTCAAAACCTTAAACGTCATAGTTAAAAAATAATACAAACTCTCCAATATCTTCCTAAAGCTAAACCAATGTCGTTTATAAATTTGCACGCCCATTTCGAGAGTGTCTCTCGGAAAATAACATAAAATCTACTAACTACATTTGTCATACTACCACTACACTCTCTCGTCGCCTTACATACCTCCTCTCAGACATAAGTACCATAAAACAATAGCATGACAAATACACTAAGAAACTTAAATCCTTCGATATAAGAAAGTTCCTTATTAATAATACAAATATCATACATACAAATAACTATAAACATAGCTTATATATCCTCGAAGTACTAAAAATGCTTAAAAATACGGCACATAAAATAGCATTTAATAAAGTTATCAACATATTAAACATATTCAATAACTAACCCTAGCACTCCTCCAAACAGAATGATTGCTCAGTCGGATGGGGCTGTAGTATACACCGACTGCACCTCTGCAGACGGGTAAGACCTCTCCCCTAAACGAGTGACGTGACAGGGCCATATCTATGGGTTTAATAGAACTAAACTGCATACTTATGCTTAATTGAATTGTTTGAATTAGAACTGTTTGACTAAACTGAATAGCTTGAAATAGAAATATTTTTTGACAATTAAACTGTGAACTCACATTTAAACTGCGTAGTTATGCTAAACTGAATTGTTTGAAAAAAACTCTTTTTGACATTTAAACTCTACATACTCGAAACTGAATTGTTTAATATCGAACTGTTTTAACATTTAACTGTGTGTAAACAAAATCTGTTCTTATAGTTAACTGAATCTGTACTTATACTTAACTGAATTAGCTTAATTATAACAGTTTGAATAAACTAATAGCTTGAAATAGAAATGTTTTTGGCTATTAAACTCTGTACTCGTGCTAAACTGAATCGTTTGAAATAGAACTAGTTTTTTATATAAAAATGGATTTGGCTTTAAATAACCTACAAAAGTTGATATACCAGAAAATCCAAATAAACAAACAAATCCTAACAGAATGAACCAACTATATATTATAAGAAAATATATTCCAAATAAATATAAAAATTCAGACCAACTCACAGCAACATACAATCAAACACAACTCCTGGAGATGACCAATGAAATGGTAGAAAGAACATGATCTAGTAGGGGCATTTGCTTCACCTTCTCAATCAAGATATAAGAAAGATAACGAGAAAACTTGAACTTCTTCACTCAAAGATCCTAAAAAGAAAATACTCCAGGGTCTTCAACGGAAATTGCTTAAATAATACGAAGACCTACGGGAACAGTGTGTTAAGAATGGCTGGTCAACAGAAATATTTCGACTTGAGATTGGATACCGAGGTTTTATTTCGAACTCAATCTTTACATTTTTAACCAAACTTGGATTTTCACCAAGAGGGAATATATAAAAAAAAAGATCCAAAACAAGATTGTAACTGAATCTGAGCGGATATGGCAATCGTACAGACCAAAAACCATCCAATAAAGTCTGGTTGTATTGTGAGATACTGCTGAGGCACCCTGGGTTAGTGGTAATGATGCTTCGGACTCAAGACCATGCCTGAACCCAGGGTCATCCTGTGATGAAGACTTTATTGGAAGCAAAACTGCAAAACTGCTATTTATGCGGCAGTTGTTATATATATATATATATATATATATATAGTACGAAAAAAGTCTGGAAACTTATGGTGTGCTCCTTGAATATATATATATATATATATATATATATATATATATATATATATATATATATAGTGCACCGAACTAGGTCTGGTGAATAAATACTGCTGTACTTGTACAATAGTATTTCATCCAAAAGTCTTGATAAGAAAGAATCGTTAATCATCATGTATACGTCATCCTCGTAATCATTACTTTATAATATCAGTTGATCAGCTGGGCAGACGTTTTTATTCATATTTTTTATTCTAAAGAATCTAAATTTTCTGTCTTAAATCTTCTTGAACAAAACTGGAATTTAGATTCAATGACTAAAGACATATAACCACATAAATTTATCACAACAATCTAATATTCATAAATATAAAATCAGTAATTCTGAAAATAGAAAACAAAAGGAAAAAACGTCAAGAAATATATGTGCAATTAAGATTTAATAGTCAATTTAATAACCTTGGTGTAAAAACTGCGTAGTTACAAACATCTATATTAAAAGTAAGCTAGCCAGTCGGTCTTTGCTACTTTGGAAGGCACTACTTCTATGAAAATTAACTACCTTTCCTTGAAATAAAAATGTGTTGTCAAAAACATCCAAACTTCAAAATAAACGGACAAACTAGACGCTCAAGTCAGTGCTAATTTGAAACACAGTTCTTCTAAGCCTAAAGAAAATACATTAGCTTAGATTCTTCACAAGATATATATATATATGAGTTAAAGAAAATAGTTTTGCTTCAGCCACCACAATATTTTACGTCATTTTTCTTATAGACTATCGTCTCTTTAAAATATTGAAAAACTTTGTAAAAAATTTTTTCTTTGACAAAAACTTTTCCTGATGATGGTCTTAGGTTGAAACTACTTCAGATTAACCAAAAATAAGAAACTCGAAAAGAAAACTTTATTTGGCTTATCATTTTTATTCATCTTATATATATATATATATATATATATATATATATGTGTGTGTGTGTGTGTGTGTGTGTGTGTGTGTGTGTGCGTGTGTGTTGGCGTTTATGTGTGTTTCCATGTATCGGTTTCAATATTCACTTTTACTCTTAAAATATATATATCTACGATCAATAAGAAATGAATAAAAATACACGGACAGAGGAATATTCAATAATAGATTCACGTATATATATATATATACATATATATATATATATATATATATATATATATATATATTCATGTACGCACATTCAGTTTCACGTAGAAATAAATAGATACATACAGATTGAGAAATAATGAATGATTGATAAATGCACCAATATATATATATATATATATATATATATATATATCTGTGTGTATCAGCCTGTTTTTCTATATAATTATGAGGAGTCGGCATGGTGTGATAGTTAATGAGCTTGACTGTGACATCTTCGTGATTTCGAACTCAAGTCAAGCTATTACGTTACTTTTGGACTAATACCCTTGCGAAAGGTATGGATCATTTTGATCCTCCCAGCTATGGGTTAAATAGTAACACTACTGACCTTTTAGAAGGATGGCTTTGGCAATGAATAACCCATGAAGGTTGTTTTCCTTCAGCCAACACAATATTTTACGTCATTTTTCTCATAGATTATCGTCTCCTTAAAATATTGAAAAACAAAGTAACTCATTGCCGGATAAACAAAGATGGATTTTTCTCTTTCCCAAGGATATTACAGTGGCAAAAAACAAACTATTTCCATACACACACTCACAACATACACATATATAAAAATAAATAAATATATATACTTTGGGGCATACAAATTAATTTAATTATTGCCACAAACAGAACCTATAGTCATGATGGACTAAAAGCATAAAAAGCAAAAAAGAAAAAGTGATAAGCTAACTGACTGGTTTTATCCTCGCTCAACAGAGTTAAATCGAAAAAAATATCATGTATACTAATAAAAGGAAAATATTTATGATGTGGATTGTAAGAAAATAAAACTATATGGGAGATATACCGAAATAATATTAAGTCCTAGAAGGCCTTCTCTCTGTTTACAGAGATACGGTCTGCAGGACAAAATATGGATAGTCTCCAATACATTCAAATAAAATGAAGAGAGTGACTTAATACCGAGAAAAAGTCATCACTAAACTTTTCAGCTCAGTCACGATTATTTATTAGGTGTTATGCTATGGAAAACCCGTACGTGTTTTGTTTACTATGATAAATCAATAAATGTATATGTACATAAGAAACTATATTTTATTTTCCTTTTTCACTTACATAACAGACATGAATTATATATATATATATATATATATATATATATATATATATATATATATAAGTGTGTGTGTGTGTGATGCAAACTTCTCATCAAAAGTGATAGTTGGTATAAAAATCTATTACTCTCTGGTAAGTAACTCTAAAGGAGTCTTTTGTCAGAGTAGTGACGAAATAAGCTCTTACACAAATAAACAAATGCGCACACATGTTAGTGACCATAGTTGAGGGTGACCCAAAGGCTCCCTTTTCAATAGCTATTATACCTAAGTGTAAGGGAAGCCGCTACCCCTTTCCCTGGATTGTTACACTTTCCTCTTCATCCGTATCTTATAATAATGAGAGTAAAGCAAGGCGGAATCAGGTACCATTTTTGAGCCTTTATTATGACTCGACTTGGGATTGAACCCTGGTCTCCTGGGCTATTGGCGAACACTCTACCATTAGGCTCATGGGCTGGTACTTATGTTGCTAGCAACTGCTTTAGAAATGGGTACACTTAGTTTTTTTTTATAAGTTTGTAAGACACTCATCTGCATAAATACCTAGATTCATAATTATATCCCTGTTCCTTTGTTTAGGTTTTATGGCATATCAACCTCTCTTGGTTATTTAATGCAAAATCCATTTTTATACATGTTAACAGTTCTATCTCAAACAACTCGGTTTAGCATAAGTTCACAGTTTAATTATTAAAAATGCTTCCTTTTCAAACAGTTCTAATTCAAACAATTCAGTTTAGTATTTGTACAGTTTTTGTTAAATGTGAAAATAGTTCTATTTCGATCAATTCAGTTTAGCATAAGTACAGTTTCAATGTAAAAAAAATTTCTACTTCAAACAAATCAGTTTTCTATAAGTACACAGTTTAAATGTAAAAACAATTCTATTTCAAGCAATTCGGTTTAGCATAAGTATACAGTTTAGTTCTATTTAACCCATAGATAGGACTTTTATCAGGTTCTCGCATACCGGCCCAGAGTCGACCTGGGGGCAAGGGTGATATTGGAGTAATCCATATCCCCCAAAGGTCCAGCATTAATGGAACCTCACCATGAGATTGCTTAGTGTCATATTGAGGACACTCGTTGTGGGGAGGAGTCTAGCCCCTCTGCAGAGGTGCAGTCGGTGTATTCTACAGCGCCAGCCGACTGGGGAAAAATTATATCTCTCATTATATATATTTACCAACCCCTCTGCCTGGGCAGGATATGACACAAGGTCAGTTTTTAAGCGGAGTTTAACAGGTTTGAATTTACAGTTTTCCTTCTCCTAGACTAGTTGCCTCACCAAGGCTGAAGAACCAAGTCTGTCCTACTATTGACCCATAACTGGAGGGAGAATAATTGGATTCATACCTTTCCCAAGGGTATTAGTGCTATGTGAAATGCAATCAGTCTTGTCCAGGTTTTGAATTTGTGTCGTCGTGTCCATTTCCTACGACGATAACCATTACACCACGGGCACTTCCTCTCATTGTATATTTCCATGGGTATGCTTTTATACATCTGGGTTTGGTGAGTTGGTGAATGTTTCCATGTTGCCATGATTATTTAGACAGGATCATATGGCTAATTTTGTATATGTATCAGAAAAGTGATATATCTATGTATTCCTTCCACAACTAAAATAGATATATCTATGAAATTCCTTCCACAACTAAAAGAGTCATTAATACAGTGTGTATATATATACCAACCCCTCCCCACGAGTAGGATGCGACACAGGGTCACTTTTTATTAAATCTGAGTCTAACAGGCTTCAGAGTTTTCTTTCTCCTAGACCGGTTGCCATTCCAAGGTTAAAGAGCCCAGTTTGCACTTTTATTTACCGACTGAGGGAGGGAGAATATTTGGATTCATCTCTTTCCCTAGGGTATTAGGGCTTCGTGAAATGCTAAAAAACTTGTACAGGATTTTTAACACGTGTCGCAGTATCCATTTCCTACGACGATATCCAATTACCCCACGAATCCCTCTTCGTCAAGATAATGCGAGTGAACTGAGGCAAGTAGCAATGGTAAAAAAAAAGTTGGCGACCATAGTCGAGGGTGACCCGAAGGCTCCCTTTTCGATAGCTTACTACACCAAGGTGTAGGGGAGGGCACGACTCCTTTCCCTGGATTGCTCCACTTTACCCTTGATCCGTACCTTATAATGCTGAGTGTTAAGCAAGGAGGCATCAAGTACCATTTTTTGAGTCTTTGGTATGACTCGACCAGGGATTGAACCCAGGTCTCCCGGGCCATTGGCGAACACTCTAACCGCTAGGCCAATGTCCGGTTAAGTAGCAATGGTAGCCCCATCTAATTAATGTCTTTCTAATTTTTCTTCACATAAGGTCAGTTACTATTATGGCTTGGATTTGTACACACCGTGTTTGCAGTTGAATTTTATTGATGGTATTTTTAAAACAATTTAAAGGCCTTAGCTTGATGGAGCCACCGTTACAACTTGCACAAGTTCAATTGCACCATTCAGGTAACAGTTTTAAAATGTAGAAAGTATTAATGATGAATCCTGTATATGTTCCCTTTATAGGATCTTGTCTCGTTAGCAATGCTTGGAATGCGTTAGAACCCCCTCCCCCACAACGCAAAAAATACTTGACACGAAAACATCATCTATTAGTGACGCTTCAATTCTAGACTCCAAGAATGTGTGGAATACCACTCTGTTGCAATTACTGCCAGCTCTACTCATACCAGGAGTAGTAGTTTTGGTTTGGATTTATTCTATGGCATCTCAAACATTGAAGGTTATTTAATGCCGAATACATTTTATTCAAATATATTAAATATATGATTTCTAAACACATTTTGTAGAAATTATTTTTTAAACGAGCCTAAGCTCATATTTTTTTTACCCGCAGTTAAATGGTTTCACTTATTTCGATCTAATACGAATATTCCTATTTACTTTTAATCTTTTGTTTGCACACAGTTAAATATTTTCAAGTATTGTTCTGTATAACTAACAATTCAATCAAATATTAGTAATTTGTTTACACACAATTAAATGATTAAACGGTTTTATTTCATATAAATCAGTTTAGCATACGTCATTTGCTTACAGTCAGTTTAAATGACAAAATACACAGTTCAAATGTCAAACAGTTCTATTTGATCAATAGATAGGACACTATCAGGTACTGCCACACCGGGCCAGAGTGAACTGGGAGCAATGACAATGAAGGAGAACTCCTCACACCCCAAAGCTCCTGAATTACTGGAGCCTCACCATCAGATTGTTTAGTGTCATATCAGGACACTCATTGAGGGTGGGGGTCTTACCCCTCTGCAGAGATGCAGTTGATGCATTCTGCACCCCAAGCCGTCAGGGTCAAGAGTAGCAGTACATATAAGGATTATCTTTAGATTAAATAGATATGTTTAAAAAATTATTCGTATTGCATAGGGACACTTTTAACGATATAACTAGTGCACATTATTTGCATGTCGATTATTTAATGGAAGCTATCATTAGATAAAGAAAAATGAATTCAAACCTGTTAAATTCCACTTAAAAATAGACCTTGTCACATCCTTCTTGTGTGGGGGTTGCATATATTATTATCATTATTACACATGGCGTAACGGTTATAGGCGTTGGTTCCCTAACCTTCTAAGGAGACAATCATCTGGAGGTTGCAGGCTCAATCCTCACTATAGGCGAGTAACAATACAGGAATACTTAACACTTGTACCCGGTTATGGTTAACGGAATCAGAACAGGTGACCCTCGTTGATTCAATAAATGACGTAGTTCGAAGTTCCGTGTAGGTTCCCGAGTTCGACAAACACCTGAAGAAGGCCGGAGGACATATCGGCCGAAACATTGTGGAAATAACAATAAAGATGAAGACAATAGTCCGAAAAACCTTAATGATAAAAATTATTACTACTTCTTGAGAGTTTTTTTACAACAGCGTTAGCTGGTGGTCTTTCACAGAGGTTTAAGTAAAAGCAAGTCTTCTTGAATATTTCAAGGACTCTTCTCAGTATTCTGGCCGATCTTAATGATGTTGTAGTTTGTATGGTCTCCTCTTGTCCTCTGATTTCTAAGTCGTCCATTTTTTTCCAAGCATTTAAGGATTGTTCCATGTGAACCATTTACAATTAATATCTCCGTCACCCTCATATTTCATAGTTTTTATTATCATTACTCTTTTGGAGTTTTTCACATCAGTGTTAACTGATGGTCTTTCACTGAAGTTTGAGTGATAGCAAGTCTCCTCAAGTCTCCAGGACTCTTCTCAGTATTCTGGCCGTTCTCAATAATACTGTCGTTTGGATGGTCTCCACTCGTTTACCAACTTCCAAGTCATACAGACCCTTTAATAATCCTGTAGTTACTGTGCCGAAAGCACCAATCACAATTGCTATAATCGTCACCTTCATGTTCCATAATCTTTAATTCTCTAGCAAGGTCGAGGTACGTATTATTATTATTATTATTATTATTATTATTATTATTATTATACTCATTTAAGAGTATTTCAACCAGATTTAGCTGATAATTTTCCACTGGAGTTTGAGAGACAGTAAGTCTTTCCAAGTTTCCAGGACTCTTCTTAGCATTCTGGCCGATCTTGATAATGCTATAGTTTGGATGGTCTCCATTCGTCCTCTTTTTTCCAAGCCCTCCAGTCGCTGTATCAATCTCTTCGTGAGTGCTCTAATTACAACTGGTATCACCGTCACTTTCATACTCCCCGCTTTTATCATTTCTCTAGCAAAGTCCAGATACTTGTCATTCTTTTCGCTTTCTTTTAGTTTTACACTATGATCGACCGGAACAGGAAAGTCCATGATTCAGCAGGTTCTCTGGTTTGTTGTCTTTCACAAGTACTGATCATCTGGCCGATATTATCTGGATCTGTTTGTATCTCAAAATCTCAGAGAAGTTTGTGCGTCTAATTTTCCGGGGGAGGGGGCTTCTGGCTTGTGCATGTATCATTTTTTCGTATGCTGAAATTTAAACTTCTTGCACAGTTGCCAGTGGATCACCTTCTCCATCCAGTCGTGTCAAGTCTTACACGTTTTTGGCGCCAGGTTACTACTTTTACTTCTTATGTGATTGATGGTTTCGTCTCTATCACCACATAACCTACATCTATTTTGTTGTTCCTTATCTATTTTTGTTATGACATTCTTAGTCCTTATATCGTTGTTCTCTGTTGTATACAATTTTCCATTTAATCCTGTTAAATTGAGGATTGTAACAAAAGTAGTATGAAAATTGGAGCAACACAAAGCAGCGAAGAGGATGAAACACACGATTAATCTTTAAATGGAGTACAGCTGATTTGAATTCAGAGATTTCCATTTTCAAGGGTGGCTGTCTTACCAAGACTAAAACACGCCGGCTGCCACACAATTCATTGATTCATGGCTTTTCCAAGTACTTTTGCGCTAACTAAAACGCAAACAGACGCGTTGAGGACTTGATCGCAGGTCACCGACTCTATCTCCCACGACGATAAACGTTTCGCTCAGTGCAACTCTTACGTCACAAGAATTAGTCCGTAAGTTTATTGTTTTTTGTTCAATTTTAACTATAGTCCGTTATCTCTCTCCTTGGGATATCGAGCAGTTTGAAATATTGTTTGCTCTTACGATTACAAAGTTGACAACAGAATTATTAAAAGCAACTCTTTTTTCCCGTATTCATTTCTTGTAAAAAATTATAGTTAAGAAATAAATCATTAGAATTTAAAATTCCAATCTCCCTATATATATATATATATATATGTATATATATTCACAATTGTGATGGAAAGAATTGTTGGTAGTTACAAATATGCTTGTTGTTATATGACTAAACAAGCGCTCGATGCATCAAATGCAAAGCAGAGCTGGTAAAAGAGCTAAAGGAATTAACAGAATATTATCGCGAAAAGCCGTAGAAAAAAAGCTTAGTTCTTTTTATGACAAATAGATCTCCCTTGTGAGAGACATGAACCTAGTTATCTCTATGGGCTTGCCTCTATAGTATATATTTTTCGTTTTTTGTTTTTTGTTTGTTTCTTTATTTTTGCTTTTTTTTTTTTTTTTTCTTTTGACATATATCATGTTCTGTAAGTATCACGAAGAACTCCGTATTTCCCAAGATATGAACTGAACAATGAATAAAACGTTAATTTTCTTCGAAATAATCCCTTTGGTATTCAGAATACTTTTTTTCTAAAAGCTTCAAAACCGTTACTTATGTTTTACTTGATCTGTAAGCAACACTGTGGACCCATTCATTTTAAAGTATATATATATATATATACATATATATATATATATATATATATATATATACGTGTGTGTGTGTGTGTGTGGATAGAACTATTCTTTTTAACGTTATTGATAAATAGTAGGGCTGACTGGCTTTTAAACCTTTGTATGGTAACTGCTCTAGTATAAAGAAAACTCTGAATTCAAAACCAGTAAAACGCCGCGTAAAAATTGACCTTGTGCGCACACACCCACACATACACATATATCCTCATCACCACCATGTCATCCCTCTAGCACGGATTTCCCTGACTCTCCTTCGCCACTCCTCTCTCTTGTCCTTCTAGGCAACACCCTGTGTCCACACAGAGCTGCAATTGATAAATTCTAGCTGGTCATCCAAGATTGGCACGTTTGTATGAAGGGGTTCAGAGGAGAACTTCGCTAATGAATTCAGGCTTACTTCTCCAGCAGTATCTAGCATGTCTTGTTCGTCGGACTTGGATGGTTTTTGAGATAGGAGGGAGGTGGCCGTACAGCTGACTTTTTGTGGGAAGTTGCGTCCAGGAGTTGTTCATTACAGCTCGCTGCTATTTCTCTATACGCTTTGCCAGCGTCCATATTGTAGTATGGACATGACACTGCCCGCAGACTTATACTAAGTTAAAATATATATAATGTTGCTTACTATATTTATAAGGGAAGAGTATTCAATATCGGTAACAGAGGATCTATATTAGAACAGCATAGACTCAGATTCTGGTCTATGTGATCATCAGACCAAGTTTGATAATTGCTAGGCGTTGTCTGCGGTGATACAGTCTGCATACGGCACTCTTAAAATCCTAGACTAGGCCAATTGCTTTGGCAAGATTAGAAAGCCAAGTCTGTCTCACTTTTTATCCTCAAATTGATGGGGTAGACTAAAAAGAAATAGATTCATGTCATGAAACATAAACAGACACGACAGAATTTTGCACTTGGATTCTCGATTCCCTTTGCTTCGAGGATAAACATTCTCCCACTCGTGCCATTATATACGAGGGTCATTCATAAATAAGGGGAATTTTGTTGGCAAGAGGAAGTACTGTTTGCAGTTGCACCTTTTTCATGGAAATCAATAGTAGTGGGTTCTTTCATGACGTTTTTTACAAAGCGCTTCCCCCGGAACTTTTTCTTTACCTGAGAGTTTGTGTGTTTCATCTTTATAAACTGTCTTTTATCATTTATGATAAAACATGTTTCACTGTACACATCACACATTCCTCTGTATATTTCACATAGTTTTCACTTCTCAGACACCAAAAATTTGATGGCAGATCTCTATTCAAGCTAGGAGCTCTGGGTTTGATTTGCCGGCAGTGTGAATAGTGTCAAAATAAATGCTTTAGTGTGATAAACACAATTTTTCATTTAAAAGAATTTCCTAAAGGTGAAGTTTTCATTTATGGAAAGTTCTGAAAAATCAAAGTATTTTGATTTTTTTAAAAATTCTACTTATTAAATGCCCTTCGTGTGTTTATATATATATATATATATATATATATATATATATATATATATATATATATATATGTGTGTGTGTGTGTGTGTGTGTGTGTGTGTGTGTGTGTGTGTGTGTGTGTGTATTTGTGTGTGTTGAAATTATTCGCTTCCTTCCATAATTATGATTTGGTTTGATTGTGTTTTATGGCATATCAACACTATATATATATATATATATGTGTGTGTGTGTGTGTGTGTGTGTGTGTGTGTGTGTGTGTGTGTGATTTCTTAACGAATAGTTAGTAATGTTTTAAATGATCCAGAACTAATTTGCTTGCACTCAGTTAAATGGTTTCAAGCATTGTTATCACACATTAATAATTCTATTTAACTTTAATCACATGTTTGCACACATTTAATTGGTATCAAGTATTGTTATTTAACATTTTAAATTATACCCATCAACTATACCTCTCAAATACAAATGATTTGCACACAGCTCTATAGTTTCAAATAACTAGTAATAATAATAATAATAATAATGATAATAATGTTAATAACAATAACTTTGTAAATAATTGAACTGTTCTATTTAATGGAACCATGATTATGAAAATCTGCTCGATGAAGCCATCAAGTGGTTTTGTCGATATTTTTATCCTTGCTATATTTATATCCCTGACAATGTTATTTGGTTGGTTGGTTGTTTGGTTGAATTTGGTTTTATGGCCCATCAACCATAGATGTTATTAATGCCAACTCCATTTTTATACACATAAACAATTCTATTTCAAACAATTCTACATAAGTACTGTTAAATGTCAAAACACAGTTCTATTTTAAACTATTCAGTTTGGTGTAAGTACACAGTTTAGTTCTATTTGACCCATAGATAAGACCCTATCATGTGTGACCACTGCGGGTCAGAGTGGATCTGGGAGCAATAGCAATGAAGGTGTAATCCACACTCCCAAAGCTCCAACATTACTGGAACCTCACCATCAGATTGTTTAGTGTCATATCCAAGACTTCTCGTTGGTGGGGGTCTTACACCTCTGTAGAGATACAGTCGGTATATTCTACAGTCCCAGCCGGCTGGGCAAGTCGATGTTGCTTGCCGTTAATTGAAGATTCTTGGAGACATGAACAGTTTCTTTTACTGTTGTAATTGAAATTAACCCTTTTTCTAGCAGCCCTTAACTTATTATTGACAAAATAAATCGGGGTTTACTTTTTGTTAATGCTCCATATTATCTATCGAAGAACATTAAAAAGGTTTCAAAGTCCTGTCTATCCATATTAGTCAAGAAAACGGAGGTTGAGCAGGCAATGAAACCTCTGCATCCGACTTCGATAGGAAATATATTTGTTATCCAGCCATCAACGAGCCATCAACGATCTTCATTTGTAGCTCCAAGTCAAGTTAACTATTTTCTTCTCTTAAAGGACGTTCACCTTATGTAGTTTCTGCCGCTCCCAAACTTGTATTTATGTGTGGATCTTCTTGGGGATTGGTGTCTGAATGTGGCCCGCAACTTGCTTTGAGTTTTAATTCAATGTTTACTTTCTCCCAGACTGTTTGCCATACAAAGGCCAAAGAGCCCAGACTGCACTACAATTTACCCATAGAGGGAAGGAGTAGATGCATTGATGTTTTTTTTAAGGGCATTAGTACAAAATTGAAACAAAAACGACTCATCCAGATTATGAACACGCTTTTTTGTGTTACCTTTCGCGCTAAAACCCAAGTCAAATTATAAAGAAATTATTTGAAAGTCATCATGAGGTCAGAGTTGATAATTTTCAACGGTACTAATTTGGGGGGAAATCCATGACTATGAAGAGAATTGATCAAAACTTGTAAAAACTTCACAAATTATTCAAAAGTGAAAAAAAAAGACAAATACAGCAGAACATGTAAATATTAGCATTTCCTTAATATTAATAAGTATATTATCATTTGTATGTTATCTATTATTTGTATAGTATATATCATTTGTAGGTATCATTCAATAGCTGATATTTGTACAACAGCATTGCTTCCAACAAAGCCTTCATCAGATGATGTCTCTGGATTCAGGCATGGTCTCGGGGCCGAATCATCATTACCACTTGCCCCGAGTTCCCCAGCAGTATCTCACGACACTACCAGATTTTGTCAGATTGTTGTCACTCTATGGGATTGTCATATCCACGCTGATGCAGTTAGAGCCTTATCTAGGATCTTTTCCATGTATTTCCTCTTGTCTGATGGAAGAAGCCCATATTAGTCAAGAAAACGGAGGTTGAGCAGGTAATGAAACCTCTGCATCCGACTTTGATAGGAAATATATTTGTTATCCAACCATTTCTGACACATTGTTCTCGCAAATCCTCATATTTTTCCAACTTACGCTGATGTGCCCAGTCGACATTTTCTTCAAAATGGACCGTTAACTCAATAACGAAAACTTTTTTTGCTTTAATTACAATATCTGGATGCTTTGTCGTTAACGCTATTTCAGTTTGAAATCAGTTGTGACGTGCCAGTCCGTGCAGCTCTTAAGCAATGCTGGTTTACGCATATTTTTACGTGCAAGTTTCGAAATATTTCCTTTTTTAACGCACTGAAATGCTTTATTGATGATTGTATATTATATATTATTATTGTTCCTTAATATTGACATTTCCGTAATATTAATAAGTATATTATTATTTGTGTATTATATATTATCATATATTATTTGTATATTATATATCATTTCTATGTTAAATATTATGTGTTTCTTAATATTGGCATTTCCTTAATACTATTAAGTATATTATCATTTGAACATTATTATATATAATATGATATTTGCACCGGGCCATTGGCATAATGAGTAGTGTGTTCGCCAATGGGCCGGGAGATAAGTGGACAATCCCAGACCGAGTCATACCAAACACTCAAAAAATGATGCTTCCTTGCTTAACACTCAGTGTTATAAGGTAAGTATCAAGGGTAAAGTGGAGCAATCCAGGTAAAAGAGTAGCGCCCTCCCCTACTCCTCTGTGTTGGAGTTATTGAAAAGGGAGCCATCGGGTCCCTCTCGACTAAGGTCACCAACTTTACTTACTTATTTGTTCCTAAATATTAGCATTTCCTTCGAAAATATAAAAACATGAGTAAAGGTTGAATACTTCTCATTCATTGATGGATTTTTAAGGCACATTAACACGACTGCGGTTATTTTATGCCTAGAGTTTATGGAATTACGTACATTGTATAAGATTTACATTTCCCTAATTTTTTTTGGGGGGGGGTTGCGCATTGTTATTTGATATCACATATTTCTGTCAAGTAGAAATAATTTGCATTTACATCTTTTTAAATCCTTGTTGAGATCCTAGCAGTTACTCTTAATCTGGATCAGTGTGGACGCAGAAGTAATGACAATAGAAGGATACTTCACACTCCCAAAACTTAAAGAACTGGAACCTCACCATTAGATGCAGTTTAGTCTAATACCAAAGGCACCTCTTTTGCATCAATGTATTCTTAACCTGGCTGACAAGTGGGAATAATTTTGAAACCAAATGTATATATATATATATATATATATATATATATATATATATATATATATATATTGGCCTGTCTGTGTGTTCGTAAATGAATGCAAATGTATCTTTCTCTGTTTACAAGGACTTTTCCCAGAATATCTTTGTGGTTTGCTTATTTTCGTCTTTTAGATTTCCAAAAAGAAAATGTCACAAAAAAGAAACAATCCCAGAAGGCATTTCAGCACTCAAAAGACATTGACAGATGTTTCTCGACATTTTATCCCAAGACTTGGCAAACATCACTCTTTGCACATCAACAGTTCAAGAGAACATCATTCTTCAAGCACTAAGCAAAAGAATAAAAAAAATGAAAAAATAAATAAATGATTAAAAAAAGAATCAAGCTTCACCTGAACTAACAGGTGAGTCTGATTCAACGTTTACTCCTCTTTGATCTTTGGCATGAAAGTGTAGGGTCATTGCGTCTGCTACAGAAGTGTGTAGTCTGCTAATTAACCGAACGCCATCGAGCGAAGACGGGGAAAAGCCTTAGATCTTTTTATTACAAATAGATTTCTCTTGAGAGAGACATGAACCTAGTTATACTCATCAGTTCTCTTTATGCCATTTATTTTTCTATTTTAACATCCTCCGTGTGTTCAAAAAGTACCGAGACGAAAACTCTACTCACAAAAACATTAAATGATTTATTATTATTATTTACTCCTTCAAAGTTTTTCACATCAGCATTAGCTGATGATCTTACGCTGAGTGACAGTAAGTCTCCTCAAGTGTCCAGAACTGTTCTCAGTATTCTGGCCGTTCTCAATAATGTTGTAGTTTGGATGGTCTCCACTCGTCCTCCTATTTCCAAGTCCCCCAGTCACTTTAATAACATTTTGGTGACTGTACCAAAAACACCAATCACGGTTGGCATAATTACCACCTTCATGGTCCATATTTTTTAAATTTCCCTAGCAAGACCAAGGTACTTGTCCTTCTTTTCACTTTCAGTCAGTTTTATTCTGTGGTCAGCTGGCACAGAAAAGTCCACAATTTTTCAAGTTCTCTTTTTCTGTTGTTGTTGTTGATTATTAAAAGGTCTGGACTTCTTGTCGAGATTTATTATTATTATTATTATTATTATTATTATTATTATTATTCAATTGAGATTTTTTTCAAACCAGCTAACGCTAATGGTTTTCCACTGGAGCCTGAATGACAGCAAATCTTCTCAAGTCTTCAGAACTCTTCTCAGTATTTTGGCCGATCTTAACATTACGGTAGTCTGGATGGTCTCCACTTGTCCTTTTATCTCCATGTCCTCCAGTCCCAGTACCAATCCTTTGCTGACTTACCAAGCGCACCAATTACAATTGGTATCGCCGTCACTTTCATAGTTTTATCTGTTCTCTAGCAAGGTTAAGGTAGTTATCTTTCTTTTCGCTTTCTTTCAGCTTTACTCTGTGATCAGCCTGAATGGCAAAGTCTGCTGTTCGGCAGATTCTCTTTTTTTGTTGACTATCACAAGATATGGTCACCTTGCTGAGATTAGGTGATCCGGCTGTATCTCAAAATCCAAAAAGAAATTTGTGCATCTCATGTTCTAGGATAGTTTCTAGGTTATGCATATACCATTTGTTCATAGGATCGAACTTGAATTTCTTGCAGAATTCCTAGTGGATCACTCCAACCAGTATCCAAAATATAACATTAATCTGCATTTGATGAGGAGGCTCCAGTTACGAAGATTTGGGGAACATGGAGTATCCCTTTATTCCCATTACTCACCCGTCAACTTTGACCTGGTGAGGTAGAACCTGTTAGAGTCCTATCTCTTGGTGAAATAGAACTATCTCACTAATGACTATTTTTATAAGTTATATGAAACCATAGAACTCAGTGCAAATTATTTTAATACAGTGTAATACTTAATAGAGTAATTAACATTAAATTGCAATAAGTGTACAATCCCAGACCTCTTGACTTATTATTGCAATTTAATATGTGCAGACAAAGGATTAATGTTAATTAGAATTATTAAGGTTGAATATGAACACTTAAAAACTTCTTGTTGTTTGCAAAGAAATCTGCTCTAACTTCTTTCAAAATAACCGACAAATTATTCGTATATATATATATATATATATATATATATATATATGTATATATATGTGTGTGTGTGGTTTAGCATTAAATAATCTACAAAGGTTGATCAGCTATAAAACATCCATTAACAAACCAGACGCAGTTTAACAAATTGTACAACTACGGTATTTTACAAAGATGTCTTCGGCATCAAATAACCCACGAATGTTGATATACCATTAAAACAAAGAAGCTAAAACAAAAAATTATGTACTGCATTCAGTTCGCGAGTGTATTAAGATTTTTATACATTATTGTAACTCATTTCAGATAAATATGTGATGGGAATGTAAATGAAATTTTCCTCGTAAACAATATTTATATATCTTCATCTAGAAATAACTAGATAGACATCCACCGACGTAGAACCTGTGTGCATGCACATTCGTACTTGCATATATGTATATATATATATATATATGTCTGAGTGTGTGTGTGTGTGTGTGTGTGTGTGTGTGTGTGTGTGTGTGTGAGAGAGAGAGAGAGAGAGAGATTATATATATATATGTGTGTGTGTGTGTGTTTGTGTGTGCGTATTTTTTTTAAAAATATTCTGTAAGCCTGATTTTGTACCCTTTCCAATGTATATCCGATTGCTTCAGAAATCTCTATTTGTACACGTGCCTTGTGTGAATCCCTTTCATCTGCCTTTTACGAAAACAAACATTTGTCGCTTCGCCATACGTCGTCGTTTCACTCTCTGCTGACGTAGGCATACAAAACAGCCTCCACCTCCCATCCTATCCGGCAAACTAACTTTCCCACCCGGAGAATCCCGATGTGGAACATTGAGACATTGAGTAACTCCCAGAGGGCACCTTTTCTAAGCCTAAGAATTGAACTTCTATTTTGAAAGTCAAGTAGATCCATCTGAAAACCGTTCCTATGTATGCATTTCAAGAGTTTAATCACATTTGCACAGAAGTGTTGCCAATGAAAATTATCAAATAGATTTGGTTTGAGAAACAGATAGCATCTGACGCCAGTCGTCAGTGTTCAGGCCTGGTTAATGATCTGTTTCTCAAAGCTGATTATCAAAGCATGTCCTCACTTCTGTCTACTGGACTTAAAATATTCTGACTAACAAGTACGAGTTAAAAAAAAGAATCAATGCGTATAGAGCAAAGTTTGTTTTAAAACTTGTTTAAAACCTAACATTTACAGCCACAAACTCGTGGTACCCATATTTCCCTGAGTTTCCTTGCTTAGAATTGTAACTCTATGGATCCTTGGCATAGTAGTATAGGTTGGTTGGTTTGGTTGGTTGTTTTGTTTTACGGCGTATCAACTCTTTTGGATCATTTAACGCCGAATTAAATTTCAAACAATTCAAATAAGTACGAGTGTAGTTTTTTTGTTAACAAGCAATTAAATAACAAAACAGTTCAGTTAAATTTCAAAAAAGTTATATTTTAATCAATTCAGTTTAGCGTAAGTATACAGTTTCAATGTCAAAATAAATTCTTTTTCAAACAATTCAGTTTAGCAAACGTTCTGTTTCAAACAGTTCAGTTTAACATAAGTACTCAGTTTAGTTATTTTAAAAAATAGTTCTATTTAAGACTGTTCAGTTTAGCATAAATACGCAGTTTCAATATCAAAAAATGTTCTCTTTCAAATAATTCAGTTCAGTACAAGTACACACTTTCGTTCTATTTGGCCAATAGTTAGGACTCTAGCTGGTGTTACCACTCCGGGCCAGAGTGGACCTCCGAGCGATAATAATGGAGGAGTACTCCGCATTCTCCAAAGCTCCAGCATTACTGTAACCTCAATATCAGATTATTTAGCGTCATATCTGGGACACTCGCTGGGCGAGTCTTACCCCTCTACAGAGAAGAAGCGAGTGTATTCTACAGCCCCGGCTGTGTTTAACCACAGACATTTGTTTACCTATGTTATGATACTACATATGAGTTTTTTTAAACGTAGTTTTATCGACTGATTGATTGATACTTTGTTTTTAGCGACATGTTAATCTGTCTAGAATTATTTTATGCAAGGAGATATTGTTAAACGAGTGTGAATGTGTGAGTCACGGTTGGACGTATGAGCGCGGTGTAGGTACATATAAACATATATACATATGTGAAAAGAAGTGTATATGCAGTATGTAAAAAAAAGCGATGTTGGAGGGAGCACTTTACCAACCCACCACCAACCTAACAAGCTAGTAGGTCAATCGCTGGTTTGAACGAAGCGACCTCACGAACTTGAATTTATGCCGGGCAAAAAAGCGCGGGAAAAGGAACAACGAAACGGAAAAAAGTTCTGTGAGACCGGAGTGAAAAGAGTCAATCAGACGAATTCGTCGGGGCGAATTGGTCAGAGTAAGTGACAGGAGAGATACGCTGTGTGTCTGCTGGGATGAGCTGCTAGGATCTGGCAAGAGAGAATTTACGCCGGACGCATTGTGTGTGGGGGGGAAGCCAAAGTAAGTTACAAAAAGCTTAGTAAATTACTACTATACCTATTAGTATCACGTGATCATTTTGAAATGAAAAAAAAATAACAAAAGAAAAACAACAACAAAAACAAAAATTAAAATAAGCCATTGCATGACGGCACACTTCGTCTCTACTGTGCATCAACTCATTTGGCAGACCCCATGCTGTGCTTATTGCAAAGTCAAGAACTTCAAACAAAACAAAACCAAATCAGATTTATCTAATAGAATTTCTCTGAGACGATTTATCAATAATGATTTGCCTACAGACCATTTGTATTTATACTGATGATAAATTTCTCAAGAAAATCTTTCAATAGAACGCTTCATTAATTTATTTAAAAAGTGTATATCATAGTTAAAGAATGAATGATGAAAAATTGAGCGAATGTTCTAATACAAAATAACTGAATATAATCATTTTTGTTTTCCAATTTTTACATGATTAGATTAAAACTTTACCGTGGACAACAACTCCGGGTCGGAATAAACTTTATAGTAAAGACAATGAAGAAGTGATGGTCCACTATCTAAAGGTTCAGAACAGGATCATTGAATCTCCTTATACCGTCGAGTTCTGAATTAAATAGTATCAGTGCTGTTCTTCACCAAGGAGAGTATTGGCATTAATTAACCGACGAAGGTTCATGACATTGAAAAAGAACACAATTCTAACACCGGATCCAGTTTGATATCATATCGAAAACCCCGTAAAGAAAAAGTTGGTGGGTAGTGTATTACTCCTCATCAGAGATGATAGCAACGTTTTCTAGACCCTGTTGTCTGTTTATACACACGTGTATATACGTGTGTTTGTGTGTGTGTGTGTGGGAGAGAGAGAGAGAGAGCGCTTCTGTATGTGTGCTCAAACGCATACAAATAAAATAACTTTCAATACTATAATATATATATACATATATATATGTGTGTGTGTGTGTGTGTGTGTGTGTGTGTGTGTGTGTGTGTGAGAGAGAGAGAGAGAGAGAGAGAGAGAGAGTTTGCGTGTTAGTATTGGTATGTATACATACCTATTTCGCATATTGGTATTACCTATTGGTATGTATACCTATTACATACCTATTACATACCTATTACATACATACCTATTACATACCTATTACATACATACCTATCACATACCTATTACATATATGTATACATATTACCTATTACATACCTATTGGTATGTATACATACCTATTTCGCATATTGGTATGTATACATACCTATTTCGCCTATTTTAGACATAGGCATATATATATATATGTGTGTGTGTTTGTATGTGTGTGTGTGCGTGCGTGTGTGTGCATGTGTGTATGCGTGACGATGTTTGTAAGCTTATGTATACACAGATATATACATATGCGTGTGCATATGTATGTGCTTTCAAATGCATAAAAATATATAAGAATAAATATTCTAATATACTTACATACGCATGATCATATATACACACACCTATATATGTACACATACCTATATATTTACTTTTCCCATATGTTCACATATGCACGCACATACACATAGTTACACACACACACACACACACACACACACATATCTATATATATATATATATATATATGATGTGTATTTGTGTTTGTAAGGAGTGTACACCTTCTTTGAATTTAGAGTTTTCCTTCTCTTAGATTGGTTGAAGAACATCAGTCTACCCTACTATTTACACACCACTGGTAGGGAGAAGGGAGAGATTTATACTTTTCTTTAATGCATTATCATGAAGTGTTACGCCAATAGCATGTAGGTTTTCAACCCAGATCACCAATTCCATTTCTTTCGACGGTAGCCGTAATACTAAGAGCTCCCCCATACATAGATGTATGCATGCTAACACTCAATACTACCACACATACACACACACACATACACACGTATATATATATATATATATATATATATATATATATATATATTATGTATTTATATATATATATATATATATATATATATATATATATATATATATACTAACACCTGTTTCGCAGTGGAAGTACATAGTTACATATTGATCAACTCTTACGAGCGTAAACCCAAATAAGTTTCTCCAGACGCGTAAACAGGTCGTTTTTTTCCCACTCGCCGTCGTGAAAGACGTCTGTAGATATGTGTTGCTATCAATACAGACTCGACTTACTTTATCGTCACAGAACGCAAAAAGGCGTTAAATATGCACACAGACATTTAGGCGCGAATTCCTCATTCAATTTTCCCTTACATATGTAGAGATATACACAAAGCTATGCCTTCATCCTGGTCGCTCATCAGTGGCAGCTGCTCGCCAAAGGCTTTTTCAAAGATCTTCAAATGCCAAATATACACACAGTAAACAAATTTAGACACGACATATGTTTATATATATATATATATATATATATTAGGATTCTTAGATGCTCTACCGCTGGACAGGATTCAGACGACTGCCTGTCTCGTCTTGGCATCAAAAATATCTCTAAGTAGCTCACTGTAACTGTAGGAAATTTTAAGATAGTATGAATAATAGTTTAAACACAGACTTTTGTTTACCTATGTTTTGATACTTGATCTGAGTTTTTTTTCAACGTGGTTTTATTGAATGATTGATTGATAGTTTGTTTTTAGCGACATATTCATCTGTCTAGGGTTATTTTATGCAAGGAGATAATGCAATTGCGTGAATTGTATGTATATTTCTATTTGCATTTTGTTGTAGTTATTTATTTAAATTGATTGATTGAATGATCGATTTTAACAATATTTCAACTAGTCAATGATTATTCTATGCGGAGAGGTTAGGGAATCACGTACGTTGTGTGTTCATATTCATTTTTTGTAGTTATATCTTAAAAGTTTTTTTGTTAACATATGGTCCTATCTAATACGACTAATTTTTACGCCGATCTATTTGACTCATCGATACGATCCTAACAGGTACGACCACTCCGGGTCAGATTGGACCAAGGAGTAATGAGTGTGAATGGGTACCAGATAAAGTTTAGTGTCATACCCAAGACATCCGTTTGGGGCATGCAGACAATATGTGTTAGGCCCCGCAGACAGGATGCAGGATGGTATTTCTTAAGAAGTCTTTTTTTTTTGCACATAGTCATATGATATCAAGTATAAAATACCAATACAAATAGTTTGCACACTGTTATGTGGTTCCAAGTATTCATATCTAATCCTTATTGGATGTTGTCTTCGTGGTGAAGTGGTTAAAGCGATGGACTGGAGCATCGTAGTAAGTGAGTTCGCTATTACGTTCACTTTCGCACAAATACCGTTTGGAAAGGTATGATCTCTCTTATCCTACCAGCTATGGATTAAATAGTACCACTATTGTTCTCCTAGAAGGATAGATTCAACATTAAATAAGCCCAAAGGGTTAATATGCAAAGAAACTAATAATCTATTACACTCATCAATTTTAATAATTTAGAAAAAAAATAAAATTAACTAACCGATTCACCACCCGATCATAGTTTAAACGCGGGCAACGGTTAAGAAGCAAAGGAGGCAGGGACTGTGTAATGAAGTGGAGGAGAAAAAAAAACAATCCTCGTTTTAACTGTGATCAGGGAGGATCGAAACCGGTTAGTTGATTTTTTTAAATGATTAAAATTGGTGTATTTGTGAGTGCAATAAAATTTTCTACCTCCATAAAATATTTAAACTAATAATTATATGATTTCAATAATTAATTCAATTTTAGTATAGTTACGTGTTTGCAAAGAGTTATAACTAATGGTAGCTAAAAGAGTTATAACAATGGTAGCTAAAAGTAACTATTCTTAGTTTAGTTGGGTTTTGGGAATATCAATCATTGTAGGTTATTTAATGCCAAATCCTTTTGTACATACATATTAAATAGAGGATTTCAAGACACATTTTGTAGTGAACAATTTTGAATGGGCCTGGACACTTTTTTCTCACATCTAAATGATTTCACTAATTTCTATCTAATACGAATAATGCTATATACTATTAATCATTTGTTTGCACACAGTTAAGTAGCTTCAAGTATTGCTATGTATCACTAACAATTCAATTAAACATCAGTCCTTTGTTTACATAGTTAAATAATCAAAGTATTCTATTTAAAACAATTTGGTTAAGCAAGTACAGTTTTTTTATTACACACAGTTAACTGTAAAAACAGTTCTATTTCAAACTATTCAGTTTTGGCATAAATGACAAACAGCTATATTTGACCCATAGATAGGACCCTATCAGGTGCTAACACTGCGGACCAGAGGTAACGTGGAAGCGATAAATATGAAGGGGTGATCCGCATTCCCAAAATCTTCAGCATTTATAGATGTCTCACCATTAAATAGTTTAGTATCATAATCAGGACACTAGTTGGGGGAGTCTTACCCCTTTTCACAGAAGAAGTCGGTTTATTCTGCAGCCCCAGCCGACTAACCAGTAACTATTCTTAATACAAATAATTTAGTTATATGGCATCAAGTAATTCTATCAAGTGCGAATAATTAAAAAAAATATACTTGACTTATAGAAGAGTATGTAAAAGTTACGACCTTAACATATCAGAATTGACCTTGATGTAATATCATTGAAGGGATACTCGGTACTTCCTAGATCTCTAGAATTAGTGCATTACAATCAAAGAAGTAAAGAAGGCTCCCTTTTCAATAGTTACTACCCTGAGGTGTTGGAGAGAGCGCAACTCCTTACTTGGATTGCTCTACTTTACCCTGAGAGTCAAGCAAGACGACATCAAATACTATTTTTTGAGTCTTTGGTATGACTCAACTTGGGATTAAACCCCAGTCTCCTGAACCACTGGCGAACACTCAACCCATTAGGCCGATGTCCACGTCGACTCAAAAAATGGTACCTGATGCTGCCTTGATTAACACTCAGCATTATAAGGTAAGGGAAAAGGGTAAAGTGGAGCAATCCAAGGAAAGGAGTAGCGCCCTCCCCTACACCTTGATGTATTAGCTATTGCAAAGAGAGCTTTCGGGTCAATAAGGTCGCTAACTTTACTTACTATCAAATGCATTTTAGTGCCATACCCAGGATACACTTTTGGGGAGGAGGTCTGTATGGGATTACAGTCAGCGTATTCTAAGCCTCTCAGATATTGTGGTAGGTTTATTAAAATGACAGAAAAAAATATGAAGGTCACCAGTTGACTGTTTATATCTTAAGGAAAATTCGAAACTCAAAATCAGCATGTCGTGATGTTTTTACAGTAAATTATCCTTGGGCCGTGTGGATTCAACACATCGGCCGAATAGCGTGGCAGAAAAGTATCACCCTGCAATATATATAAACAGGTTTAAACCTTTCAATACAAGTGGCCGGTATTTGTGTTGCTTTCTAGAAGTAAGTGGTGTAGTGGCTAATGTGTTGAAATGCAACATCGTAATAAGCGAGTTGAAATTCCAGGCGCGCTATTACGTTCACTTTAGGAAAGAAATAAACCCTTTTTTTATTCCCACTAGCTATGGGTTAAATAATACTACTGCCGTTCTTCTAAAAGGATGACTTTGGCATTGAAAACCCCACGAAGGTTGATATGCCATTAAAACAAAGAAGTGGAGGTAGTTAAAGCACTGGACTGCTAAATCGTGGTAATCGAGTTCGAATTCGACTTTGTTTCTCAATAAATCTCCCCTTTCTATTTGGATTACTTGTCAATTTTTCTACACAAACTGTCGGATTACTATCCATTATTTTCTTCCATATCTATCTATATATATATATATATATATATGCTTAAGCAGAGTCCCTCTGTATTGATTTCTTTTTTAATTAAATGCTTTCTTTATTCATAAAAGAGATTTTCCTGCACAAATGACTGTCTAATTGAATTGTTAGTTATACAGAGCAATCATCATCATCGTGTCACACCATCAGCACGGATATCGCTGACTCTTTCCCACCACCCTTCTCTATCGTCCATCGCTTCCAGCAGGTCCTCGAGATCACATGCCGCGTCGGCACAGAGCTGTTGTGTGTAGGTTCTACCTGGTCTTCCTGGCTTTGCTCGTCCATGTGAAGGGGTACACAGGAGTATGTCAATTATGATTTCGTCCCTACTTCTCCAGCAGTGTCCCGCATGTCTGGGTAACCTAATATAGATAGTTTTCGTGATGGGTGGTAAGTGGCCTACAGTTTTTTGGGGTGCTGCTCGCAGTATTCTCGTGAAATTGCAGGTAAGCTTTTTCTCCATACGTTTTGCAATACTTGGAACAATTTAACTGCGTGAAAACTAATGAGTAATGTTTAATAGAAATATCAGAATGAAATAGCAATGCTCGAAACTCTTTTACTGTGTGCCTAAACTGAATATTTGGTTAATTAGCAATACTTGCAAATATTTAACATTGTACAAATGAATGAATTGTGTAGAAGAGAATTAGAGCTAAATAGCAATAGTTCTAAACACTTCACTGTCTTCAAACAAATGTTTAACATTAAACAGAATTATTAGTGCATGAAAGTAATGATTGAAAGCTTTGGGGAATGAAGAGTACCCCGTCATTGCCATCGCTCCCAGTGTTGTATAGCCACATAATACATATACACGTGCATGCGGAAACATAGTCAACGCAATAATGAACGAGCGAACACACTTCTTTAGAAAAATATACCTCTCACTTTATTCTAAAGGGTTGCTAAAGGGTTATGTGTGAGAGGTGAGTTGGAGACTGAACAAACTGCAACATATTGACCCCCAGTTCCTTTGTCTTTAGCAGGACTTCTTTCTCGTTCTGCTGGGCTGATGCTGATTCTCTCTACAGCATCTTATCTCCAACTTCTGACTCCAAACTAACTGAACTTCCTGTCGCACCGGGTTATATTATTGTTTGTCGTCCACCTGCTTCTTGTGGGCATCACACCTGCACCCAATTCAACCCATACACAGTCAAGGTTATACCCTGATATCTTCGACCGGATGCACCTGTTCCTTGATCGACTGCTGGGTCGTAGGTCAATATGTTACACCAGGTCCACTTTGGCCCGGAATGTTTGCACTTGATAGGGTCCTATCTATGGTCCAAATAGAAATGTTTGACATTTATGCCAAACTGAATTGCTTGAAATAGAACTGTTTTATAGTTCACTGTGTGTAAAAAAAAAGCAAACTGTACTCATGCAAAACCAAGTTGTTTGAGATAGAACTGTTTAATTATTTAACTGTCTGTTAAGAAATGACTGATGTTTCATTGAATTGTTATTGACACTCGTTGATTGCGAGCAAAGAAATGTTTAATAGTAAATAGAATTATTCGTTTCAGATAGAAATACTTGAAACCATTTAACATTGTGCAAAAAAGGCATCAACAAAATGTGTTTGCAAATCATATATATCAAAATACATACATGTATAAAGAGGATTTGGCTTTAAATAACCGAAAATGTTTTATATGAAATAAAACCCAGTCAGGCCAAACTAAACATTGTAATGAATTTTGTAACAAAAGTTCACTCGGTATGATTCTTAAATGGACAAAATCCAATGTATTTAGAAAGTTACCATTAGTACTGTGCTATCAAAATTTGCGCTCAAGTGTACCGGCGTTGCATAGTTACAGTAACGAGTATAGAAACTGAATCATTATTTTATTAACTATACGAACGTGCGAAATCCTAGAGAGTTAAACACAAAAGATTTCCACAATTCTTCGCTCCTATCTGCGTGAGATATAGCACCTGCTGTCTCCACTTCATAATTTCTTTCTTTTCCAATGTATGAATTAAGACAACCACATGAAAGATACGTTAGGAAGATTACTATGATTTTAAAGCTGCTTCTCACGTTTTCTTTCCTTTGCTTCTAATCTACTAATTTTCATTCTTTTTCAAACGTAAAAACATCACTTTCAATGGCTTTAAAGACAGTATAATAATCACTGCTCCACAAAATATACTCTGGCAAGAGAGAGTTTTTTTCTAAATGCAATTAGGGTAAAACAGAATATATAGAAGCGCACAATCACTAACACGCACAGATCTGTATACACAAAAAGGAGGATAAAGTTGATCCGATTTTTTTATAAATTGGGTTGTGTCATAAATGATTTTCTTTTTCTTTTTTAGAAATTTTTTTATACCTGGAGTAGAATTTGTAAGCAACGAAGGTTTTTTTTCCATATAAACTAGCCTGGCGCTAAAAAAAGAAGCAAAAAAAGACCTGTGCCTAAGAGTCCATAACCAAGATTAGTAATAAAAGTTATTCACAATTGTTAAGGACACTTCTTTTGTTTGTGCAAATAACTGATTTCTTACGCCTATAACGGCAATTTTTTCAGCTTTATACCTGCTCAGCATTATGCACTTTTTAAACGAATACTTTCTTATATATATATATATATATATATATATATATATATATATATTGCGTTATTAAGACATGAATAATTACCATTTTTAAAAACAAGTTGTAACGACGCATTTCAAACTTTCTCTGTTTTAAACACAATGAGGAATTACCAAATTGAAGAGTGCCTTCATTAGTCATTCTTATTTCAATAGCGAAAGAGAGTGCATCATAATTTACTCTATGATCTAACGCCCTTAAATTGTTCAAATATTCTGCATGTAATTTTGTGAGAGTTTAGGAATAATAAAGAAGTTAGAGAAACAGTTTTGAAAATTCATAGTCTTTATAGCCAAGGTATTATTACAGACCACCAATTCCGAAAATGTCTTGATAGTTGAACCCAGACCAAGACACTCATCAGACCCCGATTACAATGCTTTAAACAATTTGAGGCAATACAATTCGCGAAAATGTACAAGATATTTTGAACTTAACCTTGAAATATTCTAAGTCATAATCTGCTGCCACTTGATTAGAGAGGAAAAGTGAGCAAGCAAGACGTTTGATATCGCAAGGCAACATTCAGCAAGAATCACAAAGGAAAAACTATTAGATTTTGGCGGCTCAGTTTTATCTCATGTTGAATATTTACTAGAACATGCATCAAGTAATTTCCATCTTGTTCGTTCTTTATATATGTATAAGTAAAGTTGGCGACCTAAGTCAAGGGTGACCTAAAGGCTCCCTTTTCAATAGATACGACAATGAGGTGTAGGGGAGGGTGCTACTCCATTCCTTGGATTGCTTATAATGCTGAGTGTTAAACAAGGAGGCATCAAGTACCATTTTTTGAGTCTTTGGTATGACTAGACCTTGGATTGAACCCAGATCATCCGGACCATTGGCAAACACTCTACTCATTAGGCCAATGGTCCAGTCAACAAAATAGATATATTGTCATCCACAGACAGACTATTTCGTTGTATCACAACTCTTCACTGTTGTTAGGAGTGTAGGACGCTTGATGCTGGGATCGAAACCCACCCAATTTCACGTTACACTTAGTACCATACCCCGCAGCCAACAACCAAACCAAGTCTGCCCTGGAATTATAAGGCACTATGTAGTAGCTCTCGTTTGTTTACATTTCTGCCTTATCGTATACCAGAGTGTTGAATTCATTTGAAGAGCTTTGCATTATGCAAGTGGCAGCCGTAAATTCGTTCACCAGAGTGCTGAACCTCCGTGGGGGGGCACACAAACACACACATATATATATATATATATATATATATATATGTGTGTGTGTATGTGTGTGTGTGTATGTATATGTACATGCATGTATATATATATATATATATATATATGTATATATGTGTGTGTGTGTATGTGTGTGTATGTGTGTGTGGTTAGGCAGAAGTCGCTCATTTAAGCATGCTTCATTAAATAATGAAGACAAATTTATCTGTATAATTTGTTTAAGATCCTTTCAACGTTTCTGATAATTGTCTTAGTTTCTGGTAGGAATTGCTAGATGAATTTTCCAAAATTGTCCCAAACGCTTTCAGACCGTTCATAGGCCATCATCCCGAAACCGCTTGGAAAATTCATCTACCAATTCCAACCTGAAACTAAGATACTTAAAAGAAAACTTGAAAGAATCTTAAATAAATTATACAGACAAAATTTGTCTTCATTATTTAATTATATATATACATAATACATATATATACATATATATATATATATATATATATATATATATATATATATATATATATATTTATATATATATACATGCATATATATATATATATATATATATGCATATATATATGCATATGTATGCATATATATATATATATGTATGCATATGTATGTATATATATATATATATATATATATATATATATATATATATACCTATGTGGATGCATATATATATATATATATCCTAAAACATTTGGCTCTTGAATTTCCAGGAAAGGAAAAATAGAATGATCACAAAGAGCTAAGGCCATTGAGTATGGAAGGTGCTTCACCTATGCAAAAACTGCTGCTCAAAAAGTACCAATATTTTTTAAATCAGTAAGTTTGAACTGTCTAGACAAGTAGATATTATCACCAAATTATATAAGCTTCCTCAAAATCTAAAATTACCGGGAAATCAAAACATGAATTTGTCTTAGCTGGAGCAGTGTCATTACAACTGTAAGATGGCACCACACAGACTCTAACAAAACACCTGGAAAAAAGTGTTGGATAGGAATTACACAATTTGCTGAACAAACCATAGAAACAGCTATCTAAAAAAACAGCTAAAGTACGGCAGCTTACGTCCTATCTTGTGAACCATTCATGATAGGTGAGTAAGATATCCAGAGAAAATAAGAACGAACTCGTAAATAACGTTCTCCAATGAACTCCTACACATGGGCACACCAGTACTGCAAAAACTTACATTCATCATCTCTGTGCAGACAATATCATCTAGAGGACTTCTCAAGTTCGAATGCTGACATGGTTGAATGACGAGAGAAAACGAAAAAAAAGAGAGAGGGAGAGTAAGGGAGAGAGAACGAAAGAGGGGGAAAGATATAGCGATAAAGAAAGAGAGAGAGAGAGAGAGAGAGAAAGGGAGATAAAGAAAGAAAAAGAAACAAAGCAGAAAAAGAGAGAAAGAGAGAGAGAAAGTGGTTTTATTTGGTTTGGTTTGGTTTGATTTTATGGCATATCAACCTTTGTAGGTTATTTAATGATAAATCCATTTTTTATTCTTATAAACAGTTCTATTCCAAACAAATCAGTTTTGCATAAGTACAGAGTTTAAATGTCAAAACAGTTCTATTTCAAATAATCCAGATTAGCATAAGGACATAGTTTAATTCTTACAATTCAATTCAGTAACAATTTAATTAATCGTCAGTCATTTATTTACACTCTGTTAAATGTCAAAACATTTTATTTAAAACAGTCCAGTAGAACACAAACATACTGTTTAAATGTCAAAATAGTTCTATTTCAAACAATACAGTTTAGTATAAGAACACAGTTTAGTTCTATTTAACCCATAGATAGGACTTTATTTGGTGCTACCACTATGGGCTAGAGTAATGGCAATAATGGGGTACTCCACATTCCTCAAATCTCCAGCATTACAAGAGCCTAACAATCAGATTGTTTACTGTCATATCCAGGACACTCTTTTGGAAAGTCGGAGTATAATACAGCTCCAGCCGACTGGGCCAAGAGAAAAAGAATGAGAGAGAGAGTGAGAGAGAGAGACCTTGATGGTGATGGTGATGAGGATGAGGATATAAGCTTCTAAGCTGTGTATACGTCTTCAGTTGAATTTTGAATTTTAGATTTTATAATTTAGAAAAATTAAAGCATCAATCTCGGTCCTTTTTGAGCACAACGTTTAGGTAAAAAGGAAGTTTAACTGTGATAGGTATGGAACGTAGGAAGTATATAATAAGGACTGAGAGCTGAATTTTTGGAGGGATCAGAAAGAAAGTACACTCTGTCTACGTCATGCCATCAGAAGCAGTGTTATACCAAGAATATGGTAATTCCAGAAAAAAATACCAACTGCAGTCAGATGGTGCAAGAAGACTGTTGATGACTGACAAAGATCGTAAGCCCCTAGTGAAATTACAATACATACTTATTCAACTGTCATTCAACGTATCCTTTAACATAATGTGCAACGAGAACTGCATTCCATGTGGTTGCATGGTCGTCAACTGACAATCTGGCATCAGTTGTTGCGCTGCAAAAATGGTAGATTCAATTTTATTACTAAAGCATATCGTTTCGTTCATACGCTTTCAATAAACATTACGTTCCCGAGTAGTTGAGAAAATTGAAAATAGGCAATTGCCTCTCTCTCTCTTTCTCTCTCTCACTCTCTAGATAGATAGATAGATAGATAGATAATTGCATATATATATGTATATATATATAAGTTGGCCGACCAGAAGTTTCCTTTTTCAATAGCTGAGGTGTTGGGGAGTGCCCTACTTCTTTTCTTAGGTTGCTAAGGATCCGTACCTTAGAATGGTGAATGCTCAGCAAGGAAGCATGAAGTATCATTTTTGAGTCTTTGGTATAACTTGACCTTTTATTGAACCCCGGCCTCTCGGACTACAGGCAAACAATCTATCCGTATGGCAATAGGGTGTTATATATATGCAATTATTTTATCTCTGTATATACAAACATATAAGCAATTACACACACACACACACACACACACACACACACACACACACACACACACACACACATATATATATATATATATATATATATATATATATATATATGAAGACCATTCAATTAATAAGGTTAGATTACACCAACTGCTTCTCTGCAGAGGGGTAAGACTTCCCCAACGAGTGTCCTGAAAATTACACTAAACAATTTGATGGTGAGGTTCGAGTGATGTTGGATCTTTGGGGAATGCAGAGCGCCCGTTCATCGCCATCGCTCTCCGGTCAAATCTGGCCCATACTGGTAGCGCCAGATAGGGTCTTGTCTATGGGTTAAATAGAACTAAACTATGTATTTATGCTAAGCTGAATTGTTTGAAATAGAACTGTTTTGACATTTAAACTGCGTACTTATGCTAAACTGAATTATTTGAAATGGAACTGTTTTTGTATGCTAAACTGGATTGTTTGAAATAGGATTGTTTTGACATTTAACTGTGTAAATAAAAACTATATTTATACTAAACTGAATTGTTGAATTAGAATTGTTTGACTAAGCTGAATTGCTTGAAATAGAAGTGTTTTTGACGATTAAGTTTGAACTTATACTGAACTGAATTGTTTTAAATAAAACTTTTTATTTGTATAAAAACGGATTTGGCATTAGATAACCAATAAAGGTTGGTATGTCATAAAACCCAAACAAACAAGCAAACAGTGAATAAGGGGATTTTTATCCGTAAATCTAAATTTTGTAGAGTTTGGAATTTGTTTACAGGAAAAACTTTTCCAATCGGGGAAAAAATATTTATTTTGAAGCTATTCAAAAGGGCGGCAAATTAAACATTATAATTCCATCTTGAACAGATGTCTTCTGTCATTAGATTTTTCGATGGCTGACATGTGTAAATCACGTGAAATTTACCGAAAAATGTTTACTGTGTAAGTAGAAGCCTGCTTTTGTAAAAAAAAAAAAAAAAAAAAGGTACAGATTTGCTAAACATGTGTTTGCAACAACGAGTCATGGAGGGGAAACCTACTAACTCTCCGGTAAGAAAAAAAAAACAAACAGATCTAGGTGCAGCGGTCATTGAAAAACTTCATGCCGTCAGTTTTTCTGCTACATGAAAGGATGCATCACAATTGATTTCCTTGAAAAAAGTGCAGCTAACGACTCAGAACAAAAAAATCACTGTATTTTTTAAATGCCTCTTGTGTATTATTCAACCCAGTAGAATACACAAACTGCATCTCAGCAGAGGGGTCAGACCCCATCAACGAGTGTCCTGCATATGACATAAAACAATTTGATAGCGAAGCTGTAGCCTAGGAGATTTGAGGATGCGGAGAATCCTTTTATTGCTATTGCTCCCACGTTCACTGTCACCCGGATTGGGAGCACCTGATAGGGTCATCTCTATGGGTCAAATAGAACAAACTATGTATGTAAACAAATCACTGATGTTAAATTGAGACTAATACTTGAAACCATTTAACTGTGTGCAAAAAAGTGAACAGGCTTGTTTAAATCACCCCCCCACACACACAGTAGTGAGCATAAAGATGAGAAGGATGTTAAGAAAAAATCTAATTGAGAAAAAAAGCCTTTTCTTAAAGCTTAATAGAACGTTTTATCAAGGAAAAATAAGGATATAAAGGTAACTTATGTAATTCCAAAATATAAAGCTCAATAAACTTATTTTGATAAACTTATAAGAATAATTATAAAACATTCGAAAAAAATAGATGATTAAAATAATCAGAACGATTAAATAAATTCGCAAAATTAAATAGATATTTTGTATTCTTTTTTAAAATTTGGGTGTAAGAATATAAAATAGTGTATTTTGCGAAATTACACAGGCTCTTCACCGGCTCCTGCGCTGTAAACATGGCGAAAAAATCTGTGACATCATTGAAAAGTTGAAAATTTATAGTCAAGTTATGTAATGAAGATAAAGTATCGATTGGGTATATTTCAAAGACTGTAGGGAAATCTAAAAGTGTTATTCATAGTATTTTAAGAAAACTTGAGGAAACTGGTTCATGCAAAGCCAAGAAACCACCTGGCAGGCCAAGGAAAAATTCAGATTGGTAATGAATAAAAAAAGGATCGATTTACGACAGCAACTGTCATCACTAAAAGATCTCTTGCTTACCTTGGCATTAAAATATCAAGGTACACTATTTCCCGAAGACCGAATGAAATAAATTCGAACAGTCGAATAGGTTCTATGAAGCCTTACATTTCTAAAAAGAACAAAATGAACTGATTGAAATTTGCCAAATGAACTGAAGAACAGTGAGACTGGGTCCTTTTCAGCGATGAGTCAAATTTTAATCTGTTCAGTTGTGACAGCAGTAGGTTCGTTCGACTCGTCCTAAGGAATGATATTCACCTAAGTGCACTAAAAGCAGCGTCAAATTTTAGTGTGATGGTGTTTGGCATGATTTTTGCCGCTGGTACAGGAATCCTTGTCATGCTATATGGTAAAACTAACGCAACTGTATACAAAGAAATATTGAAGAAACATGTACCTAATTTGAGAATTGCAATTAACCAACCAGCTGTATTTATGCATTGTGTTATACAGCGAAGTCTGTTGAGATATTTCTTTCTGAGGAGGATGCTACTGTTATGAAGTGGCCTGCCCAAAGTCCATACATGAATCCAATTGAGAATGTCTGAAAGTAACATAATGAAAGAGCTAAGGAAAAGAATCCAAGGAACGTCTAAGAACTATGGACTAATTCGAAAGGAGAATGGAAGAAAATATCCGTTGATGAATGCAAGATATTAATTCGCTCCTGCTGCAAAAGATGTCAAGCTGTTATTGAAAGTAAAGGTTTACACATCAAGTACTAATGAATTATGAACGCTATTTTCTTTGAGATATGAAATATACTAGTATAATTTTGTTAATCGTTCTGATGTCTTTGATTATCTCTTTTTTCGAATGTTAAATAATTATTCTTTTAACTTCATCAAAATAATTTTATTGAGCTTCATATTTTGAAATTATATAGTTTACCTTTATATCTCTATTTTTCCTTGATAAAATGTTCTATGAAGTTTTAAAATAAAAAGTTATTTCATATTTAGATTTTTTCTTAACATCGTTCCCTTAGCCAACGTGGTCCGCTTGTCGGCCGAGAGGTCTGAGATTTAGTCTAACGTAAAGTTGGATGGGTTTCAATCCCGGCTTCGAGCGTCCTACGTGTCTAGCCACACTGAAGAGTTCTGATAGAACGAAACAGTCTGTCTGTGGATGACAATATATATATATATATATATATATATATATATATATATATATATATATATATATATATATAAGCAGGATTTAGCATTAAATAACCTACCATAGTTGATATGCCATAAAACTAAAACAAACCAAACTAAACAAATCATATAATATCATTACTATTACTCTTTTGAGAGTTTTTTCACACTATCGTTAACCGATGGTTTCTTACTAAGGTTAGAATGACATGAAATCTCCTCAATCTCCAGGACTCTTCTCAGTATACTGGCCGATTGTAACAATGCTGTCGATGGTCTCCACTATTCATGTTATTTCCAAATCTTCCTGTCCCTGTATCAATTATTTGGTGTCTGTATCAACGGT
>OY757914.1:44656009-44738509 GCA_963585895.1 Sepioteuthis lessoniana
CATATATATATATATATAAGTAAAGTTAGCGACCATAGTCGAGGGTGACCCGAAGGCTCCCTTTTCGATAGCTACTACACCAAGGTGTAGGGGAGGGCGCTACTCCTTTCCCTGGATTGCTCCACTTTACCCTTGAACCGTACCTTATAATGCTGAGTGTTAAGCAAGGTGGTATCAAGTTCCATTTTTAAAGTCTTTGGTATGACTCGACCTGGGATTGAACCCAGGTCTCCCGGGCCATTGGCGAACACTCTAACCGCTAGGGGCTTTATCCATAACTTGATTATATATATATATATATATATATATATATATATATATATATATATATATATATAAATCTAGATGAGTGCTCCATGTATGACTATTGTTACATCACTTTTTCCTTACAGGTATACAACAAAGTCTTTTTTCGGACATATACGAAATGTAATTCCTCATTTGCTGTTCTGTAACCTCAAGTCTAACATGTTAAAAGTTATCTGACGAGACAGAGAGTATAATAATATTCTCCAGCGAAATAAATTCATAATGACAACTTAACCAGCTTTGATCTATCTTCTAAATGCACTATATATATATATATATAGCGGAAGAAAATAAACAATCCTCTAAAAATCGTTTGATGGTTAAAAAAGTACTAAAATGCGTGACAGCAGGATATTAAAAAAACTAAAACTATTATTATAATCTAATTATATCTCCTTATTATCCATTCAAGAAATGATGTATGGAACTAATTATAATGAAATTATAATAAAGAGGTGGTATCTGAATTTATTTCGGTTTATATATATATATATATATATATATATATACGAGAAAGTATCAGTTGAATATGTTCTCCTCGTAGTGAAACACGATCAGGAGAAATATAAATACTCAACAATTTTTAATGAACATACCGAAATATATTATTACTATATATATATATATATATATATATATATATATATATATATATATATATATATATATATATATATTCTTATGTATGTATGAATGTTTGTGTTTATATATATATATATATATATATATATATATATATACATATGTCTGTGTGTGTGTGTGTGTGTGTGTGTGTGTGTGTGTGTGTGTGTGTGTGTAACAATTTTATAGATCTTACTTGAGCTTATTCAAAACACACCTTTCGTTTTAACTTTGTTGCTTCCTCGATGTTTAAAAAGTGATAATTTAACTAATAGCTTATTCATTATTTTAATTTTCAATCTCTACTGTTTCCTACAGCCACAGAATAATGGACCGAGAGAAAAAAGGCAAGGAAATAGATTAAAAATATAAAAAAAATACTCGTTAAGCTTAATCATAATGGAGGAAGAGTCGTCGTGGTGTAGTGGCTAACGTGCTGAATTACGAAATCGTCGTAAACCAGTTCGAACTCTTGTTGCGATATTATGTTCCCTTTCGAATTAATTCCATCAGGAAAGATGTGATCTTCATCATATCCTCCCCAACCAATGCATTAAATATTACCACTGCTATTATTCTACAATAATGGCTTCGGCATTACATAACCAGCAAAGTTTGATATACCATTCAAACAAAGAAACCAGAACTGATCCTGATAATAATGACTGACAATACTTCCAAATTTTTCACAATTAATCAAATAAAACTTACTGAACAACACTTACAATAAAAGAATAGTGTTTTTTTTTTCTTTTTATGTATCCATTGAATATTGTATAGACTAAGTAATAAACGCCTTGATTTTCTGAGATAGTTATGGATTTTCTATTTTCCTTTTACTTTTTTTGAATAAATGCTGGACATTTGGATTTCATTTTTATCCTTAGGTCTATAACAAGTAAAACGGAAGGACCAGAATCTACGTTTGCCACTGAAACTTTACGCTATATCAAGATTTTTCTTTCCTTCGGTCGCTTTTTGTGTCTTCTCTTACACTCTTTACGCATTTGCATGCAAAAATAGAAAGAGGAAAAAGCAGATGTCTCCTTCTTGCAAATGTTTGGCCGGCCGCAAAATGGCTAATGTTCCGATTAAAAAGAAATCGGCCATAATCCATATTCGGTGAAGATGACGCCCAACAAAGCGCAAAACTATTCTGGCTTGTGCTTCCCGGTGGGTAAACGTCGCCCCCACAAAACCGAGGCATCTCACTTGGCACGTCATTGGTTTTTCGCGGGTTATAGAGTGCTAATGTTGTCGCAGCGTTTAAGGAAAATAACAGCTAAATGCGTTGACACAGCTGCGACTATTCAATCTGACTTCAGGGGAGAAATAGCGGAACAAATGTGATTATATATATATATATATATATATATATACGAGTGAGGACACACATTGTGATCATATCGTGGGTATATTCACACGCTTGGGTTGATAGATTGATTAATGATTGGAAGAACAGAAGAAGAAAGGAGACAGAATGCTTGCAAATCTGCCAAAGACATTTTTTCAATATAGTATGAATGAAAGTAAATCTGAAAAATCAGATTGTTATTGGGTACTCAAAATAAGTTTACCCCCTCTCGGGGGACTTAGAATACGCTGATTGTATCCCCTAAAAGTGGGCAAGAACAATCCAAAAACGGATGTCCTGGATAGGTGACTAACCTGCATCTGGTGGTGCAGCTCTTGTTCTGAAGAACTTAAGATTGTAGAGTAACCCTTCACTGTTACTATATATATATATATATATATATATATATATATATATATATATATATATATATATATATACCAAACCCACCGTACAAGTAATTTGGGACACATGGGTCAATTTTTAAGTGAAATTAGTCAGTTTGAATTTAGTGTCTTCCTTCTCCTCGACCAGTTGGTATACCAAGGTTAAAAAGCCAAGGCTTCATTACTATTAATCTATAACTGGAGAGGTAAATAGTCCAATTCGTATCTTTCCCAAAGGAATTAGCTCTATTTAAAATGCAAACAGACTCGTCCAAGTTTTGAATACAGTTTGCTGCATCCAATTCCGACGACGGTAACCATTCCACCTTGCACACCTACAAAAGAGCCTTTGATAAAATAAACCCAAATATTTTGGGCATAATAAAGATTGTTTTCATGAGATAAGATCCAGTTTTCACACAGCATATATCTATGGATGTTTACAAGTAAATACGGAATATACTTGCTTAGGTTTTGTTTGTTCAATGGCGTATCAACCGTTATGGGTTAATTTATGCCAAAGCTGTCCTAACGGAAGAACAGCAGAGATACTATTTTTTCCCACAGCTCTGCGGATTAGATCGAAAGCGAACATATTATACCGTCGCTGGCGTTTGAACTCGCCTACTTCGAGGCTGCAATCCGGGACTTTTAGCAATTAGAACGTGGAAACTACTCGAGCCCCAATAAAAAAAAAGCCCGTGGTGTAAGGGTTATCGTTGTAAGAAATGGACACGGCGACACGAGTTCAAATCCTGGACGAGATGGATTGCATTTCATATAGCACTAATACCCTTGGGAAACGTATGAATCCAATTATTCTCCCTCTAGCTATGGGTAAATAGTAGGGCAGACTGGGTTCTTCAGCCTTGGTGAGGCAACTAGTCTAGAAGAAGGAAAACTCTGAATTCAAACCTGTTAAACACCGCTTAAGAATTGACTTTGTGTCATATCCTGCCCGAGCGGAGGGGTTGGGTAAATAGGATAAAAAAAAAGCATAATACGTATTAATGCACACTTTCAAATAAACGCTGCAATAAATGACACTCGCTAATTCATGGGGATTACTATCGGGGATTCATCGTCTACAGCTTGTTCTGAAAGGCAGGTTTCTGCTTCGTCGTGAACTTTGTCAGTTTTCTCTGTCGAGTCCTAGGCTTTATTATTTTATGAGCCAGATGCTCTATCAGGCGCACAACCATCCCAGGAAAGTCAGAGCTTTCATTCTAAAAGACTAGTTGCCAACAAATTATCAAGGACGAACTCTCATTAATAAAGACTTAGCTAGAATATTTATGTGTTGTCTACTATTCGTGGAATATTGAAACTCAAAGTTCAGTTGATCTTTTGATTATTAGCCCCAAAATTGAAAAAGGAGAAAAAATAAATCATTCAAGAATTATAAGGAAACTTGGCAGAATCTAAAATTGTGCAAACAACAAATTAAAAAAAAAGATGTCATCCGCAAAATGTGTGAAAAATGTCTAGGAATATCAAAGAAAATATGGCGAAAATGCGTTTGTTTGTTTTTGTCCTTGTTGCTTTTTATCTCCTTTTTTGCTTTGATTTGTTTTTGTTTGTTTGTTTGTTTGTTATTATTCATAATCAATGATACAAGAGACGGGAAGTAAGAAGGAAACATATGAGAAGCTTGGTTGAAAGAAATGATGATTTAGTTTGAAAAATGAATGAAAGAATGCTGAATATAGAAATACAAAGAAAGAAAGAAAGAAAGAAAGAAAGAAAGAAAGAAAGAAAGAAAGAAAGAAAAAAAAAGAAAGAAAGAAAAGTCATGAAAGATGAAGAAAGAAAAAATGGATAAAAAAATCTGGTGAAGAAAAAAAGAAAGAAAGAAAAAGAAATATCAGTGAAAGAAAGATGGGAAGAAAAGTGAAAGAAAAAAAGAAAGTAAGAGAAAAGGCGGTGGTGAAGAAAGAAAGAAAGAAACAAACAAACAAACAAACAAAAGCAAAGAGAATGAATGAAAAAAAAGTTAGAAAAAAAATGAAAAAAAAGCGAAAGGGAAGGGAATCAGAAAAAGAAGGAAAATTGGGGAAGACAGCTACTGCAAGTGTCGGCATATTTTGTAGCAGTTTTCTGTTACTTCTTCAAGACACGCAGATATATATAATATTGTTTGAGAAAGTTAGCGAAAGAGAGAGAGAGAGAGAGAGAGAGAGAGAGAGAGAGAGAGAGAAAACAGGCGATAGGAAATCTTGTTGGAGAAAAGAGAAAACAATCTCAAGAGAAAGAAGTCCGTCTTTTGACCAGTTATCGTGCGTGAATAAATTTGCAAGATTTACGATATGTGCGTAGGCTTGAGTAATTCCTTGATCAAAACAGATGGAGAAAACAGAGAGGTGTGTGTTAGGGTATGTTCCGTTCATATACACACACACTCACACACACACGTATATATATATATGTATATGTGAGTGTGTGTGTGTTTTTTTTTTCTCTCTATGTGTGTGTGTATACATTCGTACATCTGTGTAAGTGAGATAGAGAGTGTTTTGACGTAATTATGAAAACTGAATTATATTGATCTAAAGAGTTAGGTTATATCTATGTTAATACGAAATTGTAAATTCAATGTGATTATTTGCAAAAAATACATATTTATAATAGGTTGACAGTGAAGGCGGATGGTAGGACTAGCTGAATATCTGGATAGACAAAGCTAAAAATTCACATATATCTAATTATCCACACACTCACCCACACACACACACACACACACAGATATATATATATATATATATATACATATATATAAAGAGAGATTCAAATGAGTATAGTATGCGTGCGATGAAGTGTATAACTTAGATACGTAGGTATTTATAAATAGATTTCTAGATTCTAAAATATTTTATTCAATGAGTTATGTTCTTTCTACATCGATATAATTTTTATAATTCATTTAGTGGATTTTTAGGAATCAAGGAAGATACATACATATGCGTGCGTGCGTGTGTGTACACACACACACACGCACGCATATGTATGTATCTTCCTTGTGTGTGTGTGTGTGTGTGTGTGTGTACCTATGTGTTTACCTAACTCCTAAACATGAGCAACGGAGTTTAAAAATTGACATTGTTTCGCTCAATTCTTTCTTTTCCCTAAGTGGTTGTCGTAACATGGTGGAAGAACTTAGTCTATCCTACTATTTGCCCATAGCTTGAGGAAAAACAGATAGATTCATACCTTTCCCAAGAGTTTTAGCGCTATGTGAAATGCAAACAGCGTAGATCAGCCGGGTTAATTCCCTACTGCAATCTATATACATTCATACCCGACAACTGATTTTCAGAAAATTCTTACCGAAAACACAATATCAGAACAACAAAATAACAAGCAAAAACTACTGATTCTCGAGGTGCTACATATTAGAAATTTACAACCCAAACTTAATAGAATTAATTATGAAACTAGTGGTAATGTACTTAAATGTCTTTAACTACTGACATTTTTTATAGAAACAAATTTGAAAATTAAACGCTATATAATATACCAGGATAAACGTTCATTCTTACAAATTTGTAATGTACATACAAAAGTTACCTCACTTTTGTAATACATCCTCCCATGATGATGGTCCAAAGTTGGGCCGAAAGTACGAGGGAAAAAACTAATTATGGATGGTTTATCTATCAATTCCCACCGAATATCATAAGATCGATAGGGCTATTCGAAAGGATAAAACAAAAAAAATATGTTGACAAAACATGTCTATAATGTTCAATCAAATATATCATCATCATCATCATGTCGTGCTGGTAGCACGGATATCCCTGACCCTCTCTCGCCACTTTTCCCTATCGTTCATCGCCTCAGGCAGGTCTTCTGGACAACATCGCGTATCCTCACATAATATGTATATATATTGTCACGTGATATCCCACGGAGACGATAGAAATAAGATTAATACTATCCTCCCGTTGGAATGAACAGTGGCAACCCGTCAAAAAAGTGACCGTTAAGAAAGAATGTAGGTCACAGAGTGGATATCAACAGGTGTTGGTACTTAGTAACCTCAGGTCGCCGGACACCGGAAAGGAGAGAGAAGCCAAATGATTGGCTGGGGCCCTAAAACGAAAGTGGCACCCTTCTCCCCGTCGGCGAAAAAAACGAGAAGAAATGTGAGTTGTTTGGCAGGGTTCGTAGCGGGCAGACGAACCATAGCCAGTATTCCGGGTTGAAGACAAAAGAATATCTGAGACATGAGGGACCCCAGGTTCTTCAAGCCAGTGTAAAAAAATAGAATAAAGTCTATTAGCCCGTGAAAGAAGGAAGATTCTCCAGTGGAACCCCGTCGAAAAATAAGATAAGTAACTTTGGGGCCATTTCTCCTTTATACCCAAACTTTATATACCACCCTCTCTCTCTCTCTCTCTCAGTTTGAAGAAACGAAAGAACAGGAAAGAAGAAAGACATTTATGTCCACGGACTGTTCAATTCATTATACATATTTGACACTTTGAAAGTGCATCTCTTTGTATAGTAAAGGATTTATGTATTTTAATGTTACCACGTGGTCGAAGTTGTTCTTTGCCGTATCTTCTACGAATTTGTCACTTCATGCTTCCTTTTCAGCTCCTATTCGCCTTATGTTATCTTGCTTAGAATTGCCCTATTAATTCCTTAAAAATATCACACGAGAAACCGGAGTTGCCGACTACTACAATATAATATTATTACGACAAAACCTATAGGTCCATATTCTTCCATAGGGGAAGGAAGGAAAGCGACCTGGTGGGTGTGTGGATAGTGTGAAATTTGGAACCCCTTGCCTGAGAGAAAAACTCTGAACGAGGACTTATTCTACAAGGGATCAAGTGCCAACCTGCCCCGTCTTCACACGTGCGAAAATAAAACCCCGTTCTGGGATAAAAGTAAACCTTTCGCGTCACAATATATATATATATATATATATATATATATATATATATATATATATATATATATATATATAGGGGTGGGTTGTCTAGCTTGGATAGTTTACGTGATGGGAGGCAGGTGGCCGTATAGTTGGTGCCTTGTGGGATGCTGCCGCCAGGACTTGCTCAACATTGCTCGCAGCATTCTTGTGTAATTGCCGTCTAGTTTCTTGTCCCGCCGTTTTGTTAGCGTCCAAGTAGTGCATCCATACAGCAGTATCGATAAGACCGCTGCCTGGAAGAAACTGCGTTTCATTTTATCGGTCAGGCCTGATTTCCATATGATCGATAGCCTATCGATAGCTGCCCAGGTAGGAGCTCATAAGTGATATACTCTTATGGTCCCCCACATATACCCGGGCAAAAGCAGGACGACCAGCTCGAATATACATTCAGCAGCCATATGAGGATACGGAATGTAGCCCGGAAGACCTGCCAGAGGCGATGAACGATAGGGAGAAGTGGCGAGAGAGTGTCAGGGATACCCGAGCTAGTGGCACGACATGATGATGATGATATATATATATATAGTATGTTTAACTTTAGAAATTGTATAGCTCAGTCGGCTGGGTATTTACCTCATTCATTTATGGCTTCCAAGTCATATTTATTATTATTTTTAACTCTTGCGATTTTTTTGTTTTTTTTTACTCCAGCTTCAGCTGATGGTCTTTCATTGGCATCAAAGTAACAGCAAGTCTCCTCAGGTCTCCATTGCTCTTGTCATTATTCTGGCTGATCTCAATCAAAGATTGGTCTCGATTCGTTCTTCCTTTTTCAACTCTTACATCTTCCTTGCGAATTCTTTGCGAACTGTTCTAAGTGCGCTAGTCTTAATTACTATCACCGTTATCCTCATGCTCCCCAGCTTTCTTAGTTCTCTGGTAAGGTCCAAGCAGGTATTGTTTTTTTTTTTTTTCTCGAATTCTTTGTCTCTTTTGTATTATTTTTAGTTATCATTAGGTTTGGTCTTCTGGACGGGATTGAGTCATGTTTTTGCATCTCAAAATCCCAAAGAATTTTATGCGTCTTATTCTCCAATTTGGATTCTCACACCGAAGCCTGTTTAAATATGTATAATTTTAAATACCGTTTTAAGAATCCTAAAACTTATCAGTATTTTTCCTATTTATGTTATTTGTGCACACACACACACACATATATATATATATAGTCATCCATACAATTTCGTTGTATCACAACTCTTTAGTATGGCTTTTTACGAAGGACGCTTCAAGCTAGGATCGAAACCCGCCTAACTTTACTTTAGTCTTAGTATTTTACCGCTCAGCCATTTATACAACCTACGTCAGCTTCAGAATTACAGCGCATTATGTATTAGCTTTCGTTTGTTTATATTTTGTGCTACCGAATACCGGAGTGCTCAATTCGTTTCGGGAGCTTTGCATTACGCGGGCGGCAGCCTTTAATTCCTTCACCAGAGTATTCAGCTCCCGTGCGGGGAGCGTATATATTTTCATCCATAGACAGACCATATATATATATATATATATATATATATATATCATGATGCAGTTATCAATTATTAAACGCATCTACGTACGTACTAATCTATCTCCCTGTCTGTTTGTTTGTCGCTCTCAATCGCTGTCTATGTCTCTCACTGTTTTCACCTTCTTTTACTTTCTCCATAAAACTAGCATTTGGTTTTATGGTCAAATTTCAGTTGCTTACATAGTTCCCAGCAGATCACCTTTCCTAACCACTTGTTTCTAGTCTTATACTCTTTTTTGCGCTAGTTTGTTACATTCGCTTATTATGTGATCGGTCGTTTTGTCTCTTTCACCACATAATCTACGTTTGATATTCTGTTGCGTGTTATCGATTTTGGCTATAGAGTAATATTCTGTAAACGATTATTATTATTATTATTATTATTATTATTATTATTGTAAGTTTTTCACACGAGGCTTATTTGGAGTCTTTTAATGAAATCTGCGTGACAAGTTTCCTCAGATCTCCCGGAGATTTCTAAGTATTCTACCTGATCTTAACTGTACAGTGATCTGGATACTATCGATTCTTCCACTGATATCCAATTCCCCAGTCTCTTTTCTGGGCCTCCGGAGAACCGTCTATGAGTACCAATTACAATGGTTATCACACTCACCTTCATATTCCAACATATTTTTAGCCCTTGAGCAAAGTCCCAGTATTTGTTTATATTTTCTCTTTCTATTTCTTTCCTCTCAGTGATCATCTCGAACAGCAAAATCCACGAAATGGCAAGTATTTTTTTTTTTTTTGGTATTAATTAACATAAGGTCTTGTCTTCTGGCCTTGATTAAGTGATCAATTAGTATCTCAAAATCCCAGAGAACACTATACGTCTCATTTTCTAGGATAGATTTCTGCATATACTATATGTCAATATGATTAAAATTTAATCGCTTACATAATTTCCTGTGAATTATATTTCCCACCTAGTCATAACTCTTTTCGATATTTTTCAATGCTAGTTTGCAGCATTCACGTATTCTGTGATTATCTGTTTCATCTTTCTCAGCATAACCAACACATAGTTTTCTGTTGTTTATTATCATTTTTTTTTTGTTTTATGGAAATCGAAAAAAAGAGGGTGAAGACAAACAGAGAGAGAGAGAGCGACAAACAAATTGACAAGCAGATAGATTAGCTCGTATGTAGATGCGCTTAAATAAGTAAGTAAAGTTAGTCGAGGGTGAACCGAAGGCTCCCTTTTCGATAGCTACTACACCAAGGTGTTGGGAAGGGCGCTACTCCTTTCCCTGGATTGCTCCACTTTACCCTTGAACCGTACCTTATAATGCTGAGTGTTAAGCAAGGTGGTATCAAGTTCCATTTTTAAAGTCTTTGGTATGACTCGACCTGGGATTGAACCTATGTCTCCCGGGCCATTGGTGAACACTCTGCACCGTATGCACGTCTGTGTTTCTGTGTGTCTGTACAAATGACAAAAATAGAAATAAATACTGATAAGTTTTAGGATTCTTAGAACTTATATTAAAACTGTATTTAAAATTATGTGTACATAAACATGCTTCTACATTAATTTAAATATACGTACTTTAAAAGAATTAAACCGACATAGATAGATAGATAGAGACAGACAGACAGACTGACAGACATAAATACACAGTGAATACACCTAGATAGATAGATTGATAGATCGATACATACTGAAAATAACCATGATAGATACATGGTTATTTTCAGTATATATCTATCTATCTATCTATCTCGGTTTATTCACTGCGTATTTATGTATGTCTGTCATACATATATACATACATACATACATATTAATAAACCGAGATAGATAGATAGATACATACATACATACATACATACATACATACTGAAGAAATGTCAGTTTTGTGCAAAAAGAATCTCGAGAATCTGGAAATTTTGTATCTGTATTTTTACATTTATTGACCAATCAGCGTTTTTGCAGTATTTTTCAAAATCTATTTGAGACTCGCAGACGACAATATTTGACTTGCTATTCAAAATGTGAAGGATCAAAGCCCAGAATTATTTTAGTAATCTTTTCCCTCTTATATTGTTATAAATATATTTCTAAACATTTCGAATTATAGCTAAATCATTATTATCTTTAATTTAATTTCGAGCCTACTTCAATCTTATAAGCACTAAAATAGATACATCCTTGAGTTGGTTTATAGATTTATTCCGAAAACCTACTGAAAACGTACGACTTTGGCTCTTTTGAGTGAAAATCTAACATTCTGATCCTCTAAGTTGCATTTAATTTCAACAGCACTTAATTATGTTAAATCAAACGAAAATGTTTTCTTTATATAAATACTGGTCCATTGGCCTAGAGGTTAAAGTGTTCGTTAATGGTCCGGCAGACCGGAGTTCAAGCCAAGTTTGAGTTATAAATGGTACTTGATACCTCCTTGCTTAACAGTTAGCATTATAAGTTAGGGATCAAGGGTAAAGACGAGCAATCTGGGGAAAGGAGGTACACCTTCCTTTACACCTTGGTGAATGGCTATGGAAAATGGAACCTTCGGGTCGCCCTTGACCACGATTGCCAACTTTACTTTTTACTTATAAAAATATTCGAACTTCCATTGCAGTCTCTCCTGTTTAGAGCATAAATATACATTCTCCCCTTCATAGTGACATACTCACAAATAGATCATTTACTCAAAGAAATTATATTAACTAGATTTAGACAAAGCAACTACTACATTTCGTGCATGAACTTTATTTTCTTTAATGTAGATATTGGGAACTATTTATGTTCTAATATTATCTTTTTTTACAATCAAAGACTTAATAACTTTTCAACAAAATTTTCATTCAAGTTGGAGAAATAAAATTTATTCATTTTGTAGGTCGGTGTTTTATTCAATAATTTACAGTGTTATCGGAATATATATTGAGACTCGAGCGGAGAATTACCGCTTGTCACTTACAGACAAATAAAAAAATTGTTTTCTTATGAATTAAGCACTCCGGTAGCCGATAAACGTATATATACGTAAAAATCCTTTCGCTCACGCTGAGTATGACCAAGGCTCTGCAGTACGATATCTGATTGGCGTAAAGTCAGCCGGGTTTAAAGCATCTCGTGAGTCTAGCATCTCTGAAGAGTTGTGATACAACGAAATTCTGTCCGCAGATGACAAAATATATATTTATATATGCATATGTGTGTATATGGACAATATTTCTTCGTTAATACCTGTTTGATTAAACAATAAAGACATCCTTTGTTTGCATATTTCTGTATTTATCCTATCGAATCGCAGCATCGATTTATACACATACCTCTGATGATGGCCCAAGATCGGACACTAAGTACTAGGGAACCAATTAATTATGGGAGGTTTATTAACCAATTCCCACCGCTGGATACCATCAAATCGATTCAGTGACTCAAAAAAATAAATGCAAAAATGTGTAGTCAAACGATGTATATATTGTTTACTTATATATATATATATATATATATATATATATATGGGGGAGTTTTTATCCTTTGAAACAGATGCAATTACCATCACTGTAGTGATCAATTCCCATAAATCTATTACATTCTATTTTGGACTAATACCCATAGGAAAGGTATGAATACCCTTATTCCTCCGGCAGTGGGTTGAATAGTACCACCTCTGTCATTCTACAAAGGTGTCTTTGGTATCAAATAACCCACGAAGGTTGATATGTCATTAAACAAAGAAGCCTAAACTGAAATGCTTATAACTAAAATAAAATTGTGATCATAAATTAGAAAAATGGGAATGAGTTTTTCTAGTCTTATTAGAAGTGACAGTATGATGCAACAAGAAAAATGTTTAAGAGTTTTCTTCTTTCTGGATAATCTTTACAAAGATTCTAAATGACCCTCGTAAGATATCGACAATTCCTTTTTGTAAGCAAGTTTCAATTCGAGTCGCACTATAACGTTCACTTTCGAATAAAAATCCTTGGGAAAGGTATGACTCCTCTTATCGCCACCGCTAAGGTTGAATAGTATCCCTGCTATTCTTTTATAAGGATGGATCTAGCATTAAATAACCCGCGAACGTTGATAAGTCATTAAACAAAGAAAGCACACGAAAGTGCTCAATACAAAAATATCGTAGAGTTGATACCTTAAACACTCTTAAAATGTTTAACATATACACCCAAAATTAAGAACACATTGTCAAGTGTTCTAAAAGCAGATATAAAAAGCTAAGTTGATACAAAAAAAAAACACTTCATTGCTGTAGCTTCTCATATAGCAAATCAACTCTTAAAAACGATTTTAAAAAACATTTTTTAAAAAACATTTTTCACCAAAAATCTTTCTCCTAACGATACCCTAAGGTCGAAACTTAGTTGAGAACAATCAAATTTCAAATAACACAAAAGAAATATTCCTATTTCTCTTAACACTTATTTCATCTGATATATATATATATATATATATATATATATATATATATATATATATATATATGTGCATGCATTTTACTTTAAAACAAATACGGTTCATATAAAAACTAAAAAAAATCAGTGACAAAATAGTGAATAGGATATTGCTCAATACAAAAATGCCTAAGAGGCAATATACCACGAATATCATTAAAGAGAAAATGATAATAACAACAGCTAAACACACAAGTCTCACAATTTCTTCATCATCAGGTAAGTGTTACTCACACACCAACACTTTCTGAGGTTGTTTTTTTTTCTTTTTCATAATATCATATATATTTATACGAAGGTTATTCAAAAAGTTCCAGTTCTCGCCGAGAAGATTCATAGCTGAACATTTTTATTGTGGCAATATATTACGACTTCTTATTAAACTAGATAAATTAACATAGATTTCTGTCTAAATTTCAGCGCAGGTGTTTAACAAATCTGAACTCTGGGCCAGGCTCACAACTTTTTGAACGAACATTACCTGTGTATGTGTGCGTCTGTTTGGTTTGGTTTGATTTGTTTAATGCCATATCAATCTTCGTAGATTATTTGATGCCAAAGCCATTCTCCTAGAAGAACAGTAGTGGTACTATTTAACTCATAGCTGGGGGGATAAGGAGGTGCATACCTTTCCAAAGGGTATTTGCCCGAAAGTGAACGCAATAGTTCGACTGGAGTTCGAACTCGCTTACTACGATCCCGCAGTTCAGCGATTTAACCATTACACCACGGGAACACCATCTATGCGGGTCAGTGAACCCATATGCGCAAGAGTGTGTGTGCGCATGCGCATCTGTGTTTGTTTTTACAAATGGGAAATAAAACTGCAACATCCTAGACATGATTCAAGTTCCTCAGGATTGAATCTGTGGGTTTTATCGTTAGATTTACAATAAATCATCACATATATGCGTGCAAGTTTCAAAACAGGGCCGTCTCATATATAATACACAGTATATTCTCTATCTTCTCGTGCATGCATAATCAGTGTCCTGTTATGAGTTGTACTACGTCACGAGAGGATCGGAGTCTTATAAAACCCAAACAGAATATCTATTATCTTCTAGCATGAACTGAATGTAACCTGGTAATAATCGGTACTATAAGTCAGGGTGTTTGAATATTTATATCAGTACATATATATATATATATATATATATTCATAAGCAACATACTCCTGTGGACCCCCTCATATGGACGAGTAAAGGCAGGACGACAAGCTAGAACCTATATGCAACAACTCTATACCGATACAAGATGTCGTCTTGAAGACCTACCGGGAGCGATGGATGATAGAGATGGGGAATGAGAGAAGGTAGGGTAGATCCGTGCTGGCAGTTCGACATGATGATGATGAGGATGGTGATATTTATATCTGTTGATATATACATATCATATGAATGCCAATCTATCTATCTATCTATCTATCTGTGGTATAAAAATGTAAACAAACGGACGCTGCTGCTGTTGGTACATAAACACCTTAAAAATTCCCTTAGCCAACGTGGTACGCTTGTTGGCCAAGCGGTCTGAGACTTAGTCTAACGTAAAGTTGGATGGGTTTCGATCCTGGTTTCGAGCGTCCTGTGTGTCTAGCCACACTGAATAGTTCTGATAGAACGAAACTGTTTGTGGATGACAATATATATATATATATATATATATAAGCCCTATCGTCTGGGGCTGAAGACAATGCCGACGGCACAACTACAGAGGGTTAAGTCCGGCTCAACGAGTATCCTGGCATGCCAGTAAATTACTTCTAGTTCTAGAGCTTTGGGTAAATTTGAGAACACTTTCATTGCAATGACTCCCAGATCCAGTCTGACCCAAATTGGTTGTACCTGTTAGGTCCTCATCAGTGGGTCAAATAGAACTTTTCAATCATTTATCAACGATATGCAAATCACTTACTCTTCATTGGAGTACTTGATAAATGGAAATATTGGTTTTTGGATTAGACTACTTGAAACCATTTTATTATTCGAAAAGAAATGAGCTCTAACAACTCTTTTAAAGATAAAGTTAACCAACAAACTATTAATAAATCATTTAAAAAAAAACAGGATTTGGCATTAAAACACAAATCAACATACACATGCACACACATGCAAACACACACACACACACTCACTCACAGTGTTCGACAATGGTCAGGGGTACCTGGGTTCAATCCTAGGTCGTGTCATACGAAAGACTTTAAAAATGGTACGTGATACCTCCTTGCTTAACACTCAGCAATGTAAGGTACGTATCGAGGGTAAAGTGGAGGAATCTAGGGAAAGGAGTAGTGCCCTCCCCTACACATCAGTGTAGTAGCTATCGAAAAGGGAACCTTCTGGTCACCCTCGACTACGGTTGCCATCTTTACTTTATATATATATATATATATATATATATATATATGTGTGTGTGTGTGTCTGAGTGTGTGTGTGTGTGTGAGAGAGAGAGAGAGAGAGAGAGAGTGTGTGTGTGTGTGTGTGTGTGTGTGTGTGTGTGTGTGTGTGTGTGTGTGTGTGTGTGTGTGTGTGTCTACGTACACCTTTTCCATTATTTTGTAAAAATGTACGCTTCTTTTAAACCTGAGACACCAAAATTGTATAATTTATTCTGAAACTTTATTCTGTTAAAACCAATATGTTTCTCATTATTTATTATCAATCTCATTATCATATATACTCAATTGCCAAAGGGGGTGTCCTCGTGGTGTAATGATTAACGTGACGGACTGCGGAATCGTAGTAAGCGAGTTCGTACTCCAGTCGCGCTATTACGTTCACTTTTGGGCAAATACCCTTGGGAAAGGTATGAACCCCTTATCCTCCCAGCTATGGGTTAAATAGTACCACTACTGTTTTTCTAGGGGAATGGTTTTGACATTAAATAACCAACAAAGTTTGATATGCCATTAAACCAAACCAAACCAAAATCAATTGCCAAAAAATTGCCATAGTTTAAAACTAAAAGTAAATTAAAATCATCTAATAGGTGTATATATTTTCGGATTGATGCATCTTGGTAATTTTACTTACAGAGCTTCAATGCAATAGATATTGACAACAAGTAAGTCCTTTGATTTTGTTACAACGTTAAACATGAAATCTTGTTATCATTAAATGAGACGAAAATTAACTTCGCTTCGGGTTTTTGTATATACGAGTGATACTGTATCAACACACACACACACACACACACACACACACACATATATATATATATATATATATATATATATAAACTAACAGACAAAAGAATTTGACAACCCTCAAAAATTTTCATTTCTCGTCCTAAAAGTATTATCTTTAATGAAACAATTTAAGCATCTTAATGTATTTATGATACTAAATACAAGTCTCCCTCAGTAATTTTGACGTAAGTACAACCAGATATCTTTTGAAAAATTGATTTGAAGAGGCTTTTCTTCTTTAGTATGGAGTATGATTAAACTTTCAAGAGATATCAGGAACGAGACAAAACTAGACAAAAAGACGGGGGGTAGCTCAAAAGCAACAAGAGCAGAGAACAATTTAATCATCTTCATCACCTTGCATGACAGAAGACTAACTGTTCCAATCATCATTGCACAACGGAACCAATGATATGAAAAAAATCTGTCAACATGCACTGTGAGAAAACTCTATGAAGCTGGATTATCTTGCAGAATTACTGTCAAGAAACCACTGTTGAGGAATCAAAACAATGTAAATCAATGTTCGAAATCTTTCGGTTCAATAGAGTTGGTGATAGGGCCGTGACCCCCTGTATCACAGCAACCGTAAAGCATAAGTATTGTTTGTATATTTCCCTATCCATTTTTCTTACCACAATCTGAAGAGGTAGACTGCCTGATAGTAGCCCGCTGAAATAAATTTATAATAGAAAAATGACGGTTCTTTGAGTTTTTCTTCCAATTATATTACAGATATAAATACTTTTAATGAAATTGTTATATATTTAATATTACCAGTTATACATTGAGCCCTGCTGGAGAATTATATGAAACCTCTCATATATTCTTAGTTTGAATAATTCCAAACTCATCGTTTCTGGACATATATATATATATATATATATATAAGATGCAAACGGAGAATTTAACTGCTATTTTCCCAGCATGTAGACAAAGAAAGAAGCCAGAAAATGTCTGTCTGGGAAGAATAATCATATTGTATTAGAAAAAGGTAAGAATTTAGCACGACAATTATTGCCGTATAGTCCAATCAAATCATTGTCTTGTCGTCGGGGCTTAGAATATGCTGACTGTATCCCATGCAGAAGAATAAGACCCTCCAAAAAAGGAGATGTCTTCATTGTGACACTAAATTGCATGTGAACGTAAGATTCCAGATCTTGATATCTAGGGAGTGGGCAGTACCTGTTTATTGCCATTAGTCCCAAGTAAATTCTGACTAGAAATAGTAGTACATGATAAGGTCTCGTCTGTGGATGGAATATTTCTTTTTAATAAATTATTCGTATTCCATCGGACTGTGTGCAAAATAAGATAAAATCGGTTAAGAAAATACTACCCAAAAACTGTAGATATAAACGTACAATGACGGCGATTCTTCTAATACAAGCATAAAATAAACCTATAAGAATTGAAATGCCGTTAAACTCAATCACTCAAAAAATCAATCAACTGTCTATCACTTAAAACCTATTCTAAGAAGTAATAACTATTAGAACAATGATCATTAAAAATTAGCAATAGGATTTCAAAAGTAACTTCCCGACAAAGATCACCTCTAAATAATAATAATAATAATAATAATAGAATGCAATAAATGAGGAATTCAGTAAATTAGTGCAAAGATAGTATAAGACGAGACACGACTGGGTGGGAAAGATGATCCCCCTAGGAATTATGCAAGAGGTTTAAATTTAACAAAATGGTATATGCACAATCTGTCCTAGAAAATGAGACGCACAAAACTCTCTGGGATTTCGAGATACAAATGGCTCACTTAATCTCAACCAGACGACCAGACGACTAGACCTCGTTATAGTCAACAACAAAAAAAGAGAAACTGCTTAATAGTCAACTTTGCCGTTTCGGCTGACCACAGGGTAAATCTGAAAGAACGCGAAAAGAGAGATAAACACCAAGACCATGCAAGAGAACTGTGAAAACTTTAGAACATGAAAGTGACGGTGATACCAAATGTCATTGGCGCACTCGGTACAGTTACCAAAGGTTTGGTACAAGGACAGGAGGACTTTGAAATAAGAGGACGAGTAGTAACAATTGCTGAGATCGGCCAGAATACTAAGAAGAGTCCTAAAGACTAACTCAAACTCCAGCGGAAAACAATCAATAAACACTTGTGTGAAGAACTCTAAAATGAGTTATTATTTTTGCCATTATTAAGAGAGTTCATATGAAGAAAACAGTGTTGCCTATTCTTCTTTGCTGTGTTCACAACTTTTCCCGAACGAATCATGAATTCAATAATGTAAGTAAACTCAGAGAAAAATCCGCCCTCGGCGCCACCCAGTGCAGTGGTCCCCGGCGAAGAAACAGAAGTACCAAGTGGGTCTCTGAATATGGTCATTATAGCAGTCCTCTGTCAGTTTGTGTCCGAGTCCTTCGTCTTTGTCTCTCTCTTACACTTACAGTCATCTTCGACCCTTCCAGAAGTAATAAAGAGAGAAATATATTTTTATATATAAGTGTTATACCTCTTCATTATGTCGATATATAACAGTGAACCACACTTTCCAGAGCTCCAAAGCTGAGGCTTGACCATCAAATGTAGTTTAATGTCACTCCCAGGACCCTTCTTTCTGAGAGGGTCGAACCCATCAGCCGGGGAAAGAAACTGCTTACTCTAAATAAAATTCACTAAGCTTTATTATTAAGGGGTTTCGGACTATTATCTTCATCCAAAAGATATGTAGTCCATATGACATCAGGACAGTATTCACAAGTGGTTCAACTCTCTGGAGGTATCTCTTCCGGGTCAATCCACCAACGGAATTCAACATGACCAAGAACTGTTTTTACTCCATCCCTTGCAGTTGTGGTAAAATATACAAAGATGAGACAGGTCGCCCTCTAAAATAAGGCGAGAAAAAATTCGGAAGGCAGCAGTACGAGGTGAAATTGAAAAGTCAGGTATGGCTGACCATATATGGAAGGAATACGGAAACTACCTGTCCTTATGAGATAAAGTTGAAATAACTGATCGGGCTGAACATTGGAGGATTAGACACCTTAAGGAATCAACACATATGCTGGACTACAATGATCTGCTGATTAGACCAAGTATAGAGTTGAATACAATATGGGAACCGATAATTAAGATGGCTAGATGGGAAAAAAAGGTGAATATGAGCACAGGTAAAAATCATGCATAATAGTAGTAATTCTAGTCAAGTAAAAACATTAAGTTGATAAATCCTAAAAATTCACTCTGAATTGTCCAGCAGGACACATGGCGTAACGGTTATAGGCGTTGGTCCCCTAAGCTTCTAAGGAGACAATCATCTGGAGGTTGCAGGTTCAACCTTGACTGCTGGCGAGTAACAATACAGGAATACTTAGCACGTATACCCGGTTATGGCTAACGGAATCAGAACAGGTGACCCCCCGTGGATTCAATAAAGGACGTAGTTCGAAGTTCCGTGAAGGTTCCCCAGTTCGACAAACACCTGAAGAAGGCCGGAGGACATATCAGCCGAAAGGTTGTGGAAATAACCATAAAGATAAAGACAATAGTCCGAAAACTCTTGATGATAAAAATCAACAAGCTTCGTCTCAGAAATTTAGATCACTAAGCTTTATATGAAATTAAAGCAAGACGAATAGTGTGAGAAAATAGTAACGACATACATGGCTACGATAGGTCTGAAAGACATGATAATATATCGGGTGAAATTGAATTTTATCTTCTACAAAACCTGCGTCTCTCGTAGCTTACATGTTAAGCAGCTGGTGCCGATAAGAAGAATTGTCTGAGGCAAAATAAGACATGAGTTTATCTCTCACCGAGAACTTACTCTATATTTCTGTTTCTTATACCTTTTATCTTTGTCACAAATTCCGGCATTAAATAACCCGACAAAGTTTTACATACTATAAACTCGACCCACCATCAAACCTTCTAAGTAACGAACAGGCTCAATGCCAGTTAATCTGGGTGATTTAACCAGTACCGATTATTTAAACCAGACTTAGCAATGAATTATAAACATAGCAAATTTGGTTGTTCTTGTATGCAGGTCTTACATTTTATAATGTAAGTTGTAACCTGAGTTGGGGGGCATTTCGTGTTGTAATAGCTAAAGTGCTGTAATTGAAGAAAGCGAATTCGTATGTTAATTAAACCTAATACTGAAGGAATTTCATTTTGTTGTTTGATTTGGTTTTGGTTTTATGGCATACCTATCATTGTAGCTTATTTAATGCCAAATTCATTTTATACATCTAAACAGTTCCATTTCAAAGAATTCAATTTAACATAAGTACCTTGTTTAGTTCTATTTGACCCACAGATAAGACCCTATTGAGTGCTATCACTCCGGACCAGAGTGGACCTGGCAGAGATGTCGATAAATGGGTACTCTGCATTACCCAATGCTCCAGTATTACTGGATCCTCACCATCAGATTGTTTAGTGTCATGTCCAAGACACTTGTTGGGGGAGTTTTACCATTCTGAAGAGTTTCGGTCGGTATATTTTGCAGCCCCGGTCGAGTGGGCCTGGTGGAATTTAAGAACTCATAGCTTTCCATGAAAGAAAATTTAATAACGCAACTGAGGTGTGAACTCGCATACTATGATGTTGCAGTCCTGCATGATGGAACTTTTCCCATTTTTTTTCTTTATTTTTCAGGTGGTATAGTGAGAAGCGTTGTTTTTCTTTTGCTTCATGGTATATCAACCCTTGTCGATTATTTAATGACAAAACCATCCTTGTTGAAGAACTAGATCTAGTTGGTTTCTTTCCTTTGAGCCATGTCAACGTTTGTGGGTTTTTTAATCTTTGTTGAAGAACGAGAAAGATTTGGTTTCTTTGTTTACTGGCATATCAACTTTTGTGGGTTATTTAATGCCAAAAACATTCCTGTTGAAGAACTAGATAGAGTTGGTTTCTTTGGTTAGGGCCATATCAACCTTTGTGGGTTATTCAATGCCAAAAGCATCTTTGTTAGAGAACTAGAACGATGAAAGATTTGGTTTCTTTGTTTAGTGGCATATCAAATTTTATGTGTTATTCAATGCCAAAACCATCCTTATTGTAGAACTAGATAGATTTGGTTTCTTTGCTTAGTGGCATATCAACCTTTGTGGGTAATTCAATGCCAAAACCATCTTCGTTGAAGACCATCTAGGGAGATAAAGGGGTTTATTCATTTCTCAAGGGTAATACTTCAAAAGTGAACTTGATAGCACAACTGAAATTCGAACTTGTTTACTACAATGCCTCAGTCCAACACATTAGCCACTACACCACAGGGTCTTCCGACTTCCTGAATTCATTTTCTAAAAAAAAAAATTAACTGATGAATAATGGATGTAAATTCTAATAGAACCTATAAATGTGCACATTGTTAGATGCAGCTAAAGTGGCATGAGTACTTATAAGTATTCGATAATAAGCTGGTTTTAGTAAATGCACCAACCATAAATGTTCTCAATGGACAAATATAGATGTGAAAGAATGTATTTTAATGAGTAGACAAGTTCAGTAAAAGTGCAAAAGGTGATGTTAAGAGGGGGAACAGTAATGGAAAATCAGAATTGTGCATTTAAAGGTTGACTCGTACACCACAGACAACGTACAATCATCAAAATATATATTAACTCTCCATGTAAGATAAAACTAAGCCGATTAAAAAAGTTTATATTGGTTAACCTCTTTCTTTTTATCCATCTATCGATCAATTGTTAGTTTGGTTTTTATGGCATATCAACCTTTGTAGGTTATTTAATGCTAGATCCATTTTCATACAAATCAACAGTTCTATTTCAAACAATTCAGTCTAGCAGAGGTACCCAGTTTAATTGTCAAAAACATTTCTATTTCAAGCAATTCAGTTTAGTTAAACAATTCTAATTCAAACAATTTAGGTTAGTATAAGCATAGCCTTTGATCACACACAGTTAGATGTCAAAAAAGTTATATTTCAAACAATTCAGAGTACAGTTTTAACGTCAAAAACAGTTCTATTACAAACAATTCAATTCAGCATACAAAAACAGTTCCATTTCAAACAATTCAGTTTAGGAAAATTACGCAGTTTAAATGATGAAACAGATCTATTTCAAGCAATTCAGATTAGCACAAGTATGCAGTTTAAATATCAAAACAGTTCTATTACAAGCAATTCAGTTTAGCATAAGTACACTGTTTAATTCCATTTGACCCTAGATAGGACCCTATCAGGTGCGACCAAAGTGGACCTGGCATTGATGGGAATGAAGGGTTCTCCGCATTCCCGAAAGCTCCAGTATGACTGGAACCTCGCCATCAAATTGTTTAGTGTCATATCTATGACACTCGTTAGGAGAGTCATATCCCTCAGCAGAGATGCAGTCAGTTTATTCTACAGCCCCAGCCGATTGAGGAATGTATCCATCTATCTATTTATCTCTCAATATATATATATATATATATATATATATATATATATATATATATATATATATATAAGTGTTATTCAATAAATAAGGTGGATTTTATAATTGCAAAATAATCTCAGAATCTTTTCGCATAAATGTAAACTCTTCACATTCTTTGCATTCTTTAAAATTGAATTTTAAGAAAATGTTATCTTAATCCAGCGTAAATATTTGTTTTGCAGCGATTCAAAATGGCGGCAAAGTAATCCTAATGCAGAGGACTCTCATCAAACTTTGGTGGCTGAGATGGGCAAATCATGTGAAATTTACAGACGAATGTGCAATCTGCACGGAAAAGCGATACTTTAGTCAATAGCCTGTATTGAATTCCTTTTGTTGGTGTTTGCGGCATTTGCTTGTTATCTGACTGACTTTTTCCTCTCTGTCATCACAAAACCTAAACTTGCTATTCTCCTGAGTATTAGCAATTTTTACTTTGACATAATTAGTCCTTTTGGCATTATTTTGTTCTGTTATTAAAATGAATTCATTTTCTCTCTTGAGATTTCAGATTATTATTATCATTAGTATTTCACTCTTTGCGGGTTTTTCACATTAACGTTAACTTGAGAGTTTTCGATGGAGTCTGAGTGACTGTAAGTCCCCAGGACTCTTCTCAGTATTCTGACCAATCTCAACAATGGTGTGGTCTAGATGGTCTGGATTTTGCCTCCGATTTGCTACTGTTCCAATCACCTTTCCAATCCTTTGGGGATCATTCCAAGTGCACCAAATACTATTGGTATCACAGTAACTTGCATGCTGCAGAGGGGTTTTTTTTTGTTTGTTTTTTTTAGTTTTCTACCAAGTTCCAAGTATTCGTTTATCTTTTCACTTTTTTTAAATTTTCCTTCTGTTATCCGCAGAAACAATAAAATCAATTAGACAACATTCTCTCTCTCTCTCTCTCTCTCTCTCTCTCTCTCTCTCTCTCTCTCTCTCTCTCTCTTAGATTATTCGATTCTATCTCAAAATCTCAGATAATTTTGTGCGTCTCATCTTCTACGACGGATTCTGGATTGTTTGTATACCATTTGGTTAAATTTCAATCTTCTGCTCAATTCCCAATGAATCACCTTTCCTACCAAGTTGTACCTAGTCTTGTACTCTTTCTGTACTGAATTGGTATAGTATGTGATCAATCGTTTTATTTCTTTCTTGCTGTTGTGTTGCGTGTAATCGATTGATGGTCTTTCACCGGAGTCTGAGTAACTGCTAGTCTCCTCAGGTCACCAGGACTCTTCTCAGTATTTTGGCCAATCTTAAAAATGCTGTAATTTGGATGATCTTCATTCGTCATCCGATTTCCAACTCTTCACGTCTTCTTTCCGAACTTTGGGGAGCGTTCCGAGTGCGCCACTAACAATTGTTCTCGCTGTCAACCTCAGGATTGCTGGAAAACTTTAAGTACTTGTCTCCTTTTTTCGCTAGGTTCTCTAGTTGTTTTTTTTTTGCGGGGGGGGGGTTTCTTGTCATATTTTTCTTGTTTTTTTTTCAGTTATCACAAGATCTGGTCTTCTGGCTGTGATTAGGGGATCCGTTTGTATCTTAAAATCACTGAGAACTTTGTGCGTCTTATTCTCCAAAATAGATTCTTGGTTATACATATACGATTTCGTAGTATGGTCAAATTTCAATTACTTGCATGTTAACCAGTGGATCACCTTCCCACCCAGTCATGTCTCGTTTTACACACTTTTTTGTGTAGATTTTTCGCATTCATTGTTATCATACTTATCAACCTCTCCGTTCGGGCAGGATATGACAGAAGGTCAATTTTTAAGCGGTGTTTAACAACTTTGAATTCAAGTTTTCCTTCTCCTAGACTAGTTGCCTCACCAAGGCTGAAGAACCTAGTCTGTCCTACTATTTACCCATAGCTGGAGGGAGAATAACTGGATTCATACCTTTCCCAAGGGTATTAGTGCTATGTGAAATGCAATCAGTCTCGTCAAGGATTTGAACTCGTGTTGCCGTGTCCATTTCCTAGGACGATAATCATTACACCACGGGCATCTTTCCCATTCACTTTTATGCGATTTCGTAACTATTACTTTATAATGCACACTTACTATTCTGTTTGTTGTATCTTATCTATTTTCGCAATAACATAGTAGTTATCCTATAGCTGTTGTTGTTGCTTTTGATGTTTTGTTCGACGACATATCAACCATGTATGGGTTAATTAACGCCGAATTACGTCATATTACTAAAAGTTCAAACAATTTAGTTTAAGCTATCGATCATATGAAAATCAGACCTGACCAATAAAATGAAACGCAGTTTCTCCCAGGCAGCGGTCGTGTCGATACTGCTGTATGGATGCACCACTTGGACGCTAACAAAACGGCTGGAGAAGAAGCGAGACGGCAATTACACAAGAATGTTGCGAGCAATATTAAACACGTCCTGGCGGTAACACCCCACAAAGCACCAACGATACGGCCTCCTGTCTCCCATCACGAAAAATATCTAATTTAGACGAACCAGACACGCAGGACACTGCTGGAGACGTAGTGAGGAGCTCATAAGTGATATACTCCGATGGACCCCCACATATAGCCAAGCAAAAGCAGGACGACCAGCTAGAACATACATACAGCAACTATGTGAGGATACGGGATGTAGCACTGAAGACCTGCCACAGGTGATGAACGATAGGGAAAAGTGGCGAGACAGGGTCAGGGATATCCGTGCTGGCGGCACAACATCATGATGATGATGATATATGTACAGTTTTTTGATTATACACAGTTAAATATCAAAAAAGGTCTATTTCAAGCAATTTAGCTTAGCACAACTACACAGTTTGAATGTCAAAACAATTCTATTTCAAACAATTCAGCTAGAGTATGAGTACACTGTTTAGTTCTGTTTAACCCATAGATAGGGCCCTAGCAGGTGCTACCACTCCAGGCCAGAGTGAACCTAGGAGCAATGCCAATGAAGGAATACTCCGTACTTCACAAAGCTCCAGCATTACTGAAAACTCACCATCAGATTGTTTGGTATCAAATCAGGACACTCGTTGGGGTAGGTGTTACCCTCTGGAGAGCAGTAGTTTACAGTATAGCAGTATTCTACCGCCCCAGCCAACTAGGCAAGGCATCTTATGGCGTTGCTTTGTGCTTCTACTATTATTATTGATCGTAGTAGTAGTAGTAGAAGTTGTTGTAGTAATATTCTTGAATTTCCTTAAGATTTTTTGAAAAACTTTCATTACATTCCTTCTAGGGTTTCTTTCAAATCCCCACTAAAATTCCAGTTAAAACTTCCCAAATATCCCTTTTAATACTTCGTCAATCTTCCTTCTAAAATCCCCGCCAACATTCCTTCCACGGCTTCCCTAACATTCCTTGTAAGATTTTGCTAATGTTCCTTCTAAAATTTCCCGAACTATCCTTGAAAGTCTTCCCTACAAATAATTCTAAACTTTACCGATTATTACTTCTAGGACGTCCGTAACGTTTCACTTAAAAATACTTCTCAAATTTTCTTTAAATAGTAGAAAAGATGGGGATGCAGAAAAGACTGCGCATGCATTTTTGTATCAGTGTGTGTGTGCTTGTTTGTGTAATCATGTCTACTTGTGTGAGTGTTAGAAATAGTTTCAAAGCATATTCATTAATGTGAATCTTTGAGAAAGAAACAAGGAAGGAGTTGTTGGCATTTTCTCCATTTTTTCTCGACCATATTTCATTTGAAAGCATCGCCACGTTCATTAATAATTTTCAGCAGACTCTCTTCTCTCGAAGTTGATTTATCTTCTCCGCTTGATGGGCAAGTCGCAGATTAAACTTCAGCTGATTCGTTTCTCCTTCCAACTTTTTGTAATGGAATACCAGGACCGGCCAAAACATTCCAAACTGGTCAACTTCAGCTATAAAACCAACATAAATCAGACTTGGTATACTTGTGTATACATTTAGCTAACCCATCGGCAGGATGCAACTGAGAGTTTATTTTTAAGCGATCAACAGGTTTGAAATTAGAATTTTCTTTCTCTGAGACTGGGTACCGTCCCAAAGATAAAGAGGCCAGTGTCATCTACTATTTATCCAAACCCGGAGAAAGAGTCATTGGTTTCTTTTGTTTCCCAAGAGTATTAACGCTGTGTGAAAAGCAAACAGCCTCCTCCAGTATTTGAACTCTGGTTTGGTTTGGTTTGGTTTCTTTGTTTAATGGCATATCAACCTTTGTAGATTATTTAATGCCAAAGCCATTCTCCTTGAAGAACAGTAGTGATACTATTGAACCCTTAGCTGGGAGGATAAGGGGTTCATACCTTTCCCAAGGGTATTTGTACGAAAGTGAACGTAATAGCACGACTGGAATACGAACTCGCTTACTTCGATTCCGCAGTCCATCGCTTTAACCATTATGCCACGAGGACACCCACCTTGAACTATAGTTTGCCGTAACTATTTCTCATGACGTAAGCCATTGCGCTTAAACTACTAATATAGTTGTGTAATGTGAAGAAAGCTTCATTTATTTCTATTGTCCAAAATATGCGTCAATAAGTTGTTGAATATCGTGGTCATTAATTCACAAATCCATCCTTCAGCAATTAAAGGTACGCTTGCATTTGAAGTTTATTGATTCTTTTCTTCGTGTAAATTGAATTAAACACCGGTAAACTAGTTATGTTTTGTAATTTATTATCAAATCTATTTGGGGGTATATAGAAATAAAATCTGGTTACGAGGAGTGCATATTGAAAAAAGTTTGTGAACCTGTTTTCTAGATAGATCGGTCACTATGCTACGACTATTGAATACGTCGACTGCTCTTCGGCTGAGAAGTCAACATAATGAGAGTCCTGGGTGTGACACTAAACTGCATCTGATAGTGGGATTCCAGTTCTGGGGCTTTGGCGAATGTAGAATACTCTGTCATTGTTATTATTCCCTGGTTCACTGTGACTAGGAATGGTAATACATTTTAGGGTTCCATCAATGGGTCAAACGCAATTGTTCAATTATTTATTAAAGATTATAATTAACTATTTGAAACCTTACAGCTGTGTGCAAAATGTTTGTATTAGATAGGAATACTTTATAAATAGAATTATTACAGTTAGCAACACTTGAAACCAGTAAACTGTGAGCAAATAAAATATTAATACTAAATGGAATTATTAATGTTTGATAAAAATATTTGAAACTATCTATATATTTCTATTCAACACTAATAGTTATATTTATACTAATCACTTGGTTTGGTTTGGTTTTATGCCATATCAATATTGTTGGTTATTTAATGCCAAATCCTGTTTTTTTACAGATATATTAGGTATATGAGTTGTGAATACATTTAGTAAATACAAAAAAGTTAAATGATCAAACAGTTCTTTTTTCTAAAAGCTCAATTTAGCATAAGTCAACTAAATTAAATGGTTCCAAGAATCGTTATTTATCACAAACAATTCAATTAAACATTAGTCATTTGTTGAATGATCAAACAGTTCTATTATAAACAATGCAATTTAGCATGAGTCATTTGTTTGCACACAGTTTAAATATTAAACACTATCAGGTGCCACCACTCCGGCCCAGAGTGGACCCTGGAGTGATGACATTGAAAAAGTACTCTGCATTCCCCGAAACTCCAGCATTACTGGAACCTCACCAACATATCCAGCACACTCGTTGGACGGGGGTCTTAACTCTCTGCAGAGATGCAGTCAGTGTATTCTACAGCCTCAGCCAACTGAGGTATTAATTATTTGTTAAATGATTGATATTTAAGATAATTATTAGTACCGAATATTGGCATAAAGGTTAGAGTGTTCACCAATGACCCGGGAGACCTTGATTCAATCCCTTGCTTAACAATCAGCAATATAAGAGTAAAGTGGAGCAATTTAGGAATAGCGCCCTCCCCTACACATTGGTGTAGTAGTTATCGAAAAGGTAGCCTTCGGGTTACCCTCAACTACGGTCGCCAACTTTTTACTGATTAGCGATGGATAGTCATACTTGAAACCATAAGAGGACTTGGCGTTACATAACGTACATTGTTTGACGTACATTGTTTGACATTTAGCCAACCCATCGGCAGGATGCAACTGAGAGTTTATTTTTAAGCGATCAACAGGTTTGAAATTAGAATTTTCTTTCTCTGAGACTGGTTACCATCCCAAAGATAAAGAGGCCAGTGTCATCTACTATTTATCCAAACCCGGAGAAAGAGTCACTGGTTTCATTTGTTTCCCAAGAGTATTAACGCTGTGTGAAAAGCAAACAGCCTCCTCCAGTATTTGAACTCTGGTTTGGTTTGGTTTGGTTTCTTTGTTTAATGGCATATCAACCTTTGTAGATTATTTAATGCCAAAGCCATTCTCCTTGAAGAACAGTAGTGGTATTATTGAACCCTTAGCTGGGAGGATAAGGGGGTTCATACCTTTCCCAAGGGTATTTGCCTTTTATAAAACCCTAACAAACCAACTCAACCAACCAGAAGAATCTACAGTATCATCAATAAGGATGTATATAATCCCTTTTTAAATTTAATGTTAATTTTCTTTCAAACCAAATATATCAGGGTTTTGTTATTTATTGTAAAACATCATAGAATCAAAACGGATATTGTTAGACAAATTATATTACCAAAGTACAGTATTGAAACCAAAAACGAAATGGTAATATTTGTATAAATTGAGCTAGAGTCAGCCATTTTTGTACATTGTTAGTGTAACATGACATATGCATATTATTAATCTTGAATGTTCGTGCAATCACAAGTCTTTACGGGGTGGTTTTCTATCATTTTTTTTTGTGAAAATTTACGGTCTTTTGAAATTGACAGTTTCATTGAAAAATTAATGGTAAAATTTGTGCGTGCAAATCATCAAAATTGCTGTGCAATTTTTAAGAGGACTTTTTGCTGAGCTAATCTAAGACGAATTACCCCAGTGGTTTCCGGAATCGTTCTGATTTTGAGGAATGAAAGGTTAGGCAATGTATATTTACGACTATAGAATTAAAAATTTACTTTTCATAACCAAATTTTATGGTAACATCCCTTAGAAATGCCTATTTTAGGATTAAGAAAACGCTGAAATATATTCTGTGTATCTAAAAATATGAAAGCGCCGAAATCGAACACACTATTCATATGTTTATTCTTAATCAAGGACATATATGCTGTCTTTTTTAAGTAATTTCTTTGAGTTCAATTTCGGCTCTTTGTAAAAATTCATAAATAAGATTTTCTTAAATTTGTTTTGATAAAATCTATGTCATTTTAATATTTTTTTAAAGTGGTTTTTAGAATCATAGTCACGACAAATTATCAAAAGTAAACGTGAAATTGAATGACAGAGACCTCTATCTCTGAGTTTTCGTCTATAATACAAAATGAATTGTGAAAGTGTGCGATGTGTGGTATGTATTGCCAGATAAGCTTTTGTTGTAATTTTTTGCCTTTTTTTCTCTATTTTACGTGTGTGCAGAAATTCTGATAAACACTAAATTCTTTCCAACATAGAGATCCTGAAAAAAATTTCAGATGGGATTCTAGCCGATAAACATGTGTCTATTATATGGTTTATCATATTTTTGGACAAAATTGGGAAACCCCTTCATCCCCAACCCCCACTAAATAGGTTAACTAGTAAAACAACTGTTCTTCTGGAAGGGTGGCTTTTGCTTTAAATAACCCATGAAGGTTGATATGTCTTAAAAAAGATCCAAACCAAAACTAATGAGTTCTTGCCATGCGTGAAATCTAAGCTATATTTATCTTAAAGAATTACTGAATAACCATGCTTAAAGCATATGTTCCAGCGAGATTGTCGAAGATAAGCAAGAAGCATTTGTTCAGTATTTAGATGGGTGACCCCGTACATTGTGAAATATGTGGCTTTCATGCTAGGATAATCAAAACTTATTAAATTAAGGATTTAGACACTTAAAGCACCAGTTCTATTTAGATCACCGATGTTACGTGGTACCTTACAACGGTAACATATGGAATGCTTCAGACTGCTTTTTGACCATCTTGCATGAATCGAGCATCAGTTTTTGAGTGGTATAAGAGATTCAAGGAAGGCAGGGAGTCTGTAAGGGATGATGAGAGCTGTAGGAGGAGTAAGGAAGTCAATATACCAGAGTTGATAGGCCAAAGTGTTAGGGTTAGGGTTACGGTTACTATGTTGAGGTTTTAAGGGAGTTCAGGAAGAGATTCCTAGGGAAGAGGCCAGTACTCTTCAAATAGGGTCAGTGCCATTTCCAGCAGGACAATGCACCACATCCACAACTCCATCCTTGTCACAGATTATTTGACCAAGATGGGCATCAAGGCAGTTTCTCAGCCTCCCAATAGTCCAGGCCTTGCTCCCTGGGACTTATGGTTATTCCCTAAGCTCAGAGGCTGTCGTTATGAGATAATTGAGGATACGAAAGAGGCTGTGAAGGTCATTGACATGCTCACACAAGAGGACTTACATGGGGCCTTCCAGAAGTTGTTAGAACGATACAACAAGCGCATTGCAGCCGGAGGAGATTACTTCGAAGGGGACTAGAGTTTCATGAGTGTACTATCAATAAAAGTGCCCATTCGAAAAAAGTCTGGAAACTTATTTAATGATCTTCATAAGTAGCTTGGAGTCTGTTCATTATTTAGGCAAACTGTTGTTGTTTTTTTCGGCGTGTCAAGTCTGTGTGGAAGAAATGGATCTCTAGCAAAGATCAGAGTCACAAATAGACATTCATTGCTCGGCAAGAAGTGTTTGATAACATTTTACTCTATGGAAGTCTGTTTCGTCGCAAGCTAAATTTCGGAATTTTTGCTAACATATCTGGCTCGTGTACAAAAGAAAGATTCTTTGGCAGGCTGTGAGAATTACGCAGCCGATAAAATAAATCCAAAGGTATAATGCCATCAATTAGCAGGCTATCAGATAATCTAGTTGGTTGGTTGGTCGGTTTGGTTTTACTGCATATCAACCTTTGTAGGTTATTTAATGCCAAATCCATATTTTTTTTTCAAATAATCAGTTCTATTTCAAACAATTCAGTTTTGCATGAGTGCACAGTTAAATTGTAAAAGGCATTTCTTTTTCAAGCAATTCAGTTTAGTCAAGGAATTCTAATTTAAAAAATTCAGTTTAGCATACAGTTTCAATGTCAAAAACAGTTCTCGAAAGTAGTTTCAATGTCAAAAACAGTTCTATGCAAAACAATTTAGTTTAGTATAAGTACGCATATTACTTTTATTCAACCCATAGATAGGGCCCTATGAGGTGCTACTACTCCGGGCCAGAGTGGACCTGGGATCGATGGCAATGAAGAGGCACTCCGCGTTCAACAAAGCTCCAGTATCACTTGAACCTCACCATCAGATAGTTTAGTGTCATATCCAGGACTCTAGTTGGGGGATCTTACTCTTTCTGCAGAGATGCAGTCGGTGTATTCTACAGCCTCATCCAACTGGGCAAAGATAATTTAGTAAACTTACTCGAATCAAGGGAGGGTCTGAACCAAGTATCTGAATTCAGTCAGTCGGACGCTCGAACTAGTATTTGTATTTCGAAGTCAAAGACAATGTTGCACGTTTTACTTTCTTGGACAGATTCTGGTTCGTGCATATACCATTTGTCGGCGTTGACAAACTATAGTCTCTTGCATAATTCCCAATGGATGACCTTTCCCACCCAATCATACCGATTTTTTTTCCTTTTATGTCAGTTTACTGTTTGTGATTAACTTTTTCACAAGGAAGAATAGATGGATTCATGCCTTTCTCTAGGGCATTAGCATGAAATGTAACGTAAATAGCCTAGTCCAAGATTTGAACTTGAGTCGCTGAGTTCATTTTAAGACGACAATTACCGTGACGTGTGTGTGTCTGTGCCTGTGTATGTGATATTGTATGTATAAACCCAACACCTTCCCTACGAGCAGGATGCGACATAAGATTAATCTGTTTAGTGGAGCACCGCTGGTTTGAATAAAAAAACTTATATACTCATACACTAGTTATTTTATCAAAGCTAAAGAGCAAAGTCTGCCCAACTATTTGTCCATTACTGGGGGAGAAAGGGGTGTATTTATATTTTTCGCAAGGGTATTATCGCAAAGTGAAATGCTAAAAGTCTTTTCCTGGATTTGAACTCGGGTCTCCTGTCCCATTTCTCAACGACAATAACCGTTACGTGAGTGCATGTGAACGTAGGTGTACGTGGCTGTGTATGTGTGAATGAGTGTGTGTGAAATGCTATGTATTTACCTAACCTCTCCACCTTGAATAACGTAGTCTGCCCTACTAATCAACCATAGCTGATGAAAGATGGAATGAATTCATGCCTTTCCCAAGGAAAGTGAAACACTAACAGCCTCGTTAAGGATTTGAACTCACATCGCCGATCCCATCTCCTACAACAATTACCGTTACGCTAGGCACCTCTTTTATTTCCCCTCGGCGTATGTAAAACTGGCGTTCATAGGCCACAAACTTGCTGGTGTAAATCAAAATCGTTCACTCGTGTATAATCGAAAACTTAAGATGCGTCTACTAGCGACCTGAATAACGTTCGGTAAGAAGCGCAATTTAATAGACACCAGGATTCCTAAATCCTTGCAGCTTTACATTTCCATAGACGACCACTGAGTTTTATCCGTTGCCTTATGCGGACATACATAATAGTTATACGGTCTTGTTGAAAACTCTGCTTTGCCAAGGAACGATGTAGTCGGCACGGGTGGGCACTACGACAACAAAAGAAAGCAGGGTAGCTCTGACTGTGGCAAAACATTTATGGAAACAATATTGATTCGGACAGATACACGCTGTTTTGGCAAAATTGGATGATCCAATGAACAGAAGGAAATCTGACACACCTATTGCATTCACAGTGCGCAGTTTTATGCCAAAACCGTCAGATATTTCGCTGAACCCACAAGCAGAAACAATATATGATATATAAGATATAGAATTTGCACATTTATATCAATAAACACACACACATATATATATATATATATATGTGTGTGTGTGTGTGTGTGTGTGTGTGTGTCTATATATAATTACTGAAGGATACAGAAGTATCTATTTATCAATATAATACAGTGACGATGTCTAGACATCCATAAAAGTGTAATTTTTTTGTGTGTAAGCCACTTTAGATGTTTTTTGATCGGGAATTTTTCATTGAAACACAGACCTATACAGGTGCAATACTCTCCATTTTCACAGCATATTGTAGGCCCTCATAGTGTAACGGTTATTGTGGCTCGCTCATAATGAGTTTGAATTAGGAGCTTTCTTTGCTCCAGACTAATTGTCTTTACTAAAGCTATAGATTCCAGTCTAACGTAACAGTTGTCATAGGAAATGGACTGAGAGATTCAAGATCAAATAGTGGACGTGGCTGTATGCATATCACAAAACTCTTGAGAAAAGTACAAATTAAATGCTTCTCCTATCATCTATGGGTAAGTGGTAGGGTCAGACAGTGTTTTTTTTTAACTTCACATTTCAAACGGCCAACGAAAGAAATGTTCTGAATTAAGACCAGTTGTTTACAGTTTAAAAATTGACCTTGTGGCATTTCCTGCTCGTAGTGGACCGATTAGGTAAATTTATACGTATCACATGTAGTCCTTTGTGAGTTTTTCTTATTTACTTAACTGTAAAATGATTTCAGCGGTAAGATTGTAAAATATTGAAGACACTACATACAACAGAGCAGATTCATGCGAGATCAAAAATAGGGTTTGGGGGGTGATTAGACCAATCAAAATCTCGCTCTAATAAGTATGTTGAATGTCTAGGATACAATTCTGGGTAAAAAAAATAAAGTTCTAGCTATTGTCCATTTCTGTTTTTGTAAATACAGCTTGTGTATATTTGCTGAATTTTGATGCACTTAATAAATAATTGTTTGGTTTGGTGTATAAACTAAACAAAAGTTTAAACCCTGTGAGTTATTTGATTCGAAAATTTGTTTCGTTTGTAAATATTTTATAGCAATCATAACCATTCATATTTTTCATGTTCGTTGTAATCGTATTTTCATCACACATTTTTATTTGTCTATGATAATGCTTTGATTTCACAGTTATAATCTATCAAGTATTCCTATCTAATACAAATAATTTGCATGAACTAATAGGTATGCAATATTCCTATCTAATAAAAAAATACACTTGCTAATAGGGTATAAAGTATTCCTATCAAATACAAAAAAATTGCATGAACTAATTCAATATCAAGTATTCCTATCTAATACAAAAAATTTGCATGAACTAATTGGATATCAAGTGTTCTATTGAATTCAAAAAATCCGCACTTACTTATAGGGTATTAAGTATTCCTATCTAATACAAATAATGTGCATACACTAATCAAATGTTCCTACTAAAAATAATTTGTCCACAGTTATATGGTCTCAAGAATTCCTATCTAATACAAATGATTCGCACACTATTACACGGTTTCACGTATTCTTATCCAATAATAATTTTTCACTAGATCAATTCGCTAGAACTCTAACAGTCCGGATTAGAGTGCTCCTGTGTTCAATAACTACGATGGTGTACTCGAGCTCTGAAACTGAAGCCACAACACCAGATTCATTTTAATTTCATACCTAAGAAACACGAATAACTATCATATATTTTCCTCATATATAATTTATAATCTATTTAAAAATACTCGGCTTGGAGAGACGCTTCGAAGGTAATACTTTTATTTATCAAAACAGGAACTGCGAGTTCAGTAGGAAATAAAAAGTTTTCACGTAGAACCACTATTTCCACTTTGTTACCATTGGTGATATGGCAATAGATGTTGAACCTTTCGAACATTGTGAAATAAAATTCAGTACTGTCAACGTAATTGTTACATCACGGAGACACTCACGAACTTCTTTTCATGAGCTGTTAACATGAACGTTGGATGTTAAGAACTGATGTGCAGTTCTGGTTAGTGGTGTAAACGTTTTGATAAAAGGCTTCAAATTGCTATTGCCACATAGAACGTGTTCTAGACGGCCATGTTGTACAAATGTTTAACAAATAAATAAGCATACGTCAAACAATTTTTATACCCGCCAAAACCAGAGTTTTGGTTCTTCCTACTTTTAGTAGAATGGTTATTATTAGCTGTTATTTATAACCAAACTATACTGTATTGAAACTTAGTAAATATGAAGTGCTAAAACCACTGCAACTAAAAATAAACAAACTAAATGGGGGAATGGACGAAAGTCTGCATTCTCCACATCCCCGAACGGTGGCCTCGAAATTACTAAGCGTTACAGAGGGATAACTCTAACTGCTATTGAGGCAGTACACCCATCCTCACCATAAATGGAGGATGAATCCGCTTCCAATTCGCTAACTATTAAGCTTGGCTGGTTATGTCTTCGGATCACAGGACTAATCCGCTGACTGCCTACGTTGTGTTTTTGATCCAGACAACTGATCAATTGCTAATCACAGTCACCGGTCGATGAGTAGACGGATGAGACAACCTTAAGAAAACAAAAACAAATTAAAAGTCGACACCAACAAATAAAGATCAAAATACGGCCTGCAAAAATAAGGTTATCAAATGAAAAATATAATAACGGTATATGTATTCATCATCCCAAAGTTTGGAAGTTTTATTCAGAGACCCTGATCAAGAATCAACAGCCAGACAATTATTCGTATAAGTCTAAGGGTTTTCTATTCTCGCTTTGTATAGTCTGGCTCAGGACAATCTCAAATAGTGGTTGTAATTGCTTTTCTCAATGATTAGCATAGTTTCACGAGTGTCGTGTTACTTTAGGCTTCCTTCGCTTTCTCAACCCTGGACAGTCAGGGGCAAAGTCAAGAATTCAGAGTTTCTTGGAAGCTGCTATCTGACTCAAGTTCTCATCGCTTTGTATTCCAAGGGAAGTCTGTTTCTAAGCTTTCTCGAAGAATCATATTATCTTGATTTTATTCAGCTTCTTTATATCCGCGAGTCAGGTACAAGTACATTTCTCACACGCTTCATGATGGTCTCTGAAGTATCATATTATCTTAATTTATCTTCGCTTCTCTATCTCCGCATGTCTTACATATATTATTATCTCGGTCTTCACCTCGCTTCTCTATCTCTCGATAGTCGAATACATCTCAACTCAAAGTATTGCATTATCTCACTGTTCCTCTCGCTTCTCTCTCTCTCTCTTGGCAATCTGGTGCATCTAAACTAAAATCATCCTAATATCTCGGTCTCCACTTCGCTTCTCTACCACTTTGCTGTCGGGTACATCTCAACTCAAAGCGTCGTATTATCTCACTGTGCACTTCACTTCTCGGTCTCTTGGCAATCTGGTACATCTCAACTCTAAGCTTCGTATTAACTCAGTCTCACTTTGATTCTATATTACTTGATAGTCGAGTACATCTCAACTCAAATCATCGTATTATCTCAGTCTCCACTTAGCTTCTCTACCTCTTGGCAATCGGGTACATCTCAACTCAAAGCATCCTAGTATCTTGGTCTTCACTTTGCTTTTCTACTTTCACAAGTTAGTCTATCGGTAAGAAAACATCACGTCCAGACAACATTAATATGGCTTTTCTCCGCCTCTGCACTCTGGCAATCTGACACAAGGCCAGAACCCTGAGCGACGTGAAGTCTTAGCTGATTTCTGCTGTTCTTTTGCTGGAATCTCCAATTATTGTATATGTATACATTTTCTCTCACTAAGATGTAGGCTGGTGAAACAATATTAGCAATATCATTTTTTCCTTATTCGGATTTCAACAAATAATTCCACCTCTTCGATATTTGATTCACTTCTACCCTCACTGAAAAAAGCAGTTTTCCCTAAATTAGAATCACTACTAATTTCATGGTGAGCTATTATTGCATCAGAAAATGTTTAAAGAAAATTTTCCACATTCGAATTTATAAAATGTTATTTCAAATTCAGGGTTTTTGTACTCAACTGCCTTTGATGATTGACAGCCCCTAGCTTTCAGGGACAAATCCACCGTCAATTTCCCTTTGTCAGTTATGGACAATCAAAACAATAATTCCCTTCAAATTTCAGTTGTCAAAACGATTCAAGAATCTTTCTTACTGCTTACAGTCTAACAATAACAAAATCTTTTCTACTTTTCGTCATAAAAAACAATGCAAAAGCGATTTACACTTCATTTCAAAAATCTATTTCGCCAATTATCACTTCTGTAGTGTACTGTCTCCATTCTTCTAAAATCTAAATTATCGTTATTCTTTTTTGTTTTTGTTTTTTTTTTGTTTAACAAAATTTCTCTGACTAGGTCACTGATCAGAGGTTTTCACTATTACTGCTAAGGTTTACAATGCTCTTCTACAAATTCATATCCGACTTAAAGTTGAACAAAATTTTAATGAAAAAATCGGAACGGCTTTAAGAGTAATCGATCGAAAACTTCTCAAACAATAACTATTTGCTGAATCATCGAAAGAGTACACGCAAAAAATCTCGAGGCAACATTCTTGTTCATAGATCTTTGAAAGGCATATGATTCCATGTACCGAGGGTAAAAGGAGTAAATATTTCCAGCATATAATCTTTGCAAAGAAACAACTATCACTATAATGATGCTCTACAAAAATATGAAAGTAATATTTCGCACACTCGATGGTAACAATAAATTCTTTGACATTGTTGCTTGAGTATTGCAAGGTGAAACATTCGCACCACTTATAATTTGCCAAGAATACGTACTACGAACGTCAGTTGATCTAATAAAAGAAATGGTTTCACACAAAAACTGCAAGATTGCAGTTGGTTGTGCGGGTTTTATGGCATATCAACCTTTGTAGGTTATTTAACGCCAGATTCTATATACATATATATATATATACGAGGTGCATGCGATAATTTTCCAGACTTTTTCCATATGGGCACTTTTATTGATAGTACGCACATGAAACTCACATCCGACTGGAATGCACTTGTTGTACCGTTCCAACAACTTCTCAAAGGCCCCATGGAAGTCATCTTGTGTGAGCATGTCAATGACCTTCATCACAGCCTCTTTCATCTCAGTTGTCTCATAACGACAGCTTAGGGAAGAACCAAAAGTCACAGGGACCAAGGTTTGGACTATAGGGAGGGTGATACCCATCTTGGTCAAATTGTCTGTGACAAGGATGAAGTTGTGGACTGGTGCATTGTCCCGGTGGAAATGCCACTGACCCGGCTTGAAGAGTGCTGGCCTCTTCCCTAGGAATCTCTTCCTGAACTCCCTTAAAACCTCAACATAGTAACCCTAACCCTAACCCTTTGGCCAATCAACTCTGGTGTATTGACTTCTTTATTCCTCCCACACTTGTCATCATCCCTCACAGACTCCGTGCCTTCCTTGAATCTCTTATGCCACTCAGAAACTGATGCTCGATTCATGCAAGATTGTCCAAAAGCAGTCTGAAGCATTCCATACGTTTCTGTGGCATTTTTTCAATGTTAAAACAGAATTTTTTTGCATATCGTTCTTCTACAGTGTTAGATTGCATTTTGGAAATTCACTAGCTGTGACAATCAGGCTTTAGTAGGGTGTAATCCAATTGCTGCTGTAGCTGTTCATTTGAACCCAGAATCATAAAAATTGGTCAGTCATCTCATAAGAAGTATAGCAATTTTAAATGCCCATACAAAAAAAGTCTGGAAACTTATCATAAGCACCTCGTATATATATATGTATATATATTCAACCAAAGATTTCTAAACGAATACTGAGGTAGGTAAAATTTTCTATAAGCAGGATTTCATTTGTTTACACAAGATTAACCAGTTTTAATTCGTCTTATTATTTGGTACAACTTGGTCTCTCTCAAGAAATACAGACTATTTTGACATTCTCGAACAGATCGGTTAAACTATTTACTTTGAAAAATCGCTTTCTGGTAACAGCGAAAGCTCTACGTTCTATAAAAATGTGTTTAACCGTGCAAGTTGTCTGACAGGTCAAACACCGTGGTTGTGGTTCCTGTTTCAGAATGAAAGAGTGAGTAAGCCTTGTATGGACCAATTCGGAATCGGTATATGACGACCTGTTCTCTTCTTAATTTTCTCGGTGCTGGTCTCCACTCACCTAAGGTTGGATGAATTTGGAAGAGTTTATTGTGGATGTTATTGCTCTATCGTTGTTGTCATTTTGTGTGAAGGAATTTATTAATTGTTGGTTTCAGGTCAGTTTATGGAATCCTGGATTTATCGGGGGCAGAGATGCCGACGTTAACGGCGGGGTTTGGATTGGCTTCAATCCAATCCAAACGGCAAGAAGCAGATGATATCACATAGAAACTATAACTGATGCATTCTACACCGATGATAAGGACTTCTTATAAAATCTCTGCTGAATAGCCTGGAGCAAACAGCAAGAGGCATTGGTCTCCATGGGAACTCAGATAAAACAGAGTTTATATTTAATGAACAAGATGGGTCTATCTTCACATTAAATAGCAAGCTTCTGAAACTGGTCCCCTTTTTCACATACCTGTTTATTTTTTGGTTTAATGGCATATAAACCTTCTTGGGTTATTAGATCCCAAATTCGTCCTTCTAGAAGAGCAGTAGTGGTACTATTTAGCACATAGCTAGGAGGATAAGAGGGTTCATATCTTTCACAAAGAAAGTGAACGTAATAGCGTGACAGGAATTTGATCTTGCTTACTTTAAGGATGCTGTCCTACGCTTTAGCCATTACAGCAAGAGGACTACCCCTACCTCAGAAGTAAAATCGCATCTAGTGAAATTGAGGTCAACATACACAGAAGAAAGGCACATACTGCAATCGACTGGTTAACAACTAAGTAGAAATGTGATCTTTTTGATAAAATTAAACCATTCTTCCAAGCTGTAGACGTATAGTTATTACTGTATGGATGCATACCGGGTTTTGAAGGAAGTGCTTTGAAAAAAAATGCTGGTGGAAACCATACAAGGATGCAACGTGCTGTTTGGAACAAAATTCTGGAAGCAGCATCCCACAAAACAACAGCTCTACGGCCACTTACCAACCATCTCTCAAGCTATGCAAGCAAGATAAATAATATATGATGGGCGCTACCTAGGAAACATGTATGACACAAAAATTTACAGTGTGGACACTGGATACTGTCTAGAGGATCTATCATGAGCATAGGCCAGTATTAACGGATGCTATAATCATGGCTGGTTGCTGATGATAAAGATGATGATGGTGATGGTATAAGCCCTTTATTTTACTCAACGGAAATTATATAGCGTGAACTTATTATAAACCTTTGGAAGATTGACGATAATGTCCACTGCCATAATTAATACATATATATATATATATATATATATATATATATATATATTTGTGTGTGTGTGTGTGTGTGTGTGTGTGTTTGTGTGTGTGTGTGTGTGTGTGAAGATTGAATCTATGTTTACCGTCTGGAAATGAAAAATGAATCAAATATCAATTTTTTTAATATGTTCCACTTGGAATTTACCACAATCTTTCCGGCCAGTTTTCCATTTGTCGAAACACTCCTGAAAATTCTCTTTTGACTTAGTGTGAAGCGATATAGCGACAATAAAATATGACACAAAAATAAAATTCAAAGGACTTTTCGAATGATTATAACCCCTCTGAAGTATCATTAAATGTTTCGTTTCTTTGTTTAATGACATATCAATCTTTGTTGGTTATTAGATGCCAAAGCCACCCTCGCAGAGCAGTAATGATAATATTTAACCGTAGCAGGAAAAAATGGGGTCCCATAACAGTCCAAAGAGTATTACTCCGAAAGTGAATACAATAGCGCAATTGGATATCGAACTCACTAACTCTGATGTATTGACTGTAACTCATGATGTATCGGCTCTAACAATGTATAAACATCAAACACCGCAAGTAATGAGACTAGCAGTTAGAACTGCTTTGGATTAATTTTTCTTATGTATACCATATTGTCATCTACACATGAAGACGTCTCTGTTTTGTAAGTATTGTGTATTGGTTCGTTCGGTGTAATTTCCTGGTGGAAATAAGTCCAAACGTACCAAGACGGGATGGACACAGCATCTCACCTGAAAAAAATCAGACAAGTCAAAAATGACAGTGTCAGATGCATTTTTAACTCCAACAGTCTTTCAATTATAAATGCTGTTTATTGCTTGGGTTGTTTGTTTGTTTGTGGTTGTATTTTTTTTTTTTTTTTTTGTTGAACAAACCTTGCCTGTCTACAGCAACAAAGTTTTCTGGGCTTTTTTTTTATTTTTGTTATTTTGTCTAAGCTACCTGTTTGCAAATGTAATAACTCAGCTTCTTATACTTTCATTTCCGGTTATTGCGTACGAAGTTTTCTGAAACATGAAGCACTGCCATTATTCCATTAATCCCCGTGGTGTAGTTGCATACGTGGTCAACAATACCCTTGAAGCAAGTGAGTTCGAACTCCAGTCACGCTATTACGTTCATTTTCGGACTAATACTCTTTGGAAAGGTACGAACCTTCTCATCCCCTAATCTACAGGTTAAATAGTCTCTCTGCTATACGTCTACAAGGATGGCTTCGGCCTTACATAATCCGCGATGCTTGATATGCCATTAAACAAAGAAACCAAACCAAAATTATTTCATGAACCATTGCGCAGAGCAATAGCTCTTATCTTTGTCATTCTCCGGCTCATTTTAATTTAAACTTTTTATTTTAAAAAATTTTTGTTCACAAACTCCAGTTCGTTTTTTTTTTTCATTCTACGACCGTAAAGTAATCTAATTATTATCAGTGACTAACTAGAAAGTGATTTAATACTTACGACCAAAATTTATTCGGTTACTCTTTTGCCAGGGCCAAATGCATCTTCTCTTTATAAAAGAGGTACCCTGGGTATGACATTAAGTTGCATGCGGTCGTGATATTCTAGTTCTGGAGTTTGGGGGGGGTGTTATGACATCGTTTCCTTGCCCTTATTCCATCACTCTTACATGGAGAGGGGATTTCTGTTACGTCCCATCTCAAGATGAAATGAATTTGTTCGAAAATTATTAGTATAAGATAAGAATTCTTAAACCATATACTTCAGTACCGATTACTTGTATCATATTTCATACTTTATACCCTATAATAAATTATTAAACTGTGTACTTATGCTAAACTGGGTTGTTTGGGATTGATACAACTGTTTTTACATTTAACTATGTAAACCAAAACTTTGTACTTATGTTAAACTGAATTATTAGAAATAGAATTGTTTTATCATTTAACTGTGTGTAAATAAATTACCGACGTTTAATTGAATTGTTAGTGATACGTAGTAATATTCAACTTTGTTGATTTGTTAAACTGAATTGTTGGAAATAAAACTGTTTGATCATTTCAGCGAGCGTCAACAAAAAAAAATGTATACTTACACAAAACTGAATTGTTTGAAATAGAACTGTTCACATTTAAATTGAACTTAAACAAAACTGAATTGTTTGAAATAGAACTGTTCACATTTAAATTGAACTTACACAAAACTGAATTGTTTAAAATAGAACAGTTCACATTTAAACTGTACTTACACAAAACTGAATTGTTTAAAATAGAACTGTTCACATTTAAACTGTACTTACACAAAACTGAATTGTTTGAAATAGAACTGTTCACATTTAAATTGTACTTACACAACACTGAATTGTTTGAAATAGAACTGTTCACGTTTAAATTGTACTTACACAACACAGAATTGTTTGAAATAGAACTGTTCACGTTTAAATTGTACTTACACAACACTGAATTGTTTGAAATAGAACTGTTCACATTTAAATTGTACTTACACAACACTGAATTGTTTGAAATAGAACTGTTCACGTTTAAATTGTACTTAAACAAAACTGAATTGTTTGAAATAGAACTGTTCACATTTAAATTGAACTTACACAAAACTGAATTGTTTGAAATAGAACAGTTCACATTTAAATTGAACTTAAACAAAACTGAATTGTTTGAAATAGAACAGTTCACATTTAAATTGAACTTAAACAAAACTGAATTGTTTGAAATAGAACAGTTCACATTTAAATTGAACTTACACAAAACTGAATTGTTTGAAATAGAACAGTTCACATTTAAATTGAACTTACACAAAACTGAATTGTTTAAAATAGAACAGTTCACATTTAAACTGTACTTACACAAAACTGAATTGTTTAAAATAGAACTGTTCACATTTAAACTGTACTTACACAAAACTGAATTGTTTAAAATAGAACAGTTCACATTTAAACTGTACTTACACAAAACTGAATTGTTTAAAATAGAACTGTTCACATTTAAACTGTACTTACACAAAACTGAATTGTTTAAAATAGAACTGTTCACATTTAAACTGTACTTACACAAAACTGAATTGTTTAAAATAGAACTGTTCACATTTAAACTGTACTTACACAAAACTGAATTGTTTAAAATAGAACTGTTCACATTTAAACTGTACTTACACAAAACTGAATTGTTTAAAATAGAACTGTTCACATTTAAACTGTACTTACACAAAACTGAATTGTTTAAAATAGAACTGTTCACATTTAAACTGTACTTACACAAAACTGAATTGTTTAAAATAGAACTGTTCACATTTAAACTGTACTTACACAAAACTGAATTGTTTAAAATAGAACAGTTCCCATTTAAATTGAACTTACACAAAACTGGATTGCTTGAAATAGAAGTGTTCACACTTAAACTGTACTTACACAAAACTGAATTGTTAGAAATAGAACTTTTTTTTACATTTAACTGTGTATTCGTATTAGATATAAACAAGTGAAACTATTTAGCTATGGGACAAATGAGCGCAGGCTTGTTTAAAAATATTCATCATTTATTTAATATATGTATAGAAGTTTTTTTGTTTTTTTTTGCGTTAATTTACCTACAATCATTGGTATGCAATAAAATCAAACCAAACCAAATTATATAATCGTCAATAAAGTATGAGTATTAGATAAGAAAACTTGAAACCATTTAACTTTGCTTTGGTTTCTTTACTTAATGGCCAATCATGCTTCGTGGATTATTTAATGCCAAAGGCACTCTTGTAGAAGAACGGTAGTGGTGCTATTTAACTCTGGCTGAGTGGGGTTATTAATGCCTTTCTTAAAGGTGAACATAATAACAGAGATAGAGTTAGAACTGGCTTATTGCAATGTCGTAGTCCAGCCACGGGTACTATACCAATTGAACCTTACAAACTTTTTTTTATTAGGAATGGTCACTTAAAACTATGTAAATATGTATAAGATCATTATAACATCGAAATATAGAAAACTATATAACAATTATTTGAGTAAGATTTTGGTGTATTTGTAATGCTATTAAAAAAATAAATTTAACCCAACCATTTTTCATGACACTAAAGCAATCAGTTTTAGTGACAAGTGTGTGGGTCAAAAAGATCAGTTTGAGTCCTTTTACCAATCTTTAGAAAATTGTTCCGAGTGCGCCAATTACAATTGGTATCACATCACCTTAATATTCCATAGTTGTTTTTTTTTTTTAATTCTCAAGCAAGGTCTTATCTCACTTTTCGTTTTCAGTTACTTTTACCCTGTGGTCCACCAGAACGGCGAAGTCCACTATTCGGCAGATTCCACCTCCTTTTATTTTTTTTGACTTTCGCTAGGTCTGCTTGTCTGGGCGAAATTAGGTGATGTTTGTATCTCACAATCACAGACAATTTTGGATTCTGGTTCTGTACATATACCACTTTTTCATATGGTAAAATTTCAATTTATTGCACAGTTCCCAGCGAATCCCCTTGCCCACCCAGTCGTGTCTAGTCTTTATTCTTTTTGCGCTAATTTGCTGCATTTGCTTATTATGTGATTGATAGTTTCTTCTCAATCACCACATAATCTACATCTGCTATTTTGTTGCGTCTTCACTATTTTTACTTTAATATAGTTTGTCCTTATGGTGTTGTTTTGAGCTGATTTTAGAAGAGATTTGGTTTCTGTCTTAAGGTTTCTCTTTCTTAACAATATCCAAGTCTTCTCGTACAAGATTTTGCTTATTTGTCGTTTGAAATATCTCTGCAGTTATTTTTCTTTCTATTTTTGTTTACAATATTTTTGTTCTGTTGATCGTCGTGTTGCATGTGTTGTTTCTGGTCGCTTTCTTTGATCTTGTTTATTTAGTCTTCAAGTCGTAGTAACGATGCTTAGACGCTATCTTCAATGCTGGCGAGTCCTCTTCCCCTTTTTTTCTTTGACATGAATAGTCTGTCTATGTCATCTCCCTGATATTATCATAATTATTATTCATTTATTAACTTATTCATTTATCTACTTAGAAAAGATACAGCTGAGTGAAAATATGTATATTATAGAGAAATTCTTGATAAATAGAATTATTAGTGTTGAATAGGAATACTTGAGGCCATTTAACAGTGTGCAAACAAATGAGCTTTACCAACTTATTTGAAAAGAAAATTATCTACAAACTATTCGCTTACATATTATATGTATAAAAACAGGATTTGACGTTAAATATCCCACAATGATTTATATGCCATAAAGCACCAACCAACTAACCAACGATCCTAAATGGAATCCTAACAAGCGATACCCCTTAGGATTAAAGTGGAGCTGAGAGTAATGGCTATGAAGGCTACTCCACATGCACCTTACCTCCAGAACGAGAGCCTCACCACTGGGTACACTTTAGTGTCATACTCAGAATACCCGCTTTAGGGAAGTCATAAACATTTGCTGGAGATACAGTCAGTGTATTTTAAGCATTTTTGACAGAGTTACAGTCTTCAGCTTGCTTGCAATACTTACTTCCCAAAGTGATCTGGCTCAGTCTTTGCAGAGGGGAAGACTCCTCCAACGAATGTCCTGATATGATTCTAAACAATCTGATGCTATTCTTTCATTGGGAGATTGTAAAATACCGGAAAGATAACTAGAATTTCGCAACGATGTGCTATTTTGTTGTATTCCAGTAAGAAATGAATAAAGAAAAATACAGAAACTGGGATATTGATAGGTATATTACTGAAGTTATCAAATAATCGTTATAATTTATCAGACATTCTGGTGGACAGCTTAGTTAGTTTTATAAATGAGAATTATTACTTAATAATTTATCTGCTTGAGTACACACATTTGATGCAAAGCTTAGCTGGGCTTTATTTTTCGTTTTTCTCTTACTTTAATTTTATCAATAGCATCTCCCAATATATTCCAGAGACTCGATCGCAAATCTATATCATCATCACGAGTATGAATAACAACATATCTAATATACAGGGTGTTTCAATAAAGCTGAAATAAGGCGTTCAAACAAAAAACAGAATTTTGAGTTGTTTCTGTTCTTGCTGCTAAAATTTTGAAGTTATTTGAACGAGAATTGTTCAAGTTATGAAATTACGAAATCAAATCAATATTTTTTTCTGAAAAGAAATCTGTTCATCTCGTATTATTTCAATTGTTTTAAAAAACCTGTATAAATTTCTCTGTTTGCGTGACAAGTGCAATCTCTTAATTTCATTGTTTTTTTAATAAGAGAAAGCTGGACACAGCTGAGGCATTTCAGCTTTAGGAATATCTAATTCATCTTGAAAGCGAATAAAAGCGGCATTCAAAGGGACAACCATCTCTTCTTCTTCTACAGGAGTAACATGAGCATTTTGAAGAAAAATTAAATCCTTACACAAGAGAAATGAAATGCTATATTACGCTGGGATCCGGGAACTTTGGGGAGTTAAAATAATTGGAAAGGTTTCATTTTTAAAAATTTAATTGGACCAGAAAATTTTTTTTTTAAATTTGGGTGGAATGTCTAGCCTATGGCCCAAGGCTCCAATGAATATTTACCTGCTTCATATATAATACAAATTTAAGTAGCTAGATATATAGACATGACATGAATACATTGGACAAAACTCTTCCAAAAGACTTCAATAATAGATCTTAGTTTCGTTTTATAGTTATTCAGACAACCCCAGGGGTCTCTCTGCTAGTATGTATATTACACACACACACACAAAAGTACACACACACACAAACACACACACACACACACACACATATATATATATATATATATATATATATATATATATATATATACGAGTATATATATGGGAAAATGTTTTAAAACTTTCTCATCTATTTTCTTTTATTACTAAATAGAAAAACTCTCTGATGAAGGTCTAAAAACCAAAACGTCTGACATTGGCAAATATTTCAACAAAATCTTATATATATATATATATATATATATATATGAAAATATTTTGTCCTTCTCAGACAGATTGTTTTGTTGTATCGCAACTTTTCAGAGATGAAAAAATATAAGGTCTTGTGAAGATGACTACATCTATATATATATATATATATATATATATATATATATATATATATATATATATATAATCATTCAAATTCTGGATATATAACGATATGCGTAATAACAATCATACTTAACTAATATCATTATGGACCACTGTTTTAAGTTGACTCCAATTAGATTAGGAGTCGTTAAATAACAATATTAATAAGTTATTTTTATATATATTTTGAAATTTCATGTACTATGATGTATTTATTGGAATACACCCTATCTCTGAAACAATTTTCAATTCATTTAGCATCTTGATTAAATTAGAAGGATGGAGATTCTCCGTTAAATATAGTTATTGGCTATTCTAGGAAGAAATAAATTAATATATATACATACATATATATATGTATATATGTGTGTGTGTGTGTGTGTGTGTGTGTGTGTGTGTGTGTGTGTGTGTGTGTGTGTGTGTGTGTGTGTGTGTGAATATTGTATCGAGGACAACTGAGATGCTAAAATAATAGAAATAAAGCGGAAGTTATTTACCTAAGATCGAAGTCCCTTCACAGCTCTATTTTTGCAAAGAGGATCAATGTTGTACATAAGAAAGAAGCTTAAATTAATAATTTCTAAGATGCAGCGAAAATTGGCCAAACTAGGTTAGTATCTGAGTATTTCGAACCACTGAAGTTGCCAATCGTATTCCAGACAGACAATGCCAAGAAACAATTCCAGACTTTCTAAAGAACTATCTGGATCTTAAATGTTCAGGAGAAAAAGGGTAGTTAGTATTCTTTTGCGATGCAATGTATCCTGGGATCGGATCCTTGGAAAAGATGCAATTCAATGGAGCTTGCCATCAACGTTAGAGTCCAGGCGATAATGGGAGAAGCACCTGCACGAACAGTTTTGTAACTTGAGCTAATCAAGAGCAGCAGATGCTGCCATAAACATGACGGCTTACGTCTCAGACGAACACACTATTTCATGATAAAAAGAATCGTTTTCAAACCAATGATATTGCAAAATGCTACAGGCTATTGGAGTCAAGATTCCAGTCTACCTAGCTAAATAATCTAGAGCATGGAGCAGTAATTTAAATAAAAATGACAAGACTATAGATCCCTTGGATTGCAAATTTCACTGTTTCGTTTTTATGTAGATCGTAGGAATTCTTTTATAATTAGAGAATAAAATAATATTCATATTTTTTCTAAGTCTCACCACATGTTTGTCTAAATGTCTGTAGTTGATTGGATGGGTCGTTCTTTTGGTTTTCATGACATATCAACATTCATAGGTTACTTAATACCAAATGATGTTTATATATATATATATATATATATATATATATATATATATATATATATATATATGTATATATATATATATATATATATATATATATACATATATATATATGTTTAACCAAAGATTTCTATTGTATGTTTGTTTGGGATTTATGGCATATAAACCTTTGTTGGTTGTTCAATTCCAAATTCATTTTTATACAAATAAACAATTCTATTTCAAACAATTCAGTTTCGCATAAGTACGAAGTTTACATGTCAAAACAGTTCTATTTCAAGCAACTCAATTTAGCAAAAGTACACAGTATAGTATGATTTGACCTATAGATAGTATCCTATCTGGTCAGAGTGGACCTGGGAGCGATGGTAATGAAGCGGCACTCCGCATTCCCCAATGCTCCAGCATTACTGGAACCACATCATTACATTTTTTTAGTGTCATATCAGGTTACTCATTGTTGGGGTGGGAGATGTCATATCAGGTTACTCGTTGTGGGGGTGGGGATGTCTTACTCCTCTGCAGAGATGTAGACTGTTTATTCTACTGCCCCAGCCAACTGGGCAATAAATTTCTGTGATGTGCCTTGATATTTTTTTATCATTTAGCGTATTCGGACTATGGTCATCATGTTCATTGTTATATTCACGACTTTTCGGTCGATGCATACTACGGTCATCTTCTGGAGCCTACATGGGACTTTGAACCGAACCCTTTAGTTAATTCACGAAGGTAGATTGTTCTAATACCGTTAACCATTACAGGGTATAAGTGTTAAGTTATAATAAGGATTCCTTATTATTTGCCGGTAGTCTAGATTGAACCAGCAACCTCGAGAGGATTCCATTTAGAAGTTCTTTAACCAAACGCCTATATCTGTTACAGCATTCTGCCCTGTGGAATAAATAAATGTTTGGGTCCGACATTCAAAGTAGGATCCCGAGTTAGACTGTTTGACTTTACCCAGGCTTGAGAGTCTCATCTAAGAAGTTGGCGTAGAGTAACGGTTATTGTCGTAGAAAATAGACCCTGCAACCCGTGTTCAAATCATGGACGAGGCTATTTGCGCCATCTTAGAAAGGCATTGATCCATTCCTTCTCCTCCAAGGCATGGTTTAACAGTAGCATGGATCGAGCTCTTAAACCTTGGTATGGCAAGGATAACCATGAATTAAACCAGCTATACTCCGCTTAGAAATTGACCTTGTGTCGCATCCTATCTATAGAGGAGGGTAAATTAAATGCTAGAAGGATAAATCTACTCGTTTATTTATCCATAGCTTGGAGGAGAAGAGATGGATTCACGCCTTTTCCAAGAGTTTTAGCGCGCGACTAAACGCAAACAACACTCTTCCAAAAATTGAACTTGGCCCAGTGAGTGTATTTCTATCGACAGGGACAGTCCCAGTAGCGTTGTCGCAAACGTGCAAGAATACAACATCGTTGTAAGCGAATTCGAACTCCAGTCGCGCTATTACATTCACTTTCGGACAAATACATTTGGAAAAAGTATGAAACACCATATCACCCCCAGCTATGGGTTAAATAGCAGCATTAGTGTTCTTCTACAAGTACGGCTAAGTTTGATCTGTCATTTAATAAAGTACTCAAACCATTCCTAGAGAAGCCCACTTGGGTGGAGCTGCAGAATAGTCCAACTGCATATCTGTATAGCGGTAAAACCCTCCCTAACTACAAAATATGATACTAAACAACATCTGATGGTAAGGCTCCAGTTCTGGAGATTTTAGGAATGTATAGTACCCTTTCATTGCTATTATTCCCTGGTCCAATATGATATAGAATAGAAGTACCAGTAAGGGCCTCATTTCTGGGTCAAATAGAAGTGTTTAACCATCTAACTTTCTGCAAACAAATTACTGAGCTTAAATTAAATTGTTGGAATTTATAGCAATAGTTGAATCCATTCAATTGAATGCAAATAATAGAAAGACTTAAAACCATTTGGGTGCTTAGAAATTTGCTCTAACTTAAATAAATAACTTAAATAGAATTACCGACAAAGTATTCAATTATAAATCATATGTTAAAAAATATATTGCATTAAATAATTATTAAGAGTTGAAATGCCATTAAATCAAATAACCGAAACCTTAGCATACTTATCGATTATATTTCGTACGTCTCTGTTGGGAATTTTAACGCAAATTTCTTTTTGCGTATTTACGGAATCAACACACCATTTTCTGAATGCGAATCTAACTTTGTTTTGATATTGTGTCGGAATAATTTAAGTAGAATACATATATCTATATCTTTTTTCTATTGTCTGCAATTGCATTATTTGTTTGTTTTTTGTTGATTTTTGAGGGGGTGTTTTGTTTTGTTTTTGTTCTTTTTTATATACACTGGAAAATTCATTAGGGACAGGTGCCTAGGTGTCCTCTGTTTAGCGACCATTCTTAGAAATTGTATGCATAATCTTCTGAAAGAATCTCATCTCCATGACCTAGATTCTTCTGTTGTAATTATCCCTTTTCGAAACTCGAGGGAAAGGATTGATGTCACAGGGGAATGTGTTTCTGGGATTTGGAAACTGATAGATAAAACTGATAAGAAAGTTGTTGATTCGACACCATTGACTCGAATTCAGCGTTAAATTTGGATAGGAGAGAATTCTTCCTTCCTACACTTGTTCTTTCTTTCTTTCTTTCTTTCTTTCTGGTTCTTTTTTTCGCATTTTTCCTTTTTATTTTTTCTTCATTTTTCCTTGTTTCTTAATTTCTTTTATCTCTCTTCTTTTTTCTTTTTCTTTTTTATATCTTTTTCTTAATTTCGTTTTTTTTTCAGTTCTTTCTTCTTATTTCATTTCTTTTTTCTTTTACCCTTTCCTTTCTTTCATCTATTTCTCCTCTTTTCTTTCTTTCTATTTTTCTTAATTTCTATATTTTTCTTTCTTTCTCTTTCTTTTTTCTTTCTTTTTCAATCTTTTACTATCTTTTTTCTTTCTAATTTTCCTTTTTTCTTTTCCTTTTGATCTTTTTCTCTTTCTTTATCTTTTGTTTGTCGGTTTCTTTCTTTCTTTATCTATTTATTTTTCTCGTTCTCCTTTTTCTTACTTTCTACTTTTCTTCTTATACGTCTTTCTTCCTCTTTCTTCCTCTTTCTTTTTATTTTACTCCATTTTCTTTCTTTCTATCTTTCTATTTATTTTTTATTCATTCAATCTTTTTTCACTTCTGTTTACATTTTTCTTTCTATCTTTTTCTTTATCCCTTTTTCTTTTTTCATACCTGTATCCCTTGTATATTAATCTTTCTTTTTCTTTTTTATATTGTTTCCTTCATTTTTCTTCCTTTCTTTCTTTCTTTCTTTCTTTTTTCTTTCTTTCCTTTTATCTTTCTCGTTCTTTCAAATCTTTTTCTTTCTTCTCTCCTCTCTTTCACTCTTTTTTCTTCCTTTCTTTTTTATTTACTTTTCTTTCATTCTACCTTTTCTTTCCTTTCTGTATCGTTCTTTCAACTTTTACCTTCTTTTTCTTTTCATTCTTTTTTCTTTTTTGCCAGTTTTCTTTTTTTTCTTTATTACCTTTTCTTTCATTTTTCTTAGTTTCTTCTTTTTTTTTTTAAATCTTTCTTTGCACTTCCATTCTTTTCTCTCTATAATTATGTTCTTTCTACTCTTATTTCATTTTGATGTCGATCGAGAGTTGTTTTTTTTTTTCAGGTTAGCAACCTTGATTTAATAACAGTTGGTCAATATTAGCCATAAGCACGCATGGAATCATTCGGCTCATATTTGCCACTCAGAATTCACATTCAGTTTATTTATATTGGGTTATTTACAATAGTGTTTGTATATCATAAGACAACATTCTGTGCGAACCTTCAGGACAATTTTAAGCAAGTTAACCAAGATTTATTGAAATCTAGTTTCAATCCAGGGCACAGGTTTTCAAGTGGCATCAGGCCTTTTTTGATAGCTAAGAATCTATATAACATGAACCCCTTCTGGTCAACCAGTCTCTTCAAAAACTGAATAGAGATGAACAAAAGAGATATCTCACATCAGATCTGAGAGATGATCGACAGAAAGGATGAGAAAGTTTTTCTAATTAGTTGCCGGTCTGAAAAATAACATCACTATCGTCACTTTCTTTACGATCGAGTTTGAAAGCTCAAAAGTAAATCCCCGTGATTCCAGAGCAACCTTATTCACTGATCCCTTGTTACTAATTCCTGTTCCTAAATATCAACCCCTCTTCACTTCATACCCTTTGGGATTTGCTGACGTGCCGCCGTGAGAAGCCAACTGAAAGCAGCTGCGCTGTTTCCATGATTCGGAACAACGTCTTTGTTGGTGTGAGGCTTTTCGAATAAATAAAGTTGATTTGCAATTAAGATTATAATTTTTTCATATAGTGCCGATTTTTTGTTTCTTTATTGTCATTTAGTAACTTTCTTTAGCAATTGCCCATTGTAGAACTTTGTTAAGTTTAGCATAGTTTAAAAAAAACCAACAGTAGTTATTTACTTAGTTGGGCTTAGCACAAGGATAGTATACTAAGTATACTTAGCACAAGGATAGTATACTTGTCTGATAAACGAGACTTAGTTCGTCACAAGCCTAGTTTACTTAGCTAATAAGCTTGACTTAGTTTAACATGAGGCCAATGTTTTTATTTGCTAAGCTTAGCTTGATTTAACATAAGAGCAGGGTATTTGTTTACTTACCTTGGCTAAGTTTAGCACAAGGGTAGTGCACCTATTTAGTAAACTTGGCTTAATTTAACATAAGGGTAGGGTATTTGTTTACTTACCAGGGCTTAGTTTAGCACAAGGGTAGTGCACCTATTTAGTAAACTTGGCTTAATTTAACATAAGGGTAGGGTATTTGTTTATTTACCCGGGCTTAGTTTAGCACAAGGGTAGTGCACCTATTTAATAAACGTGGCTTTATTTAACATAAGGGTAGGGTATTTGTTTACTTACCTTGGCTAAGTTGAGCACAAGTATAGTGCACCTATTTAGTAAACTTGGCTTAATTTAACATAAGGGTAGGGTATTTGTTTACTTACCTTGGCTAAGTTTAGCACAAGGGTAGTGCACCTATTTAGTAAACTTGGCTTAATTTAACATAAGGGTAGGGTATTTGTTTATTTACCCGGGCTTAGTTTAGCAAAAGAGTAGTGCATGTATTTAGTAAACTTGGTTTAGTTTAAAATCATGATCATCATCATGTTGCACCATCAACACATATATCCCTGACCCTCTCTCGTGACCCTTCTCTATAGTCCATCGCTTCAGGTAGGTCTTCAAGGCTACATCCAGTATCGGCACAGAGCTGTTGTATGTAGGTTCTTGCTGGTCGTCCTGCCCTTGCTCGCCCATGTGAAGGGGTCCACAGGAGTATGTTACTTATGAGTTCGTCCCTACTTCTCCAGCAGAGTCCAACATGTCTTGTTCTTCTGATTGAAATTGTTTTTGAGATAGGAGGTTGGTGGTCATACAGCTACTGCTTTGTGGGATGTTCCTTCCAGGATTTGTTCAATAAAGCTCGTAGATAGATATATTGTGCAATTGCCGTCTGGTGCGTCTAACTTGGATAGTTTTGGTGATAGGCGGTAAGTGGCCATATATCTGCTGCTTTGAGGGGAGCCTGCCTCCAGGACTTGTTCAATATTGCTGGCAGCCTTCTTGCGTAGATGATGTCAAGCATTCTCCCCATCCGTTTAGTTAGCGTCCATGTAGTGCATCCATATAGCAGTATCGACACGAAGAGCAAGGTATCTGTTTACTTAGCTCAGCTTACTTTAAACAAAGAGAGTGTATTTATTTACTATTTTGATTTATGATATTGTGGTTATTTAATGCAAAATCTTATTTTTTGTTGCTTTTTTAGTATATATCAATTGTAAGCGAATCGTTTGGATTGGTTTGATATTTTGTTTAATTGCATATCAACCCTTTGTGGTTTATTTCATGTGCAACTAATAAGAATCTCTGAACCAAGTTTACGAACAATTTCTCTAAGCATGGTGTTCATGTTTTTCTTATTATTTGCAACTCTCTTCATTTTCAATATAATTCTTTCCTTTGAATGTATTTATTTCTGGTTAATACTTTAACCAAGCTATTGAATGTAATACTCGTCTTCCAAATACTTGAATCGTAAAACCCGCTTTGAAAACCCTTGACTCCTATTTACCCAACCCCTCCGCTCGGGCAGGTATGACACAAGGTCAATTTTCAAGCAGAGTTTAACAGGTTTGAATTCAGAGTTTTCCTTCTCCCAGACTAGTTGCCTCGCCAAGGCTGAAGAATCCCGTCTGCCCTACTATTTACCCATAGCTGGAGGGAGAATAGTTGGATTCATACCTTTCCCAAAGGTATTAGTGCTATGTGAAATGCAATCAGTTTCGTCTAGGATTTGAACTCTTGTAGCCGTGTCCATTTCCTAAGACGATAACTATTACACCACGGGCACCTCCTTGACTCGTAATAACGGTTTTCAACTTTAAGAGACTGACATTGACTCTTCAAATAGAGCACTACTATAACCATTTCATCATCATCATCATCATGTCGCGCTGCCAACACGGATCTCCCTGATCCTCTCTCGCCGCTCGTCTCTATCGTCCATCGCTCCCGGGAACTCTTCAAGGCTATATCCTGTAACGGCAAAGAGCTATTGTATGTAGGTTCTAGCGGGTTATCCTGCTTTTGGGGTCCACCTGATTATATCGCTTATGAGTTTGTCGTTATTTCTCCAGCAGTGTCCCGCATTTCTGGTTCGTCTAACTTTGATAGTTTTCGAGGTGGGTAGTAGGTGGCGGTACAACAGCTGTTTTGTGGGATGTTGCCTCCAGGACTTGTTCAATACAGCTCGCTGCACTCGTGGGTAATTGCTGTCAAGCTTTTTTTTCCATACGTTTAGTTAGTATCCATATAGTGCATCCATATAGCAATATCGACACGACCGCTGATTGGAAAAAAACTGCGTTTTATTTTATGGGTCTGGTCTTACTTTGATATGACCGATATCCTATCGTTAGCTATCCATGCTTTTGCTAGTTTCGTGTTTATATTTCTCGGTTGATGAGAAGCTGCTTCCGTGGTAGATGAACCTGTTCACCAGTTTCAAAGGACCACCATGTAGTGTATAGATGTCGCATCTTAGATTAAAGCACATGTATTCCATCTCGTCTGAATTGACATGAAGGCTTATGCTATCAGCTGCTCATTCCAAACTATGTAGGAGAGATTCGCCTCGGGTGGGTGTATTTGCCAGAAGCGCTATATCATCGGCGTAGTCCACGCCCGTAATTGTTTGTGCTGGGTATCTTCTGCTTTTTTCCTTTGCCAGCTTGAAACTGTCTTCTTTCATTAAATTCATAGACGTTCTAAGCCCGTAGTCGAGGCAGGTACGGAGTTAATGTGTCTGCTTGTAGCGCACGTGCTACAATGCCATTGAACTGCCGAAAGTTATTCACCACAACTCTCAGTTGTACACAAGTGGAAGGAAATAACATGACCGCAGCAATGAAAGTTCCCTTGTTTCAATTGCAGTATAACCCATAAATAACGACCTCACATTTCTTTTCAAGGAGTGTATATTATTATTTTTCAAAGAGTGTCGATATTACTAGATATTATTTATTTAGGAGAGAGACATCTCTCTTTAATAAATAATATCTAATAATATCGGTACTGAATTTTGTGTTTAATAGAAATTTAAATGCTGTTACCAAAAATTGGAGTAAATAGTAAGCTAAAAACAATAACACTTTTCATATATTTAGTATATTATATAACACATCCACATTTATTACACTTCTATACTAATTACATATATTTTTATATACATTTTATACAATATACACTTACAAACTTATTATAATTATATTACATTATATCACACGTTTTATATAATTAACACACACACACATATATATACATATATATATATATGTATATATATATATATGTATATATATATATATTCATTTGCATGAGTTTTTCTTTTTCTTTTTTTCTTCTCTTTTATTGGGTTCTATCTATTTTATTTTGGTTACTGAGTTTCAGTATTAAACTGTTTGGTTATAATTAATATCTAAAATATTGGTTTCGAATTTTTGGTTTAAAGAAATTTAGTTTGTTAGGGTGGGAAATTGATCATAATATATTCATTGTTTATAGGAGGTGCCCGTGGTGTAATGGTTATCGTCGCAGGAATTGGACACGGCGACACGAGTTCAAATCCTGGACTGATTGCATTTCACATAGCACTAATACCTTTGGGAAAGGTATGAATCCAATTATTCTCCCTCCAGCTATGGGTAAATAGTAGGGCAGACTAGGTTCTTCAGCCTTGGTGAGGCAACTAGTCTAGGAGAAGGAAAACTCTGAATTCAAACTTGTTTAACTCCGCTTAAAAAATTGACCTTGTGTCATATCCTGCCTGAGCGGAGGGGTTGGTAAATATGATATTCATTGCTTATGATATACTCCAAACGGTTTTTAGTATACATATTATGAATTTTTTATTTGATAACAAATTAATTCAATTTCATTTTTACTTACAGAATTTCAGTATTGATAACTTCGGTAATAAATAATATTCAATAATATCAAATTTTATGGTATGATATTACACTCAAAATGATAAAACCTTCAGTTTAGAAGAAATTTACCTTTTTAAAAGCGAAATTGTTCGGGTATAGATACATAAGAGCGATAGTAAATCTAGTCGACTGTGACTGTAGTATACACTGACTGCATATCTGCAAATGAGTAACACAACTCCAGTGAATGGGTGTCCTAGATATGATGTTGTTATATCTGATGGTGGAAGTACAGTTCTGGAGGTCTAAGGAATGTTAAGTAATGCTTCATTGCCATTACCCCCAGGTCCACTTTGACCCGGAGTTGTATTAAACATTTCGGGTTCCTTCTATTAGTCAAATAAGACTATCTAATCTTTTATTGTACTTGAAACCATTTTGTTTCAGTCAACTGATTAATGTTAGATTGAATTATTAGTGTTACATATCAATGCTGAAAAATATTTTTAAAAGTGCAAACGAATCAATACAGTTCAATGAAATTATTCGTGTTTGATAGTAATACTTGAAACCATTGGGTACGGCATTAAACTGCATCTGTTCGTCAGGCTCCAGTCTGAGAGGTAGAACATGTTAGAATCCCATCTATGGATCAAGTAGAACTGTTCGATCTTTTAGTAGGGATTATTATTAATATTAAATTGAATTATTAGGGTAAGACAGAAATACTTGAAACCATTTAATGACTTGGGTACGGCATTAAACTGCATCTGTTCGTCAAGCTCCAGTCTGAGAGGTAGAACATGTTAGAATCCCATCTATGGATCAAGTAGAACTGTTCGATCTTTTAGTAGGGATTATTATTAATATTAAATTGAATTATTAGGGTAAGACAGAAATACTTGAAACCATTTAATGACTTGGGTACGACATTAAGCTGCATTTGTTCGTCAGGCTCCAGTCTGAGAGGTAGAACATGTTAGAATCGCATTGAGGGGTCAAGTAGAAGTGTTCAATCTTTTAAGAGGGATTATTTTTAATATTAAATTGAATTATTAGTGTAAGACAGAAATACTTGAAACCATTTAACTTTGTGTAAATAGAACTATTAATGTTTGATAGCATTACTGGAAAACTATTTAATTATGAGCCAAAAGAACTCTAAATGTTAGATTGCATTTCTTGAAACCATTTAACGGTGACTACTAGATAGCCACACTTTAAACAATTTAACTGAGCGCAAACAAGTGTTTAGTTCTAAATAGTACTGTTAGTGTTAGATAACAATACTTGAAACTATTTAACAATGCATAGCAATACTTGAGACAATTTAACCGTATTTAAACCAATGGACTAAAATCTATTCACTTAAAATTCATATACATATATATATATATATATATAAACAGGATTCAGTATTCAATAACAATAAACGGTTGATATCCATCAAACCAAATAACCTAAGCTAACGCATCTAACATTGGTATAAAAGTAAAGCGTCACTGTAGTTTTCTTTCATTATGTTGATCTTGCAAAAAGCTACATACGTTGATAACGTGGCTAATGTGTTCAACTACGACGTCGTAGTAAGCGAGTTCGAACTCCAGTTACACCATTACGTTCACTTCGGACTAATACCCTTGGAAAAGGTATGAACCTCCTTATTTCCCTCAAGCTATGAGTTTAATAGTTTCACAACTGTTCTTCTACAAGGATGGCTTTGGAATTAAATAACCCAGAAAGGTTATTATGCCATTAAACGAAGAAACCAAAAAAGCTACAAGCAAATCTCTTATTCTATTTTCATTAATCTTCTTCCTTTTACTATTTAATCAGTTTCCTCTTTTTATATCGTTCATGCATTTTTTGTTCTTTCTGACTCTCGTATTTCTTTCTTTTTTTTTTTATTAAGGAATTTATTTGACATCTTTTTTGCCCCTAAGAAAATACAGACATATTTTCTGCTTTCTTTATTTCTTTTTTTTTTTTACATTTTTTTTTCTCTCGTTTATCCTCCCTTAGAAAATATCCTTGGTATTTTTTGGGCGACTAATTGATGGTATCTGTGAGCTGTATTTATAACTTGACATGTGCTTTTTTTTATTCTGTAAAGCGTCCGTATCACTCCTTATTTTCTTTTACTTACTTTCTTTTTTATCTACAGAAGTGCCCATAAATAAATACACCCCCAACTAACTATTAATAAAAGAAATTAAATTTTCATCTAAGACCAAAGATACCAGAATTTTATAATCTCTTGTGGAACATTATACAATAAAAACGAAGAAGTACTGTGTTGTATTTATTATCAACAGCACTGAGATCTGTAATCAAGACTGCCCTGTCAGCAGAGATTAGAATACACCAACTGTGTCCTCAACAAAGAGGTAAAGTTCCCTCCACTAAAAAAGATTTTTTTGGTTATTACACAAAACGGCATCTGATGGCGCGACTCTGGTTCTGAAGCTATGGGAAGAACGGAGTAAACCTTCATTGCTATTACTGGCTAGTCCACTCTGACGCGGAATAGCATTATTTGTCATCATCATCATATCGCGCTGGTAGCACGGATATCCCTGACCCTCTCTCGCCACTCCTCCCTATCGTTCATCGCTCTTGGTAGGTCTTTGGGACAACATCCCCTATCCTCACATAGCCGCTAAATGTATGTTCGTGCTGGTCGTCCTGCTTTTGCGCGGCCATGTGTGGGGGTCCATAAGAGTACATCACTTACGAGTTCGTCCCTGCTTCTCCAGCAGTGTCCTGCATGTCTGGTTCGTCTAACTTGAATAGTTTTCGTGATAGGGGGCAGGTGGCCGTACAATTGGTGTCTTGTTGGGTGTTGCCGCCAGGACTTGTTTAAGATTGCACGTCGCATTCTTGTGTAATTGCCGTCTAGCTTCTTCTCCAGCCGTTTTATTAGCGTCCATGTAGTGCATCCATATAGCAGTATCGATGTGACCGCTGCCTTGAAGAAACTGCGTTTCATTTTATCGGTTAGGTCTGATTTCCATATAATCGATAGCCTATTGATAGCTATCCATGCTTTGGTTAACCTCGTTTCGATGTCCTTTTCGGTTGATTCGACGCTACTTCCTAGGTACGTGAATTTGTCTGCTAGTTTAAGAGGGGTTCCTTCTAGAGTGGAGATGTCCCCCGTTTGATTATAGCACATATATTCCGTTTTGTGTGCATTAACATAGAGGCCTATGTTTGCTGCTGCTCGTTCCAAACTATGCAGTAGTGTTTCGGCTTGGTCAGGTGTATTTGCCAGTATCGCTATGTCATCGGTGTAATCAGCGTCGGTAATTGTTGTTGCGGGGTATCTTCTGCTTCTTTTCTTCGTCAGTCCGAAGCCATTCTCTCTGATTTTGTCAATCGATGTTCTAAGTTCGTAGTCTAGACAAATGATAAAGAGGTACGGGGCCAGGGTGTCTCCTTGTAGTACTCCTGCTACAATGTCAAAGTATTCTGTGTCTCCATCTGGTGATCGTACTTTTACTTTAGTGTTTCTATAGAGAATCGTTATTGCCGCTACGGTTTCTTTAGGTATGCCGTACGCTAGTAGGATTTGTTCCATCTTTCCTCTGTGCATGGAATCGAAAGCCTTGGTAAAGTCAACAAATATTAATGTCGCTTGGAGGTTTTTTGCCCGTACACCTTCAAGGATTCTACGGATGGTTAATATTTGTGAGGTCGTGGATATATTTCTTCGGAAGCCATTTTGGTTTTTTCTAAGTATGTTGTCGATTTTGGGTTCTATGCGGTTTCGTAGTAGGGCATTGTAGATTTTGGCTGCTACGGATGTAAGTGTTATGCCTCGGTAGTTTTTGGCTAATCTGAGGTCCCCCTTTTTAGGGGAGGGGAGTATGCATCCCTTCATCCATCTATCTATCGGATTTTGATTGTATACTGCGTTGCAGTGTCGGAGCAGTATGTCGTTGAATTGTCTGGTCTTCCATACTTCCGGGGAAATTTCGTCCAGCCCTGCAGCTTTCCTATTTCTAATTTTTCTGAGAACCGAGTCGAGTTCTTCTTGTGTGAACAGTCCTAGTTTAATGTCTAATTGTTTGCTAATTATTCTGGTGATTGGTTCATGTGTTATTTTCGGTGGGTTTCCTAGTAAGTTTTCGAAGTGCTGTTTCCACAGTTTTATTCTTTCTTGTTGGTTTGCTGCTTTCAGTTTTGCTTTGGCTGTGTTCTTTCTTCTACTCACTTCGTTTATTGTTTGCCAGGCTATCCTACATTGTCTATCTTCCACCGAGTCTCTAATCTTATCTATCTGATTTTGAATGTATTCTGTCTTTTCCTTTATATATATGTCTGCTAACTGATATTGTGACGTTTTTAGTTTTAAGGCATTTGTGTTTTTTGGGTTTTTTCGATAGTTTTTGGAGGCTGTTTTCACTAGTGCACGTTTGTCCATCACCGCTAAAGTTTCCCATGGGACTCTATATTTAGTTTTGAGTTTTGTTGGAATGCATTTCGCTGCTGCCTCGAGGTGTGCATTGACGAAATTTTCATATTCGTCGTTTGGTGTACTTTTTTCCGTCTTTTCTTATAGTGTTTCGAATCTGTTTCTTAATTCTAATACGTATTTATCTCTTATATCTCTGTTGTTCAATAGGGCCCAGTCATAGTGTTTGGTGGTCGCTGTTTGTTTGGCGTTTTTTCGTAGGCTTAACCGTATTTTTGCAGTGACTATTCGGTGATCCTTGGACACACCCTCAAAAGAGGAGTATGCCTCGCAATTCATTGCACTATTTTTCCATTTCTTGTTTATAAGGACGTAGTCTATCTGAGCTTTAGTATTGTTTGCTTACGTGTATGTCCATAGTTTGCCCTTCCTTTTTTTGGTAGTTTGTATTGAGGCATGCTAATCTATTTTCTATCATGAAATCTGTTAGATGTTGCCCATTCCTATTTGACGTGTTGTGGAGGCTGTATTTGTTGTTTCCGTTTTTCCCGATTTGGGCATTCATGTCTCCGCCAATGACTAACATGTTGTTTCGGGATGCTACGCACTAATGAGGATAGCTCATCGTAGAAGGTGACTAGTTCAGTTTCTTCACTAACATTGGTAGGGCTGTAGCAGGAGATGATTGTTGCTCTGGGGTTGCCGTTAAAAGTAGCTGCCATCATTCGAGGTTGTATTTTCTCAACGCTATTTAGCGTTTTTAATGCTCTAGGTCCTATAAGTAATCCTACCCCTCCTACTGCGGCGTTGACAGAGTTTTTCCATGCGGATACAGTGACGAGCGACCAGCCATTGCCAGTTTCGTGATATTTGATATCTTCGGTGTGCGTGTATCTGTGTTCTTGTATGCATATTATGTCAATCTTGTGTTCTTCGGCCGATGCGATTAGCTCTGGTAGTTGTTCTATTCTATTTAAGGTTCTTACGTTAAATGTGGCTATTTGTAATGTTTGCTTGCATTTTAGTAGTTTTGATTGTTTGAGCTCTGTAGCTGATTTTTCGAAAACTGAGGCCAGGGCTCCAACCTCATCAGGACGCGCCCTTTTTTTACCCGCGCGAAGAGCGATGCGGTTTGTGTATGTGGTTTGAGTGTAGGTCATGGTTATCTTTCGATGGCTGTTTTATTCTCTTCTATAGAAGCCACTCTTATAGAGGAGCAGCAGTAGTTCCCCGATCGAACTAACGATCCTGAGCGTAAAGTCGTCGAACTTACGTCCAGGACCTGTTTAGGTATTGAGTTTGGTCGTCCATGGGTTTATTCAAATACCTTTACGTACATCATGCTGCTTCCCATGTGTACGTAGTAAAAAAAAAGGGGGGGTAATTTTGATTTAAATTTTCTTAAGTTTTAACTTAGTTAACGTCCAAGATTAGGGTACTTTTATCAGACTTTCACTGGTGCTGAATTTTTTATTTATTTTTGCGGTATTGGGACATGTTCCTAGGCTTTTTAGGGTTTTTTTCTTCTATACTACCATTGGGAAACGAGGAGGCTTCAGGAATAATAGAGCTGTTACAAAGGACTTTGGGGGGGGGTGTTTTAGGCTTTTACTTTTTCTTCTAAACTACTGTTAGGTCTTTCTTTAAGAATTTTTAAATTATATTAGAGAAAAAATTCAAAAACGTTTTGCCTTGTTCGCTGACATTTGGACAGAAGTTTTATAATCAATTTGGGTTTATAGTAGAGTAAGCGTGTCTTTAGATTTAAAACGCAAAGTTTAAGCATTATTTTACAAACAAAAATACAGCATAACATTTTGTAAAATTCAGCATTTTAAATTAATAGGACTTAAAGACATACTGACCAATATTGATACATTCTTTCCTGTAGGCACGTGAGCTCAAATCCTTCCTTTTCCCTTTAACGTTTATTTACTACTGAATTTTACGTAGTTTTGGAGACGGTCTAGTCAGGGGGGGATATCAATTTCATCATTTATTTTTATTTTTTTATTTTTTCCAATTTTGGGGTCAAAAAGATCTTTTTTTTTTTTGAAAATTACTTAGTATTGAATAAGAGTACGTGAAATCCAATAACTGTATGTAAATGAGTGAGTATTATTGAATAGAAATATTAATATTTGGAAGACTTGAAACCGATGGATTATTATTATAGTTGCTGAAACTATATAATCATATTTACCAACCTCTCCGCTCGGGCAGGATGTGACACAAGGTCAATTTTTAAGCGAAGTTTAACAGGCTTGAATTCAGAGTTTTCCTTCACCAAGACTAGTTGCCTTACCAAAGAACCTAGTCTGCCCTACTATTTACCCATAGCTGGAGGGATAATTATTGGATTCATATCTTTCCCAAAGGTATTAGTGCTATGTGAAATGCAATTAGTCTCGTCCAGGATTTGAACTCGTGTCACCGTGTCCATTTCCCAGGACGATAACCAATACACCAAGGGCACCTATATAAACTATATGAAACTATATAATTGCATTCAAAGTGTTGGTGTTAAAGAAAATTTTTTTTAATCATATAACTGTGTGCAACTGATTATTATAAGATAGAAATATGTACTTTAAACCATATAATTGTGTATAACATTCGTATTAAATAGGAAACCCTGCAGTGTTATCATTATTCCCAGGTCCACTCTGACCCGGAGAAGTAGTTCTGGTTAATGCTTTGACAGTCGGACCGAATAGTCTCGTTGGTAACCCTCTCGTTTGTTAACATTGTATTTCTTTTCCTTGTTAATATATTTATTTAACTTAATTCCTTTCTTGTGTCTTTATTTCGGGTCCTTAACAAAGCCATTACATGTCGGAATTCCAAGTACGATTTAAATGTGTCTAAATTATTTGTATAAAGAATAGTTGTTTGAATCTATATATTTTTTACTAAGGATTATTATAATTTGTTACTTGAAACCATATAACTGTTTGCAAACAAACGACTATTAATATGATGAAATTGCTACTTTAAACCTTATAATTGCGTATAAATTATTTGTATTGGATAGTAATTCTTGAAAACATACAGCTGTTTGCAAAATATTTCTATTCTGATTACATGATATGATATAACTGTGTGCCAAAACCTTTAAGAATTTACACAAGAAGTGTAAGTATAAACGAATTATACACACAATTCCGGAATTTCTTTGTATAAAATGGCGCCAGCCGGGTTAATATGCCGTTAAAATCAATCAATGATTTAAATATATGAAGATTATCAAAAAGATGTGTCCTGATTTTAATACTAAACTTCATTTGAAGGTTGAGGCTTTAGTTATGGAGGTATGGGAAGTGTGAATAAACTCAATATGGTAGACTCACTCTGACTTGAGTGGTAGACGACTTTAGGGTCCCATCTATGGATCAAATATATCTGTCTGAAAATTATTCATATGTTGTGGAACTGCGTGCAAAAAATCTTAAATAATTAGACTAAAAGTCTAAATATAAACGTATAATGGACGCAATTACCTAGCATCAAGCTATAGACGTTCAAATCAATCAATCACATAAACAAGATAAAAAAATTGGTTTCAAAATATACTTATAAAGAATTTTGTTACCTTATTCTTTAACTGAACCGGGGCATTGGTCTATGGAGGAGAGTGTTGCCAATGGTCCCAGGTCGAGTCATACCAAAGACTCAAAAAATGGTACTTGATGCCGCCTTCCTTGACACTCAGGATTATAAGGTAAGGATCAAGTGGGGTAAAGTTGAATAATCTAGGGAAAGGAGTAATGCCTTCCCCTACATCTCGGTGTAGTAGCTATTGAAAAGGGAACATTCGGGTTACCCTCGACTAAGGTCGCCATCTTTTACTTTAAATGCTACATATCCATATTTTTGGAAATAGACTCCCAGTTCTGTTGATATTTTAGAATTTCAATGCTAATGAGGAATTATTTATTACCAAATTCTATAGCATTCCATTCTGACTGCCTTTCAATTCTGTCATGCTGGATAGTTATTTAAGTGCATTTCAGAAATGCTTGTACTGCAATATATTCATATTATTGTATATAGAATTTGGTTACAAATAATGCCTAAAAGTATTTATTTTTCTGGTAAAATCTTTCACCGGAAATAATAAACACCTGTATCTTTTATTGAAAAGAAGAAAACTCGATATAAAAAGAAAAATTAAATGCTGTTATGTACTTAGTGATAATCTGTCTTGTTATTCTTTCTTCCTTTTATCCTGCTTACTAAGAAAAAAATGAATCCTATTGAGTAAGTAACACATAATCTACTTATAGAAACGTCATTATCATCATGTCCTGCTACTGACACGGATTTCCCTAACTCTCTCTCACTATCCGTCTCCATCATCCATCGCTTCCGGCAAGTCTTCCAGGCTACATCTTACGTAGGTACAGGGCGGTGGTAGATAAGTTCCACCCAGTCGTCCTACACTTGCGCGTCCGTGTGAAGGGGTCCATAGAAGAACGTCGCTTATGAGTTTGTCCTTGCTCCCCCAGCAGTGTCCCGCACGTTTTTTTCTTCTAATTTGGATGGTCTTTGAGATAGGTGTTTCGTGGCCGTACAGCTGATATTTTAAGGGATATTGCTTCCGGGATTCGTCTATTATAGCTCGTATCATCCTTGTACAATTAGTCAGCGTATAAGTAGAGCATCTACAAAGTAATATGGACATGATTGCTGCTTAGAAAAAATTGCAATTTATTTTATCGCATAGGCCTGACTTCCATAAGACAGATAGTCTATCGATAACTACCCATGCATTCGCTAATCGCGTACTGATGCCGTTTTCTGTAGACGAGATGCTGCTTCCGGGGTAGGTGAACTTGTTCACTAGTTTTAAAGAGCTACCCTTTAGTGTGCAGATATCTACATTAATAATAAAGAACTGTTAGCTTGTCTTGTACCTGTCTTGAATTGGAATCATTTTGAGATGAGGCATCTTAATCTGAGAATTAATTTTTATTTATTGCGGAGTTTTTGTCCTCATCTTGGTAGTTTTTGTGTTGTTTCTTCTTTCACTACGTTTCGGCCAAATTTCACCTCTGGCCCTCTACAGGTGATTTTACCGCGAATTTGGATAGGAATGCTGAGTATTGTAACCGTATCCCCAGTAATTACTGCCTTCCATAGTTGTTGTCAATCGCACCACGTTCCAGGTGAGCATTGTCAGAAGATAGCGGTTTCAAATCCTACACAAGCTGGCCAGAGGTTTACTTGGTCAAAAACGTGGTGCGATAGACAACAACTATGGAAGGCAGTAATTACTGGGGATACGGTTACAAGACTCAGCATTCCTATCCGAGGTCACGGTAAAATCACCTGAAGAAGGCCAGAGGTGAAATTTGGCCGAAACGTAGTGAAAGAAGAAACAACACAAAAACTACAAAGATGAGGACAAAAAGTCCGCAATAAATCAAAATTAATTCTCATGTTAGCTTGTCTGTTCACTAAAGACGACAAAATGGTTTCATGCATTAATACTAAACTTGGTATGCTTGATGACTGAATTAAACTGAGTCCGATGGTGAGGCTTCAATACTGAAGCTTCAAGGAGAGTTGCTATTGCTCCCAGGTCCACTCTGACTGAAGTCGTAGTACTTATTTGGGTCCCATGTAGAGATTAGGTAGATCTTTTTGAAATTTTGTTTAAATGTTCAAAATTTATACATTGGTTCTTAAAACATTGTAACTAAGTATTTATTTGGAGGTGCCCGTGGTGTAATGGTTATTGTCGTAGGAAATGGACATGGCGACACGAGTTCAAATCCTGGACGAGACTGATTGCATTTCACATAGCACTAATACCCTTGGGAAAGGTATGAATCCAATTATTCTTCCTCCAGCTATGGGTAAATAGTAGGGCAGACTGGGTTCTTCAGCCTTGGCGAGGCAACTAGTCTAGGTAAAGGAAAACTCTGAATTCAAACCTGTTAAACTCTGCTTAAAAATTGACTTTGTGTCATATCCTGCCTGAACAGAGGGGTTTGGTAAATAGGGTAACTAAGTATTTAGTGTTTATTAGTTTTACGTAAGCTCTCTGACAATACATCAACAGATGAAAAAGCTTCTGAAAATGTCTTTCATATTTATCTAGATTTTTTACGCGTTTCCAACTACAGTTCTCATCTTTGTAGTTATCCTCGTAATATTTTGACCGCTGTAATCCCCGGCCGTCTTCATGTATCTTTCAAGGCATTTCAAACAAAACCCTTTATCTAATCTCTTAGATTATAAACTAAAATTACTCCCTTGTCATCTGGCCTATTGATCTGTTAGACAATTCAGATACGATTTTAAGAGTTTTAAGACTTATGAAATTTCTTATCTGACTCTTCAACCAGAAGAGGGAGTGTCTTCGTGGTGCAATGGTTAAAGCGATGGACTGCGGAATCGTATTAAACGAGTTCGAACTCCAGTCGCGCTATTACATTCACTTTTGGACTCATACCCTTGGTAAATGTATGAACCCCCTTATTTTCTCAGCTATGGGTTAAATTGTACCACTACAGTTCTTCTAGGAGAATGGCTTTGGTATTAAATAACCTCCAAAGATTGATATTCCATAAAACAAAGAAACCAAAACCAAACCAGAAGGCGTGAGTTCAATTCAAGGGACCGGACTCAACGGAACGAGAAGTGTCATTACAACGGTGATATAAATAAGAAGTCCTTATTGGAGAGGAGAAATCAAACCTTTAACACAATGTAAAGCGAAAGCGTCTGTGGCTATGTTGCAGTGGAAGGCCTGCTCAGCAGGCCAAGAGCGAACGTGTATCCGAGCACGATTCTTGTGAATGTATGGTCAGATGTTTATTAGGAGCTGATTAAACAATAATCAATCACAGACAATCTTTACTGCCAAAAACAAAGGTGGTCTATCTTTTACAAACTGAAGAAATCATCCTTCAAAATATAGTACTATGACCTAAGAGTAGGAAAATTCAACTGGGAAAAATATTTCTTCCAACAATATTCTTGGCACTTTCTTTATAATGATAGTAGCTATCGAAAAGAGAGCCTTCGGGTCACCCTCGACTAAGGTCGCCAAATTATTTCAACTCAAAACCTACAGAATTTTATACACTTGGCATCAAAAAGCTTCTTGACTGATCGAATAAGTTAGATGAAAACTATGACAACGATATCATTGATTAATTTCATATGTAATAATCATTTTTGTTTTACTTATCATTGAACAAATCAAAGAGTACTTCCGTTACAACTTGACATAAATAGTAACTTGCAGAAAAGACTAACTTCGGCACAACAAAGTTTGACATGACGTTAAACAGCCAACCAACTAAACAGAATTTAATATCTTACTGTTTAAGAATTATTATGAGTAGCCAATATTCTAGTCATGATAATTTCTTCTTTTGTGCTGGGTACGATAATAACATGTCTACGCTGTTAAGGCTCTAGTCTTGGAGTTTAGGGAATGTAAAGTACCCCTTCATTACCATTAATCTTAGCTTCATTCTCGGTGTGGTGGGACCTCTTAGGGTCTCATCTATGGATTAAATGAAACAGTTGAATCTTTTGCTACAGATTATTTCTATTAGCTATTTGAAGTTATGCTGCTGAGCAGAAGTTGTTTTATTTGTTAGGAATATTTCATATATGGAGTTATCGGTGGGAAATAGCAATACTTTCAAATACTTTGCTTGTTTGTTTGTTTGTTTGGGTTTATGGCATATCAATCTTTGTTGGTTATTTAATACCAAATCTATTTCATACAAAAAGACAGTTCTATTTCAAACAATTCAGTTTGTCAAAAGTAGACAGTTTAATTGTCAAAAACATTTCTATTTCCTGCTAATCAGGTTAGTCAAACAGTTCTATTTTAAACAATTCAGTTACGTATATTTTTTTGTTTACACACATTTAAATGTCTAACCTGTTATCTTTCAAAGAATTCAGTTTAGCATAAGTTTAGTTCTACTTGACCAATAGACAGAACCCTATAAGGTGCAGCAACTTCGGATCAGAGTGGACCTGGGTGCGATGGCAATGAAGGGGTGCACTGCTTTCCCCAAAGCTCCAGCCTTACTGTAACCTCACGATCCAATTTTTTAGTATCATATTGAAGGGCTCCTATTCCGCAGCAGAGATGCAGTCGGTGTATTCTACAGCCCCAACTCACCTGGCATACTTAACTCTGAGCAAAAAAGTGCATGTAGAGAAGGGAAAAAATTCGTATTTTGGTTTGGCGCGCAATTTAATTCGACACTTAATTTCACCCAATCAGGATGACTTATCCTATTTAGCCCGGGCATTCATTTCCGGACACCAAATCTTGTAAGCTGTCAAACACAGTCTCTTTGGCTGGAGGACGCCGACCAGTGCAGACGTCACACTGGCCGTTCTTCAATAGCGATGCTTTTTAGCTGGTCAACGCCGCCCAGTGCAGGCATCTCACTGCGACTCTAAAATAGCAGCAGCAGCAACATGGACACACGAGGGAACCCATCTAATTTATGGATTCCTAACAAGGAATCCCAGTTGAATATAAATTAGATGCATTCAACATGCCTCGCACAGGCACAACTTTATGCCACCCCAAAATTGGCTATGTCGATCTGAGCGTAATCCCGCTCTCGACACGCTAGCTCTCAATTCACCTCTGGTCCACCTTAATGGAGATAACGCATACTCTCCTCAAATACCAGACACACAAAGCTACACGATGACATCCAAAGTTCAATTCCTACAACTACAACATGTCTTTCGTCAAAATGCAAAAAAACACAATCCCTCACACGTCCGACGACCCACGCTGCCATCTCAACTTCTCATAACTCAATTTCGTCTCAATACTCACAACCCTTCACGAGTCTTGCATCACCAAAAGCAAACCCAATATTCCATGCTGCAAATAAAAACCTATTCATAAAAATATATTTTTACTATCGTCATCTTCCTCCACCTTTTATTTCCTAACAACTAAACCCAGTACAAAATATAATGGCTAAATTCGTAATATTATTAACTATTAGCAAACAAAGGAATAATATCAAACGAGATAGGAATACTCGATGAAAAGAATTCGTAATGTTAAATAGTAATATTTGAAATCAGGCTTATTATTAGTATTAGATAGCAATACTTGAAAACATTAAATTGTGTTCAAACAAATAATTAATATTATTGACTAAGTGAAGACCAATGATTAATAATAAATTAGATTGGAATACTTGATAAATAGGAGAATTAATGTTAAATGGAAATATTAGAAACCATTCAGAATGTTTAAAGTTTCTACTTGAAACCCTTTTATTGTATGCAAACAAATAATTTGTATCAAATAGAATTGTTAGAGCTGAAGTTGAAACCATTTAACTGTGTGCATACAAATGAGCTCTAACACGTTTATAAATAAAGTTATCTATAAACTATAAACTTACAAATTATATATATATATATATATATATATATATATATATATATATATATATATGTGTGTGTGTGTGTGTGTGTGTGTGTGTGTGCGTATTTGATTGAACATGATAGACATTTTTGTCTACATATTTTTTTTGTTAATCCTTTCAAATTGCCGTATTGATCTTATGATATTCGGCGAGAATATGTTGATAAACCTTCCATAATTAGTTATTTCCCAAGTACTTTCTGCCCAACTTTGGGCTATCATCAGCGGAGGATTTATTACAAAAGTGATGTAACTTTTGTATGTACATTACTACTTTGTAAGAATGAGCCCTTGTACTGTTGTAAGTGTAGCGTTTACAACAGATTCTGACAGTGTGAAAAAAAAAACAGATGAGATGCTATTTATAAATAAAAATCATACCAACTGAGACCTGTGAAAAATTGAATAAAAAAGAAAAGACGAACGGCACCCGCACTACTTGAAAAATGATCAAATTGTACTGTGATATATATATATATATATATATATATATATATATGGGGGGTGGAGTGTTCACCAATGGCCCGGGAGACCTGGGTTCAATCCCACATCGAGTCATACGAAAAACTTAAAAATGGTACTTGCAACAGCCTTGGTGAACACTCAGCAAACAGGTACGTATCAAGTGTAAAGTGAAGCAATCCAGGGGAAGGAAGTGCGCCCTTCCCAACACCTCGGTGTAGTAGCTATTGGAAAGGGAGCTTTTGCGTCTCTCTCGACAACAGTCGCCAAATTTACTTTATATATATATATGTATATATATATATAAACAATTTTCCCACACTCATTACTTCGAGTTAAAATAGACCTGGTAGTAATGACAAAGAAGACGTAATCTACCCTTCCCAGATTTTCAGAAATTGAGTCTCACCATCAAATTCAGTTTAGTGTCAAAGATGGGACGTTCCTTTTTTGAGCGGAAGTATTAGCCCTCCGCAGGGGACACAATCAGCGAATTCTTAGCACAAATGACGAAACAGAAAGTAATCTAGAGTTTACACCCGTTTTATATCATATTTGAATTGTTTCCTTGAGTGGTTCTATGTATTTCTTTCGTTCTTTTAGTTCGGGTTGCTATTGTTCTTGTTTCTGTGCATTTTTTGTCTACGTTTGAGTCTTTGAGTGTGTTTTATAGTCTGTATCTTTAAGTGTATGTATATATGTATATATGTATGTATGTATGTGCGGGTGTACGAGCGTGCCCGTTTGTTTTTTGTTTTGTTTTGTTTTTTTTTTAGTATTTTTTTTAATATTTTGTTTTGCGTTAGATTTTTTAGTTGGCAGTGGGGAAATGAGGTATATGCTGAATGAAAATAGATTTTACTGCTCTGTCCTCACCTGGTTTTGTTTTGTATTTTTTGGTTTGTGTAATTGTCAACTTACCCAGGGTGCCTGTATCATTCTAGGAGCAAATAAATAAGAGCAAATTTGAAAGAACAAACTGCCGACATATACAACGTTTTTCTTTGAGTGTAAGTCTTTAATAAAAATAACTCTATGATGTACAGTTTTCGTTGGATTACATCTGTATACATATGGGTGTTTAGGGGTGTATATATATATATATATATATATATATATATATATATATATATATATACGTCGTATTTCTCTCCCTAAAAATATCAAAACAAACAACACAACAAATAATATATATATATATATATATATATATATATATATATATATAAGCAAAAATAATGACAATTTCAGTAATAATTACAGTAGTCAAATTGAGACTAAATTTCTTACTAAAGTTGCTAACATTAGAAAGCTCTTTTTAAAAGTATGAGATTTTTGCTTCTGTTTTTGTTCTTTTATAAATATCAAGTGTATTCAGAAAGTACAGAGATTGAAGTTGTATTTACCAAAACAGAAATAAATAATAAATAAAACATTAATTTTCTTTAAAATAGCCCCCTTGGAATATGACACACTTCTTCCGTCACGCCTGTTGTGCTTTGAACAATGTCGGATCAGTTTACAGTGTATAGCAAAATTCTCCTTCTTCACGTTCTCATGTTTCTGATTTCTATTCTTTCTTTTTTCCCTGTTTAGTTCTGACATTTTGGCTAAGCTTATTTGGTTCCTGTTAGGATGAATTAATCTTATTTTCGTTTTTACAGTATTTTAATTCAAAACATATTACCGAATCTTCAGATGTATACACATCTCAAGACTCGGCATTCACTAAATTACCAATGCCAAAATAAATATAATAATATTTAGTTACCGTATATGTTCGTGTAATGAACTACTTTTTAAAAAATCACCCAAAATACAAAGAGTCGTTCATTACACAAGACATGTTTTTGAACATGTCGAAGCTTCTCTGGTTTCTAGGCCTAACATTGCGGTAGATTTGATCCAAAGTTTCTGCGCATGCTCTATACTTAAACAAAGGCTGTTAGTTAAGAAAATAACGTTTTTACTTTAATTGGTTTGCTATTAATAACATCTATACATTTAACGTGTACATATATTATAAATGATTAACAATGTTAAATAAAAACTTTATTATCTTGACTAAAAGTCTTTGTTTAAGATTTAGTGTCAGACTCACCGACTCATTGGCCTAGTGGGTAGAATGCTCGCCAATGGTCCAGGAGATCTGGGTTCAATCCCAGCTCGAGTCATACCAAAGACTTTAAAAATGGTACTTGATGCCTTCTTGCTTAACACTCAGTATTATAAGGTACCAATCAAGGGTAGTGGAGCAATCCAGGGAAAGGAGTAGCGCCCTCTCCTACACATCGGTGTTGTAGCTATTGAAAAGGGAGTCCTCAGGTCACCTCGACTACGGTCACAAACTTAGCTTTAATTAAAACTGTTGAGATGGTATCGTATGATATTGTTTATAAAAAGGCAAATAGTGTCTCCCAAGCGAATTTAATTACCTATGTACTTATTATATTATGAATACTATCTGTGGTGGAACACCCGAGTTAATATGAAGGTTACATTTATTATTATTATTTACTCATTGAGAGTTTTTCACATCAGTTTTAACTAATGGCTTTTCACTGGAGTCTGAGGGACAGCAAGTCTCCTCAAATCTTCAAGACTCTTCTCAGTATTCTGACCGTTCTCGATAATGCAGTAGTCCTCCAACCTCCAAGTTCTCTAGTCCCTTTAATAATCCTTTAGTTACAGTACCAAAAGCACCAATCATGATTGGTACAATTGTCCCGTTCATGTTCCATAGTTTTTTCAATTCCCTAGCAACGTAGAAATACTTATCCTTTTTTCACATTCTTTCAGTTTTATTCTGTGTATTATTATCATTATTATTATCATTATTTACTCTTTTAGAGTTTTTCACGTCAGCGTTAGCTGATGGTCTTTCAATTGAGTTTGAGTGACAGCATATCTCCTCAAGTCTGCAGGACTCTTCTCAGTATTTTGGCCGTTCTCGACAATGCAGTAGTTTGGATGGTCTTCACCCGTTCTCTAATTCCCAAGTCCTACAGTCCTTTAGTTAATGTACCAAATACACCATTCACGATGGGTATAATCGTCACCTTCATATTCCATAGATTTTGTTTGTTTTTGTTTTTGTTTTTTGTTTTTGTTTGTTTCTTTATTTATTTATTTTTTTTTTTTTTTGAGTCTGGAACGTTGTGATAAAATTAAAAGTTGAAGTTTCCTTTATAGATATTTATTTAGTTCAATTTGGGAGGACACAGATTTATGGAGTGAATAAGGAGAGGAAAATGTCTGACAAGAAAATCCCGAACAGGCAGATCTGTTTAGAATGTCAACATTCATAATACAGACTGCGTTTGTGTTGGTTAGTGTGTTTTTGTGGAAACAGTTAAGCTAACACAAATGCTTCGATAAGATTCATTGGAGTGATGATCTGGGAAAAAAGATAAACTGAAAAGAACCGGAAGTTCCTTTCTAAATGTGCGAAAGAAAGACTGACAAGTCACATGTAAGAAAGATGTACACGTTGAAAGTGTATAGAAAGAAAGAAAAAAAGAAAGAAAGTAAACAGTATATGTTAAATACGTAAAAAAGATGAAGGAAAGAATGAAACCTGAAGTTGTTAAATAGGTCTTACGGAAATTGATTGAAAGAAAGAAAGAAAGAACTATTAAAAATAACTAAACCTGAAGAAAGAGAGACGAGTTTATTAAACTCATAAGAAATAAATAAAGGAACAGTTTTAAAGTGAGGAATACTTCTATGTCAAACGTGGAACAGAACGAAAGAAAGATATTATGTTTACCCTTGATACATACCTTATATATAAGCAAGAAGGTTTCAAGTACCATTTTTAAAGTATTTGGTATGACGCGACCTGGGATTGAACCCAGGTCTCCCGGACCATTGGCGGACACTCTACTCAGTAGGCCAATGAGCCGGTAGAGTCCATTTCCTTCAAAATCCTCAACACCGCAACGTAAGTCGATGTGCAAATGTTGTTTTGTCGGGTGCAACGATCGAGGATATTAGCGAAAGGCAAAAAGTCTCGTCGATGTTTTCCATCTCAACATTCATAACTATTATAACATAAATATATCCGAAATATTCAGATGTAAGAAATATTTAAATGTCAAACGATTAAAATAAAGAAATAAAGAAATAAAGAAATGCTCATATTTCAAGCAAGAAACAAAAAAAGAAAGAAAGATTCATCTGTTAACAAGGAAAGAAAGAAAGAACAGATTTATATATCAAGTAAGAAAGAAAGAAAGACTCATATGTAAAGAAAGAAAGAATAAAAGCCTCATATGTCAAGTGAAAAAAAGAAAGAAGGAAAGGAAGAATCATATGTCAAGAAAGAAAGAAAGAAAGAAAGAAAGAAAGAAAGAAAGAAAGACTCATATGTCAAGCAAGAAGCAGAAAGAAAGAAAGACAGAAAGAAAGAAAGAATTGAACTGTTAAAAGATAAGAAATATTAAAATGTCATGCCAGTGACAGAAAGAAAGAAAGAAAGAAAGAAAGAAAGAAAGAAAGAAAGAAAGAAAGAAAGACTCATATGTCAAGCCAAAAGCAGAAAGAAAGAAAGAAAGAAAGAAAGAAAGACTCATATGTCAAGCAAGCAAGAAAGAAAGAAAGAAAACCGAGGGAAAAATGTTTTCCAAAAGATACAAGAGTACAGAAACAATAAGAAAGAAAGAAAGAAAGAAAGAAACAAACAAACAAACAAACAACGAAATTATTTTAAGATTTCATTTTAGAAGGGTTTTGGATAGAAAACATAAGAGATGAAAGTTTCGATAAATATCAACGGTGACTAGAAAACATGTAGGGATAGAATCACAGAAAGCCTCTCTCTCTCTCTTTTCTCTCTCTCTCACACACACACCTAGCAAAACAAAAATAAATGAACAACGGAAATGAGCTAAGCCTCACCCATTGACAGAGGATTATTCATCATTGTCAGACAACGAGGGCTAATGGAACTAACCTGACCTCCAAACGGCTTTTGTCTTACTACTGACAAAACTTCTATCGGAACAGTGGCTCTTGCTTGTCTAACTGCCCAAAGAGTCTCTTGGGTAATTCTCTGTCTCTCGCTTCTATTCTTACGACTCAAAGCCTGCAGTGAATCAAAATGGAGTCCCAATGCTTCTTGCCCTCCGAGCTATTTCAACAAATTTACATCTGTCGTTGTCAAATCGAATTGTCAATATTTAACACCATAGGCATCCCCTGTACTTTTTTCTTTTCTCTCACATAATTTTCTAGGTCATTTCGTGTGGTGTAATGGCTAGCAAGCTAGACAAGCAAATTGAAACTAATGACTTTCAGTCTCACTGAGATCTCAACAGATACGCCCTTGTGCCACATCTAAGCTAAGCATAGTTAATAGATACCTTTAGTTTCAGTACTGCTGCTGACCTATTCTTTATTTTTTCAAGTTGTCATTCAATTTTCAAGTTCATCTTCTCAGGGGTTTTTTTTTATTTCAATATTTTTTCAGGCTGATAAATCATTTTTTTCTGTTACCTTCTTCAATTTATTGGGTTTTTCTTCTTTTCTCTATCGCCGTTTACTACCCACTATTATAATTGTATACCAAGCCCCTCCGCTAAAATTAGGAAAATATCATTTCTAATGTTATGCGGAGACCCTCATGCGCATTGATAAACAGTTAGTGATGCCGTTAGACTTTTTCATTACAGGTGCTTCAGACACTATGCAATACCACCTTTAAAGAACATGTGAATATGTGTATTTAACACTTTTAGACGATATATGAATATGTGTATTTAGCACTTTTAAACGATATGTGAATATGTGTATTTAACCCTTTTAGACGATATATGAATATGTGTATTTAGCACTTTTAAACGGCATGTGAACATGTGTATATAACACTTTGAAACGATATGTGAATATGTGTATATAACACTTTTAAACGATATGTGAATATGTGTATTTAACCCTTTTAGACGATATATGAATATGTGTATTTAGTACTTTTAAACGGCATGTGAACATGTGTATATAACACTTTTAAACGATATGTGAATATGTGTATGTAACACTTTTAAACGATATGTGAATATGTGTATTTAACCCTTTTAGACGATATATGAATATGTGTATTTAGCACTTTTAAACGGCATGTGAATATGTGTATATAACAGTTTTAAAGGACATGTGAATATGTGTATTTAGCACTTTAAAACGATATGTGAGGATGTTTATTTAGCACTTTAAAACGACATGGGAAGATGTGTATTTACCAACCCCAGTGCAATAGCAAAATGCCACATGAGGTCAATTTTCACCGGTTGCTATACAATGGTTAAATAGTCCAATAAACCCTAATATTTATACATAGGTGGAGAGAGAATAATTAGATTCTTACCTTCCTTATGAGCAAATGACTGATCAGATCGAACCTCTCTAGTGGCCCGTCTATCTTAGGAAGAACCAGAGTGATATGTCGCTCGTTACTTGACCACTTTAGTTGCTGAGTCAAGAACTGCCCTGGTACCAGGAGCTTTTCTTCAGGCATTACGGGTCTTCACCCACGTCCAACAAGTGGCATCATTGTGAATGGGTTTTACCTCACTTCGGTGATGAATTTGACGTAATCTACAACCCCAGCCAACCAAACGAGCTGCATAGTTTCAAATAACTAATAAAAATAATCCCTTGTAAATTTCAAGACACTTCTATTTGACCCATAGGTGGACCTTAAATGGTACTATCGATCAGGGTCAGAGTGGACCTAAGAATAATGTCTATGAAGGGGTCTTCCGCCTTCTCTGAGGTTCCAGAACGAACGCATCACCATCAAATGCAATTTAATGTCATACCCAGAAAACTCGTTGCTGAGAAGGGGGTGTTACTCTCCTCTTGAGGTGAGGTTGGTATATTTTACTGCCCCAGTCAAAAGGTCATCCTGGCAGACATGAATAGACTTATATTTATATATCAATATATATATATATATATATATATATATATATATATATATATATATATATATATATATATATAAATATATATATATATACGGAGTGAAATAAATATTCGCATATATGACAATTTTTATTTCTTATCTTTCAAACATAGTCTGAACAAAATTTTTTTATTTATTTACTGTATAAAGATATATTCTACTAATATGTGTATATAAACTTAGGTTACAATTAATCTTACAGGAATTAATTCCATTTATTAATTTTCATTTGTTCGAATATATGACATTAATTGCATTTATACGAATATTTATTTCACCCCACTATATATATATGTATATATATATATATATATATTGTCACGTGTTCTACCACTGAGAAGAGGGAAATAAAGAATTTCTACTATCTCTCCGTGTTTGAATTAGCAGGCCGCCAAAGAATGACCGTTAAAAGAGGGATAGTAATGTAGGTCAATCCCGAAGTAACAAATCCAGGTCAGAATGGAAACCAACAGATGTTTGCATTCTGTGACCGGATGGGTAAAGAATTGGGTATAGGGACATATAGTAGTCCTAACGAATCGCCTGACAGGGGGAGAAGAAGATAGAAGCCAAATGATTGGCTAGAATCCCAAAGTGGAAATAGCCCCCTTCTTCCGTCAGCGGAAATAGGGGTAAAGAATATCAGTTTTGGAGCAGAGGTCGTGGTGAACGGAGTCTCATGCCAAACTCCGGGTGAAGAAGAGTTTTGAAGAGAGATATCGTCGTGAACAGATGGAGCGAATCTCGCGCCAAACTCCAGGCAAAGCACCTGTACCGGGATTTGCAGGACAGTAGTTGAAGTGATAAGATATATTGAAACTACCGCCGAAATCACCGGGAGAAGACGGAAAGTATCTTGGACAAGGGGTACCCATAACTTCAAGCCAGAGCTATATATAATATAAAGTCAGTCAGCCCGTAAAAGAGAAAATACTCTCCGAAGGAACCCGTCAAAAGATAAGTAAACATTAAGACTGTTTCTCCCTACACCCAATTATATACTCTCTCTCTCTCTCTCTCTCTCTCTCTCAATTTAAAGAAAGAGTAAAGAAAAGGAGAAAAGGAAGAAAGGCATTTATAGTCATGTATTATCTGCTGATAATATAGTCGACACGTTGTATATGTGTGTCCGCGTGTATATTAAAAAGAATGTTATATTTTAATGTCCCCCACGTGTTGAAGTTTGTTCATTGTGTCGTCTCCTGTCAAGTTGCTTATTTCATGTTTCTTTTTCAGCTTCTTTCGCCTCACGTCATTCTCGCCTAAATTATCCTATTCTTTCCTTTAAAAATATTAGTTGTCGACTACTATAGTAAATATTATTATATCTAAACCTAGAGGTCCATATCTTGCATTGTTCTTGGGGTAGGAAGAGCTAGTGGCCTGTTGGGTGTGGGTGTTAACGTGAAGTTTGGAAACCCCTTGCCAGCGGCGGTCAGTCTAGCCCTAAATTAACCCCCACATAATATGCCAGTTCCTATATGTCCGAGAAAGGACTCTGAACAAGGACTTATTCTACGAGGGATCAAGTGCCAGACCGCCCCGTCTTCACACGTGCGAAAAATAAACTCCCTGTTTGATGGTAACAATATTTAAATGCACCAGTTCCTATATGCTTTTAAATGGTTGCTCATCCGGGGATCTTTTTTTTAATTTGCCGTCGCAATATATATATATATATATATATATATATATATATATATTGTGGTATTACTATCAAACAGGAAAAATGTTTGGTAAAAGATATTATGTTTTTACCCAACATGTTTTGCTATATTGCATAACATTTTCAACGGTAGATTTGAAAGGAATGCTTGTTTTTACGTTATGCTATCGTTGGTAACAACGTAGCGTTTGTTTTCGATTCTGCATAATTGCTTGTTTATGCTATGTTCCTTGATGATCAATTCAGTCAGTGTTGAAGATTGATAAAATTTTCCAGATCATTGTTTTATTGTTTCTGTGAGAAGAAGAACTGCCGATTCTACGGCAACTCGTTTCATTTTATTGGGCTCATGTTTTAAAATTTTTCCTCCCTGAAGATCAAAATTTTGTTTTTCTGTCTTTCTGTGTAAGACTAGGGCATAGCTAGTGTCGTTTTTTGAGAGGAATTGTTTGTGTTCATAAATTCTCTTTTCGAGTTGTCTGGATATTTCCCCATTATATAGTTAATTACGGATGTGCAATTTGTTAAAAACCAAACAAAAACAAAAGACGAAAGTGGTATTATTTAACTCATAACTGGGGGATATATATATATATTTACTCAACCCCTTTGCTCAGGCAGGATGTGACACAAGGTCAATTTTAAGCGGAGTTTAATTGGTTTGAATTCAGAGTTTTCCTTCTCCTAGAGAGGTTGCCAAACCGAGCCTGAAGAACCCAGTCTTCCCAACTATTTACCCATAGCTGGAGGGAGAATAATTGGATTTATACCTTCACTAAGGGTATTAGTGCTATGTGAAATGCAATCAGAGTCATCCCCGATTTGAACTGGTGTCGCCATGTCCGTTTCCTACGACGATAACCATTACACTACGGACACCTTTCATAAGAGCATTAGACAGAATGTGAGTAGAATAACTAGAGATTCAAACTGGTTTACAGTAATTTTACGATCCAACAGAAGTTACATGTGTATGTATGTGTGTGCGTGATGTGAAAAATCGCTGAAACTGATTTTACATGTACACTATATATTTACCTAAGTTGGGCCCAAGGGCACTTGCTTCGGTCTCAAATACAGATTAAATTCATTGCAAATGTAAATATGTAGTTTGTGGGACGTGATTACTTGGGTTTAAACCAAACACTCACAAGATAAATAATTAATCAACAAAAATTTATAGCAGGAGGGGAAAAGTACAGCAATGAAATTTTGTTTTGAAGGAAATATACGAAATTTTAAGTAAGTA
>OY757914.1:44741009-44768509 GCA_963585895.1 Sepioteuthis lessoniana
ATATATATATATATATATATATATATATATATATATATATATATATATATATATATAAAATAAAATTAAAGTAAGTAAAAGGATACCCGAAAGCTCCGTTTTCAATAGCTACTGCACCAAGGTGTTGGGGAGAGCGCTACTCCTTTACCTGGTTTACTCCACTTTACCCTTGATAAGTAGCTTATACTGCTGAGTGTTAAGCAAGGAAGTACCAAGTACCATTTTTAAAGTCTTTGGTATGACGCAACCGGAGATTGAACCCAGGTCTCCCAGACAATTGGCGAACACGTTACCCACTAGGTGAATGAGCCAAGTAGAAAAGTGGATAAAACATTTAGTAGTGATATGTCGTTCTTTATTCAAGGAAGAACTTTCTCAGACTAAAAATTATTGAGTTTTTCTACATTTTATCAATTGCAGAAATAGATGAAATAATGATGAAAATATAAAAAGAACGGGAAAGTGTCTAGAGACAAGAGAGAAACAAGAAAAAAAGGGAGGGAAATAGGTTTGAGTGATGGTGGTGGTGAAAAGATCCACTTTTCTACCTATTTTTATCATCTTGTCAGATTTACCAAAATCTACCCTCTCTCTCTCTCTCTCTATATATATATATATATATATATACGAGGATCATTAAATAAGTTTCCATACTTTTTTCGTATGGGTACTTTTATTCATAGCATACACATGAAACTCTAGTCCCCTTCGAAGTAATCTCCTCGGGCTGCAATGCACTTGTTATACTGTTCCGACAGCTTCTGGAAGGCCCCATAGAAGTCTTCTTGTATGAGAGTTTCAATGACCTTCGTCACAGCCTCTTTCATCTCCTCAATTGTCTCGTAATAACAGCTTCTGAGCTTAGGAATAACCAAAAGACACAGGGTGCAAGGTCTGGACTATAGGGAGGGTGAGGAACTGTCTTGATGCCCATCTTGGTCAAACAGTCTGTTACAAGGATGGAGTTGAGGATTGGTGCATTGTCCTGGTGGAAGTGCCACTGAACTGATTTGAAGAGTGGTGGCCTCTTCCGACGGAATCTCTTCCAGAACTCCCTTAAAACCTCAACTTAGTAACCCTAACCCTAACTCTAACCGTTTGGCCAACCAACTCTGGTATATTGACGTCCTTACTCCTCCCACACCTCTCATCATCCCTCACAGACTCCCTGACTTCCTTGAATCTCTTATGCCACTCAAAAACTGATGCTTGATTTATTCAAGATGGTCCAAAAGCAGTCAGAAGCATTCCATACGTTTCTGTGGTATTTTTTCCAAGTTTAAAACAGAATTTTATTGCATATCGTTCTTCTAAAGCGTCAGATTGCATTTTGGAAATTCACCAGCTGTGACAATCATGATTTACTAGGTTGTATTCCAATTCCTGCTGTAGCTGTTCATTTGAACCTGAAATCATAAGTATTGGTCAGTCATCTCATAAGACGTATAGTAATAACATACTGAATTTACAAGTGTCTACGACAATTTAAATGCCTGTACAAAAAATGTCTGGAAACCTTTTGAATGCACAACGTATATATATATATATATATATATTGTTGTGTAACGGAATATTTCACACCCTCTCAGTCATATGGAGTGATTTTATATACAGTGAGCACTGCATTATACCTGAACTAGCTTCGGGGATTCGTAGCGTGCCTCACCATTCCTTATCTGTCTTATTGTATCTCTTTTACAATAAAGCCCTTTTTTTATTCTAGGAATGTGTTAACTGTTCCTTTGCACTCAAGAACTACCTTGTCTGACATTATCTTTTGTAAGAATACAATATATATATATATATATATATATATATATATAGGGGGGCGGCAACCCACAAAGCAGCAGCTGTACGGACACCTACCATTTATCACGAAAACAATCAAACTTAGACGTACCAGACATGCAGGACACTGCTGGAGAAGTAGGGACGAGCTTATAAGTGATGTACTTCTGTGGACCCCTTCGCATGGCCAAGCAAAACAGGACGACCAGCTAGAAACTACATACAGCAGCTCTGTGCCAATACGGGATGCAGCCTTGAAGATCTACCGGAAGCAATAGACGATAAGGAGGGGTGGCTAGAGAGGATCAGGGATATCCGTGCTGATGACGTGACCCATGGGGGTTGAGCACTCTGGCGAAGGAATTGTCGGCCGCCCCTAGCGTAATGCAAAGCTCTTCGTAAGAATTGAGCACTCTGGTAGCCGATAGGGTATTAAAAAAATGTAAACAAAGGCTGCTGTTGCTAAAAATAAAATACCTTAAAAATTCCCTTAGTCAACGTAGTCCGCTTGTAGCCGTGTGGTCTGAAACCTTAGTCAATCGTAAAGTTGGACGGGTTTCGATCCCGGCTTCGAGCGTCCTGCGGGTCTAACCACACTGAAGAGTTCTGATAGAACGAAACAGTCTGTCTGTGGATGACAATATATATATATATATATATGTAAATTTGATTAACTATTTAATTTTTATAAACTATTCTCTAATTCTGATGGTGTGAAAAAACTCATATAGTACAATTTTCAAATTAGGAATATTATACACACTGGTATTCGGGAAAAATTGACCGCTTTACTTCAGTTCAGTCAACATCAATATTCGCTTTACGCTATTATCTAGCCAAAATTTTAGTTCAACCAACATCATTATATCCAACTTTACGTCACTTAGCAATATTACCAACGTCATTTATAGTTAACTCATGCTGAAAGTATCGGTTCTCATTAGATCACCGAAGTTAATGACATGCCTGGCAATCACAAAAATGCCTCAGGCCCCGTCGGCATTCTCCTAAAAAAAAGGCGCACAGGAGCCAGGCAATAAACCTAGCCCCTCCAAAGATGGTTAGAGCCTGGAGGGGACGGTACCATGGGGCTCGAGGAATAAGTCAGTCTCGGCCACGTGACGCGAATGCTAGGTGTCTCCTGCACCCACGCCGGACAGCCTTGACTGGCTATCGTCCGGACTCGGTGCCACACCCAACCAGATCTGTACCACTGTCACCACGGCTGGCCGAAGTGTGACGTCCTGGTTAGAAGTCGGACAAATATCCTCTTAGGTCTATATCACTAATGACCAGGAAATTTTTCTTATTTTCTTTATAGGTTTCATTTGAACGGCGCCTGGTAAAATTTCCAATATCATGCATGGCCTTGGCCAATGAATGTATTATTGTATTATGAATGTATTATATAATTTTGACAGGCAGAGTATGTATATATATATATTAGACAGTATTTAATCCAGTAAATCCGATGTTGGGAACAATTCCAAGTAGGAAAATTAAAATATTGAAAAATACAATTTTAAATTTAAGTAATTCCGGTCAAGAACTCAATACAAATAAAATCCACAGAGTCAATTATTTAAAAGAAGCAAAAAAACAATCAGTCACATTAGGATAATAGATTTATTTCCATCCTGTTAAAAATCATTAATATAAAAAAATGCTCACAAAATTAACAGGACTTCTTCAGATCAAACAAGAAAATGGATTAAAATAGTTCTTTCACATTTACAACCAGACTATAAAAATCTTATTTCTTCTATATAAATATAAGCCTTCCAACTCACGTAAGCAATTAGTATCAACTTATTTTTGGCATGTAAAGAAACATCCAGTTTCATCATACTTCAAATTTAACAATGGAAAATATATCACTACAATATATATATATATATATATATATTGTAGTGATATATTTTCCTCTTGTTAAATTTAATATATATATATATATATATATATATATATATATGTATGTATGTACGTATGTATCAAATGGATAGAGTACCCTGCAATGATCCGGAAGACCGATTTTCAGTCTGAGGTCAAGTCATACCAAAGACCCAAAAAATGGTACTTGATGCCGCCTTGCTTAACACTCAGCATTATAAGATACGTATCAAGGGTAAAGTAGAGCAATCCTGGGAATGAAGACTCACCCTTCGCTACACCTAGGGAGCCTTCGGGTTGCTCTTGACAACAGTCGCCAACTTTTATATATAAACATACTGAGAAAGATAAAGAGAGAGAGAGAGAGAGAGAGAAAAAAGGGGTAGTTGGATTTTTAAAATAATTTTCAACACGTTTATGATTAATAAATAATGAAATAAATGTATATATTTCTTGTTTACGTCATTTAATCGTTTGGCATTTCCATCTTTTGAATTCTAATCTTTAAAATCTACACTTTCATTATTTGGGGTTATCGGGAATTAAATTGATGTTGTTGCATAACGTAATGTTGAAACATATTAACCAGAATTTAAAGTCATTATATGTATGTGGAGTTCCTGTGGTATAATGGTGAAAGTACGTGACTCTTAGAACTCCAGTCGCGTTATTACTTTCACTTTCGGTTTAATACCCTTGTGTAAGGCATGAACTTCTTTGTACTCCCAGCTATAGGCTAAATAGTACCATTACACTTCTTCAACAGGGACGACGTTGACGTTAAATAACCCGTGAGGGTTTATGTACCATTTTACAACAAAACGAACCTTTCTTGATCTGCCAATAAATAGATTCATATCTACTGTGAACAATGGAAGAATTACGAAGATGAAACGAGTCGTCCAACCTAAGTCCGACTCCAGGAACCTAAAACAACCATTGCCAAAAACGAATTAGAAAAACCACTAATGGTGGAACACAAAAAGAGCTCTATATTCTCAGTGATGAAAGCCAAAGTAGAGATATGAAACGCTTGAGGATGCTGAGAACGATCGAAGTAGCAGCATATTGCAATGTATCGGATAATTGTAAGTCAGAATGAAGTGTCCGAATAATTTAGTTAATTAATTACTTATTAATCCCGAAATGGAACTCGATGAGATTTAAGCATTACATAAAACATTTATTGTACGCTATTTAAGAGTGTCCATAGTATCCAAGGGAATCATCGAATCTAAAAAGTTTATGAAGTCACATAATAATCAAATCAAAAGACACACACACACACACACACACACACACACACACACACACACACACACACAAATACACACACAAACACACACACACACAAACACACACTTATAGTATTACACAATAGGGGAGGTGTATTATTGCCATATAGTGATGTATGTCAAACTAAGTCATGAGTCGTTAAATGCGTGAGGAAAAATAGCTGCTCAATCAGTCAGACCGATGACTATTGAACCCAAGATCAATCTGAGACCACAGCTTTCATTGGATGATTTCAATCAGCTGACCAAAATGATTCTAGAAGTTAGAAATAATTTAGTCAGTTAACGAGAAATGCTCGATTCGAAGGTTAAATGTTCCATCTCTGTTCGCTAATTCCCCGAAGGCATCAACGGGTGATGAAGGAAACTGTCGTCAAAGTAATAAAAAAAATTATGGGCACATAAAAATGGCGTCGTGTTGTTATTTCACATCACAGCAGAGAACTTCGAACAACGGTCGATGATGACAGGAGACAACAAACAAGAACAAAGATGGCGATAGACTAAAGTGAAGAGTTTGGCATGGCTAATCAGCTGAGTAAAGTGCTCTCTCTGTCTCTCTCTTTATATATATATATATATATATATATATAGCATACACTCTGAATGGGAATATAACAATACACAAACAGATACACACCCATTTACGCACAAAACACACACACACACATACAGCAGTAAACGTGTATACACATACTGAAACAACATTCAGCGATTGCTAAGATTTTATTTCATTGTTATTTTATATCTAATATATCACTTGATAACGAATTCGTTTTTTTTTTTTTATTTTGCCGGAATTTAATATCAAAATATAAAGTATTTTGAAAATTAAAATTTAAACACGTTTTTAAAGAATGGTATGATTAACAAATATAAAATTAATTTATACCGAAAAACAAATGAATATTTGAAAACGAAACACAGTAAAATAAAGAAAAAAATCAATCAAATTACTTTTTTTGAATTGTCAAAATTTTGAACCCAAATTTTAATACGCTATAAAGCATTCACTAATACAGATTCAAATCCGTTAAAAAAAGAATATGTTTAAGTTCAAAATTCAAAAGAAAGGAAACCTCCTACCTGTCGATCACAGAAACAAAATACGTGAACATTTAATTCTGTCAATAAACAATTACAAACGGTGGGAAACGAATACACCCCAAAATAAAGAAATTGTATAATTTTATATAGATATTGGTTCTAGTTTGATGAATACAGAGAACTTGAATTTAAAGACAAGAAAGAATCTTTTTAACGGAAAACACGTCCACACATATACATACGCATATATATATATATATATATAAGCATGTCTGATTAAATGGCAATTACACAAGAATGCTGCGTGCAATCCTGAACAAGTCCTGGCAGCAACACCCCACAAGACACCAACTGTACGGCCACCTGCCCCCTATCACGAAAACTATTCAAGTTAGACGAACCAGACATGCAGGACACTGCTGGAGAAGCAGAGATGAACTCATAAGAGATGTACTCTTATGGATCCCCACACATGGCCGCGCAAAAGCAGGACGACCAGCTCGAACGTACATTCAGCAGCTATGTGAGGATACAGGCTGTTGTCCTGAAGACCTACCTAGGGCGATGAACGATAGGGAGGAGTGGCGAGAGAGGGTCAGGGATATCCGTGCTACCAGCTCGATATGATGATGATGATGATGTCTATATAATTCAATTAAGATCCTTTCAAGTTTCCTGATAAGTGTCTCGGTTTCAGGTTGGAATTAGTGGATGAATTTACCAAAATTGTCCGGTGCGCTTTCGGATCTTTCATAGGCCATCATCATGGGTTGCTAGCATGAGTAAAGAGCGTTTTTAAAGAGTTTTGAACGTTTGATGATGGCCTATGAAAGGTCTAAAAGCTCTCTGGATACTTTTGGTAAATTCATCCACCAATTTCAACCTGAAACCAAGACACTTATCGAGAAACTCGAAAGGATCTTTAGCAAAATAGACAGAAAAAAATGTGTCTATATAATCTAATCAAACATGCTTAAATAAAAGACTACTGACTATATATATATATATATATATATATATATATATATATATATATATATATATATATATATATATATCCAGAAAGAGATAGAGAGATAGGAATAAACTAATCATGGTAAAAATGTTTTTGAAATGATGAAAGTACTCAAATATACACGGAGAGAACCATAAAACTTGAAATAAGTTAATGTTTACTTACTTCATGACAGTATCCTTATTCTTGCTTTTATACATTTTTATTTGAAAAAAAATACGATCCTAAAATAATTAGGAACAGAATTCATAACGATGGTTATATATATATATGTGTGTGTGTGCGTGTGCGTGCGTGTGTGTGTGTATGTGTATATATATATATATATATATATATTTGATTGAACATAATAGACATTTTTTTGTCTACATATTTTTTGTTAATGCTTTGGAATTGCCGCATCGATCTTATGATATTCGGCGGGAATTGATTGATAAACCTTCCACGAGTTGTTATTTCCCAAGTATACAAGCAAAAACTAAAGCTTCTCGAAGCACTGCATATTAGGAAGATACAACCCAACCTTAGTAGAATTAATTTTGAAACCAGTGTTAAAGTACTTAAATGTCTTTAGCTACTGACGCTATTGTTGCATTTTGACCTTTGACCCGACCAAAAATGCCATTCCAAGGTGATGCACCGGAAGGAGGTGACACATTCTAATGGCAGTTGTGAGAGGAAATCGCGTGGGCGGAAAAATGCTGATGAAATGGGACGAGCTAAAAAAATTCCCATGGTACACTCATAGACTGATGCACCGGAAGAGAGTGACCTGTGAACTGCATGACAGTTATTTACGCTTGATGACGATGAAACATTCGATTTCAAAGATCGAGTGCGCGTCGAACGAGTATATAACTCAGTTGAGTTCGAGTCCCAGTGGCAGTGTGGCAGTTGAGTTGCAGCCAGTTGGAGATGGAATGTGGTAGGAAAAGCCACATCAGGCCGAAGGGCCCATTTGGGCCCTGATGAGTTGGGGTCCAGAGAAGATGCTGATAAGATGCAGTAAAGAAAGCCAGCACCCAGCAGAGTGGACCCCAGCATCAGGAGAACAAGAAAGACACAACGCTGACGGTCATAACAATGGGGTCAAAATATTACAGTTTCTGTTCGGTCTCCAGCTCCCTCTCACACGCAACCCTTGAGTAACCCTTTTGTACCCTTACAAATAAAGTGAGAGGTAAATATTTTGTTAAAGAAGTCTTCCTGCGTCTGTTGTTCATTGCGTCGGTATGTATCCAGCATATATATGTATATTCCTGCATGAATCTGCATATGACCATACAACACTATTTATAGAAACAAATTCGAAAAGTAAACGCTACATAATACAACAGTACAAACGCTCATTCTTACAAAGTAGTAATGTACATACAAAAGTTATATCACTTTTGTAATACATCCTTTTTTTATTATGACCCTAAGTCGGGCAGAAAGTAGTTAGGAAATAACTAATTATTGAAGATTCATGAACCAATTCCCGTCGAATATCATAATGTTGTATACTCATATGCAGATGCGTGCATAAATCATAACGACGACACATTGCTCAACTGGATGCCCGGGGGCCCAGCTCTCTGCTGGGTGCTGTTTTCTCTATAGCATCATTTTTCCATCACTCTGATCTCCTAACTCTTTTATCGGGGGCCTGAGAGCTCCCTCTGCTTGGTGCTGGCTTTCTCTTCCACATCTTGTCTCCAACTGGTCTGGTCTCCAAACTGCCTAACTTCCTGTCTTCACTGAGTTATATAATAGTTCAACGTCCACTCAATACCCCCCCAAAACTGGCCATCGGAATATGCATTACCGCCGTCTTTGGAATGGCATGTTTGATCGTCATCGAACGGAAATAACTGTCATGCAATTCACTGGTCACTTTCTTCGGGTGCATCAGTTTGTGACTGTACCGTGGGATTTTAACCCTGTTCCATATTGTCAGCTAAGCTCACCCACGCCAATGGAATATGCACTTCCGCCGCCTTTGGAATGGTATGTTTGGCCGAGTCGGAGGTCAGTATACTGCAATAAGCTCGATACGACAATTCGAAAGGATTAACAAAAAATATGTAGACAAAAAATTTCTGTTAAGTTCAATCAAAAATGTTTCAATGAAGAAATGCTGCCAATGTATATATATATAAGGATCAACTTTGTGACAATCTGAGTTTTGGCTTATTTATATATAAAGATATTTTTATCATCGTAGTATTGTGATATTAGCTCTGACTGTAATAGCTTTACTGGTCTTGCATCTGTTTTCGGTTAGGAAGTAGTGAATGTACTAATTCTAATTATATATATATATATATATATAACCAGGATGGGAAAATTAATTAAAAATCTTCACTGTAATGAAAATTTCATCAAAGTGCTTCTGAAAATCAAGAAAATGCAAAATACATCAACTAAATTCTCCATATTTTTTGCTTTTTTCAAATATATATATATATATATATATAATTAAAAAAAAACGTTTTTCTTGCCTTAAGCAAAAAGTACTTCTATTGAATCTTCATGTATATTACTGTAACCAGAACCCAAATTAGATAGATCACGGCTTAGGAAGACCCGAGGGTAGCAGCCCAGTTAGCTTAGGTTGTAGAATATGCTGATTGCATCTCTGAAGCGGGTAAGACCTCCACCAAAGTGTGTCCTGCATAAGACATCTGGTGGTGAGGCTTTAGCACTGGAGCTCTGGGGAATATGCTATACACCTCATTGCCATTACTCCATGGTTCACTCTTTCACTGTGTGCTTTACCTGTTAAGATCCCATCTTTGGCTCAGATATAACTAAAGTCCAAGGTTGACACTATACCATCTGATTGTGTGACTGTAGTCCTAGAATTCAAGGGAATGGAGTATACCCCATTGCTACCGTTACTCCCAGATCCACTCTAACCAGGAGTGGTAGTACCTGTTAGGATCCCATGTATGTGTAAAATAGAACTGTTTAAGCATTTAACTGTGTGCAAACAAATGACTAAAATTAGATTGAAATGTTAGTGTAATATAACAATACATGAAGCAATCTAACAGTGTACAAACGAATTAGTAATGTTGAATACAATTATTAAAGTATCAATACTTTATACCAATCAACTATGTGCAAATAAAACTATTCGTGTTAGATAGCAATACATGCTACGACAATATTCCGTCGGAGGACCCCCACTATCTCAACTTCCTTAAACCTCTAATGGCCACTGATTCGTCGTGTGGTTTTTCTCAACTCCGGTCTGGGGTATTTCACATTTCTTTAGAGACACGCAAAACAAAACCGAGAGGGTGGAAGAAAAGAACGAACAAACACGGGCTTGGGTTAGCTCCAAGTTCAAGAGAGGGAAGTCTATAACATTTTTTGTGAATTCTGTGAGGTAACACGAGCGTGTACTCGAGCCAATAGGAATGCTGACTTAAATTCTCGCGTTGGTCAACCCGGCATTTGTAGGTCAACAAGTCTTGGCAGTCACCTTTCTGACTTCTGTTGACTGGTCTCCTCTCTGCCCGACTCTCATCTCTTGACTGACCTGTTCTGTCGACTGGTCTCTTCTGCTCCCTTCTGCTGACTCTGTCCTTTCGATTGACCTCTCATGCTGACTGTCATTCCCTCTTCTCTAGGAGATTCCTTCCTTCGTCCACTTCCAGCCTCGTGAGAGATCTCGCACGCAAGCCTTTTGTGTGGGTTTGCGCCAAAACAGACAAAGGGATTCTTTTACTGGCACCAACACCCACAGAAACGAATGCCACCCATCGTGTAACACATGCATCAATTTAAATGTGAGCCAAAAAAGAAATAGAATTGTTCATGGTCCTATTTACCAACCCCTCCGTTCGGGCAGGATATGACACAAAGTCAATTTTTAAGCGGAGTTTAACAGGTTTGAATTCAGAGCTTTCCTTCTCTTAGACTAGTTGCCTCACCAAGGCTGAAGAACGCAGTCTGTCCTACTATTTACCCATAGCTGGAGGGAGAATAATTAGATTCATACCTTTCCCAAGGGTATTAGAGCTATGTGAAAATGCAATCAGCTTAGTCCAGGATTTGAACTCGTGTCGCCGTGTTCATTTCCTACGACGATAACCATTACACCACGGGCACCTCCAAGAAGTATTCATGGTAGATAGGAATATTTGGCACCATTAACTGTGTGCAAAGAAATGATTAACATTAAATGTAATTATTGGTGTTGAATAGCAGTTCTTGAAACGATTTTAGTGTGTAAAAACAAATGAGCTCTGGCTTGTTTAAGATGTTACCTACACACTATTTGTTTATAAATCATATATATTTAGTATACTTGTGTAAACAGTATTTAGCATTAAACCGACAAGGGTTGATATTCCATAAAATTCAACCAAGTAACCAAGTCGGGGGTGCAGTAAAGATCTTTGGTTCTTCTAAATTAAATCTTAATAAATAAAGAGTATATTACTATTTCAAAAAAAGAAACATGTAGGTTTTTTTTATATGTTATCAAAGGAACAGCGAACTGAGTGGTAATTTAGAAAGCTTTTGCTTAGAGGTGGGACATGAATGGGGCACCCAGTAAGACTCGAACTAACCCGTGAAGATTTGCTACTCTAGCTTGCCAACCATTAAATCATCTGAGGTGCCCTGGAACAGCAAATTAAGTTCGACTCTTAACTGAGACTGTTCAATTCGTATAACTGCAAATGAAAGTCATAGCTATTTCCTTTACATTTTCTTCATTGCCTGATATCTTAAGGTTTATTCGTGTGTGTGTGTGTGTGTGTGTGATATGATAAGAAATCAATCGAACTTTTCATAACAAATCCTAAAATCATTTTAACTCTTTGGTTGAGTAAAAATTTTTGCAATAAATTTGTACGCGTTAGTTTGCAGTGTATATATCGCGTGACAAAAGCAGTTCAGGCTGTGGTATTTACACTTTGTGGTCAGAAGTATCGTGGTGGTTAGAGCGCTGACACGTTATGCTACGCTCCTCTCCGCGGTGATTTGAAAACTCACCGATAAACATGCAGTGTAGTCTTATTTAGGAGCTTATGTTCTACGAGTTCGAACCAGTCCGTAATGTTGCGGAAGCAACCAAAGACATTTGTTGCACGAAAGATAAAGGCACTGTAGATCACACCATCCTTAACCTGAATGCTTGAAAAAATTTGCTCGAGTTACAAGAACCTTGACGATCAGGCAAGGTTAAGTAGTCTTAGAACCGTAGATTCTGAGGCTGTGCTACAAGCCATATATTGTATATTAACCTTTGACAGAGTCGTCATGTTCCTGCTGTGTAAACAGAAAAAGCGCAATACGTCGTTGAAGGCAGATCATGTGGGTTGATAGCCGGAAGTGTTTCACGTGGTTTTACAGCCGGGAACGTATAGGCGTTGTGAAATGATAGACGCAGACACCCACAGCATTAATGGTCAGTCTTGTAATTAGTCAGTCTCAGTTATGCAGACACAGAGAGCGGACAGCAAGCGTTCAGAGAGGGAGCAGTGCCCCCCGACAGAGAAGCAGTCACAGAGATATGGTCAGTCTTACAGTCTCAGTCTCGGATATACGGTCGGTCAATGAAGAGGTCCGGAGAGCGCCAGCGGGTGCCCAGCAGAAGGCAGTTCCCCTTCCCCAGTTGAGAGCGGAAGAAGTGTTAAGTGGTGCGCTGAGTATGGAAGCACAGTGTGGTTAATAAATTAAAGGTCAATATAACAGTTTTCCGTTTGTCTCCGTCTCTCAGCCAACTTCAGATCCTTTCAAGAAATTAAGTGGTGAGACTTATATTTTTGTAAACTAAGTGTTATGATTTATTCCTTTATCAGGTAATACAATACATAGAAGGAAATCAGGTGAGTAGCTCTCAGAGAGTATCAGGCGAGCTAAGCATATCTCATTCTAGTGTGATTGTCTACCTTCACCACATCGGCAAAAGTATCAGAAGCTGCCGAATGAAGTCTCACGTTTGCATAATGTTACAAAAATTTTGACTCACCATTGTGTTTCTTGTTAAATTCTTTTTTTATCTAAAAAATTTTGTAACTAATTTACTAATTGCTGTAATAGACAATATACTGATCTACAAACAAAAAGAGAAAAATAATTAGTATTACACTTGCATTGAAGTCTAAGAACGCTAAAGTTATCAATTTTTGACGAACACTTCTGAATATCAGGGCAAATGTAACTTCATTTAAAAAAACAAGAAGGAAAAAAAATTCGTTCTAAACGTCCCTAATATCACACATAGTAACTGGATCCAGAGTCATTTTCCCTTTCCGACAATTAATTAGGTCGAAAGAGAATCATAAAAATTTCCCCAAGGAGTTTGATAAAATGCAAATTTTGATTTAAATTAAAACAGGCAAAAAGCCGTTAAACACTCATCATATGCATCAGTAGAAGAGTAACATCCTCAACGCGAAGACATTAAAGTAACAATAATTTAAGATTTACTCTTCATTTTATGCATCAAAAACATAATTTCCTCCAACCAGGTTTTTTTTTCTCCAACCAGATTTTTTCCTTCAGTAAAATCATTAAATAAATAGAGCATTATCACAATGCCAATGAGAAGTAAACAAAAATAATTAAATAAATAAACAAACAAGTGTTGGCTGAGCGGTCTGGGACTTAGTCTCACGTAAAGTTGCATGGGTTTCGATCCCGGCTTCGAGCGTCCTACGTGTCTAGCCACACTGAAGAGTTCTGATGGAACGAAACTGTCTGTCTGTGGATGATAATATATACACTCCCCCATGAGGGTTGAGCACTCTGGTGAAAGAATTTTCGACCGCCGCTCGCATAATGCAAAGCTCTTTGAAAGAATTGAGCACTCTGGTTGCCGATTGGGTATAAAAATGTAAACAAACGGCTGCTGCTGTTACTACATAATACCTTAAAAATTCCCTTTGCCAGACGTGGTACGCTTGTTAGCCGAGCGGTCTGAGACTTAGTCTAACGTAAAGGTGGATGGGTTTCGATCCCGGCTTCGAGCGTCATATGTGTCTAGCCACACTGAAGAGTTCTGATAGAACGAAACAGTCTGTCTGTGGATGACTATATATGTAATATCCAGTCAGCGTCCGAAGACAGTGGGTGTGGATTATTCTTGTATAGAATATATGAGGAATATCTTTTAAATCTATGTGAGTGTTCGATGTATGGCTATTGCTTAATTTGACCTTTCACATGCTATTCTTGAAGTTACAGGACAGCTCCAGCGACTTCAAGTATAGCATGCAAGGAGTCATCTGACGAGACGGAGAGTACAGCAATATTCTCCGCCAAAATAAATTTATTATAACTTAACCAGGTTTATTGAGGTACCCGTGGTGTAATGGTTATCGTCGTAGGATATGGACACGGCGAAACGAGTTCAAATCCTGGACGAGACTGATTGCATTTTCACATAGCACTATTACACTTGGGAAAGGTATGAATCCAATTATTCTCCCTCCAGCTATGGGTAAATAGTAGGACAGGAGAAGGAAAACTCTGAATTCAAACCTGTTAAACTCCGCTTAAAATTGACCTTTTGTCATATCCTGCCCGAGCGGAGGGGTTGGTAAATAGGATAACTTAACCAGGTTTGAATTTCCATCAAATTACACTATATATATACATACACACACACACACACACACACACACACACACATGTATATATATATATATATATATATATATATGTGCGTGTGTGTGAGAGAGAGAGAGACAGACAGACAGACAGACAGAGACAGGAGCGTATACTGGTACTGCTGAATACACTGACAGCATTTCTGCAGAGTGGTAAGTTTCCCCCAACGAATGTCCTGTATATGACACTAAACAATCTGATGGTGAGGATTCAGGAATGCTGGCGATATCGGGAATGTGGAGTATTGTCATCGTTCCCAGGTTCACTCAGACCCAGAGTGATAGCACCTGATAGGGTCCTACCAATTTTTAAAGTTTAACAGTTTTGGATTCAGAATTTTTCTTCTCCAAGGCTGGTTGCCATTACAAAGTTAAAGAGCTTAGTTTGCCCTACTATTTACCCATAGCTAGAGGATGAATAGTTGGATGCGAACTTTTTCCAACCGTATTAGTGTTATGGGAAATGAAAACTAACTCTTCTAGAAATTGAACTCAGTTTGCCCTCTCAATTCCCGACGATGATAACTATTACACCACGAGTCTCTCTCTCTCTCTCTCTCCGTCTCTCTCTCTCCGTCTCTCTCTCTCAATCTATCTCTATCTATCTATCTATCTTTCTCTCAATCAATCGATATGTATTTCTTTATTTCTCTCTCTCTCTCTCTCTATATATATATATATATCCCAGCATATATATATATATATATATATATATATTGACAGCTTCCATGTCAATGAGCGTAATGCAATAATTCTTGATTCAGTGTACGGTTCGGATCAAAATTCATTTCAAAACTGTGCCATGCTATGAACATTGATCCAAAACTATATAGCCTCATTCTTTCACAGCCAGCAATAGATGTCACAGTATTGAAATGCTCTTTCCTGAGGCGAACTTTCTGAGTGTGCTTTGTTCGTGTGGACACTCAGCAACCCTCCCTTTTTCCTCTGTCAAACATCTCTACTTGCTCCAGGTGACAAGACACACACACACACACACACACACACACACACACACACACACACATACATACACACACACACACACACACACACATATATATATATATATATATTTTAGCGTCGGCTTGTAGTTTTTCTCTGTTATAGTGTTCAATATCGATAGAGCTATACACATGACAAAGTGTGGCGTAAGGTTATCGTTCTATGAACACTATCAATGAATAAGATATAAGTACATGAAAAGTAATCCTATGGCCGATCATAATGCACTGAGCTCTCAAGCAGATCTTACCCAGTCGGCTGGGGCTGTAGAATACAGACGGGTAAGACCTCCCCAAAGAGCGTCCTGGATATGACGGGTAAGACCTCCCCAAAGAGTGTCCTGGATATGAAATAGAACTAAACTGCGTACTTATGCTGAAGTGATTTGTTTGAATTAAAACTATTTGACTAAACTGAATAGCTTGAAATAGTAATAGTTTTTACTATTAAACTTTGTACCTATGATAAACTGAACTGCTTGAAATAAAACTGTTTTTACATCGAAATGCGTACTTAAATAAACTGAATTGTTTGAAATAGAACTGACTATTTGCATAAAATGGATTCGATGTTAAATAACCTACAAAGGTGGATATGCCATAAAACCCAACCAACCAAACCTAACCCTAAGCAGATCCATAGTAATCGGGAAGAGTTCCTGTGGCATAGTAACGAATGTGCAGGTCTGCGACATTATAGTAAGAAAGTTCGACTTCAGTCACAGTTATATTTTCAGTTTTTGACTCATCGGGATATGATATCCCTTTATCCCTCAGCTATGGCTTAAATTACACCACAACTTATCTTCTTCAAGGATATCTTTGGAATTGGCATAAAGTAACTGTTATGGCGTTGAATGGTCAGAAATGAATAACACCTAAAGATGCGAGGTTTCCAGCAGTATATATTTACGGAAATACAGACAGCAACGGTTACCGGTAACTGATTGGACTCACTAGACTCGTTTATCGAGCTAGTCACCATTTATAGTGTCGGGGAGGTTCCATGCAGTTACGTCATGGGGTGTATCACCATGACAGTTACCCATCAAGGTTGATTTATCAATAAAAACAAAAAAGAAACCAAACTGCAGTATTTAAGCCAATTAATGTTGAAAAAAAGTTTGGGGTTTACTTATTTTTTAATAATACTTAAAATATTTCACTTATAGCCCTGCCCATCTAAGATGAACATAAGTGGTTTTTTTAGGAAGGTGCTCTCTCATTTACAAAATTCTCCGTCAATTATCGTGGCATACCAATAATAAGATCTTTGCAAGATATAAGATAGAAGATATAGGCCTATACATTTCCCTCGTTGCTTTTTTTTAAACACGATTTCCCCGAGGTCTGTGAGACATGGACTAAATGTATTCACTTCAATCTCAAAAGTAGCTCGTGAACCATAACGTCTTAAAGAGATATCCAAATGTATTTATTAGGAGTATCCTAGTCTTGCAGAAGGTCTGATTTGAGCTGCTACTAGTAACTTTTCTATAGTAGTAACAGTTTGCTAAAATAATTCGTTAGCAATTTCTCTACCAGGAGACGCCTAGTTATACACAAGGCTTGAATGTGTATAAATGTAAATGTATTTGATCAAAAATAAATAAATAAATATTTATTAATTCTATTTGATCTGAAATGCATAAATAAATATCTATTTATTTTTTTTTTTTTTTAGATCAAATAAAGTTTTATTTGCATACATATCTCGCTCTTTATATATAAGTTTTCCAACTGGGGGTTGAGTAATTTGAGGACGTTGCAACTCACGTAATACAAAGCACATCTGACTAATTTAGCTCTTCGGTCTCTGATAGCGTGAAATGTAAACAAATGGAAGTTAATACATATACGTCAAACTCCCTAGTTTGCGTTGGGGTTGCTGATGGTTGTGGGGTTATGTTATCAGGCTGACATAAAATTAGCTGAGTTACTCCCAGTTTTAAGCATCTCGCATGTTTAGCCACACTGATGAGTTGTGATACAACTCACCAGTCAGTCTGTGGATGACTATATATATATATATACGCAAATACTCTGAACTAGTAGGATAGGACACTGTCCGTTTTTAAGCTAAGTTTAACAGGTTTGAATTCAGAGTTTTGCTTTTCATAGACTGGTCGCCATTACATGGTCAAAGAGCTTAGTCTGCCCTTCTATTCACCCATAGTCGGAGGAAGAATAGATGGTTGCGTACTTTTTCCAACTCTACTGGTGCTATATGAAATGCCATCAGCTTTGTCCAAGATTTGAACTGCGTTCCCTTTGTCCATTTCCAAAAAAGACACTCACAAGCGCCGTCCAAGCCAGAACGAGAAAGATACATGTATTTACCCAACACCTCCGGGAAAATCGTAACAAATGAATGCAGCCGGCTACAACCCAAGATTCACAGTGAGTTTGCTTCGACCATATTCGGAACTTGTAACCATTTGGCCATTTTGCATCACACAAACAGTGAAATAATCATTTTGAAAACATCTTCTTTTCTATTCTAATGCGTCTGTGAATTTGCCTTTAGTTGTTTGCCTAAGATTTAATCACAGACATTATTTTGTTTTTGTCTGGTTTATATTTTATTTTATTTATTTAATTTGCTTCAGTATTCCTTTTCTACCCTCGAGGTAGCACTTTTTTTCTTGATAGGGTTGTTTTGAGTTGTTCAAAAATCGCACGACTCCAAAATATTTCTAATAAAAAAGAAATGTTGACTAAATGATTGCATGTATACATTTGCAATTTACTATCGTAACTGACAAGGGGTATGTATTTTTATCAATCTCAGCTTAACCAGGCACAAATACCGGATAGTCTCAATGTATGGCACCAATCATTCCACAGGTAAAGACTCTGTTGGTGGGGTTTAGAATATGCTCGCTGTATTCCTAATGGAGAGGTTAGAACCCCCCACTCAAAGGGGTTTCCTGAATATAGCACTAAACTGTCTCAGGTATTGAAGCACCAGTTCTACAGCTCTGGAGAGTCTGATGTATAACTTCATCAAATACCGACTCCAAGTCCATTCAGACCCGGTGTGAAGTGCTTGTTAGGGTTCCGCCTATGGGTCAAATAAATTTGTTTACAAATTATTTGTCTGATATATAATAATACTTCTAACCAGGTAACTGTGAGGGGCTAGATCCGCGTGGCATAATGGCTAAAGTACTGAACTGCGGTCTCGAAGTAAATAAATTCGAACTATAGTCATGCAGTTTACTTTCGATGGTTTGGTTTGGTTTGGTTTGTTGGGTTTTATGGCATATCAACCTTTATAGGTTATTTAACGCCAAATCCATTTTTATGTCAATAATCTGTTCTATTTAAAACAATTCAGTTTAGCATAAGTACAGTTTAATTGTCAAAAACATTTCCATTTCAAACTATTCAAGCAGTTATATGTAACAATTCAGTTAAGTGTAAATACAGTTTTAATGTCGAAAAACAGTTCTATTTGAAATAATTCAGTTGAGCATAAGCACGCGGCTTAAATGTAAGTACGGTTTAATTGTCAGAATCATTTCTATTTTAAGCTATTCAGTTTACTCAAACAATTCAGTTTAGCATAAGTATGTTGTTAGTTCTATTTAACCCATAGATAGGGCACTATCAGGTGCTACCACTCCGGGCCAGAGTGGACCTGGGAGCGATGGCAATGAAGGGGTACTTCGCATTCCCCAAAACTCCAGCACTGCTGGAACCTCACCATCAGATTGTTTAGTGTCATATGCAGGACACTCGTTAGGGTTTTTTTGACCTCTCTGCAGAGGTGCAATCAGTGTATTCTACAGCCCCAGCTGACTGGGCAAGTTTACATTCGAATCAATTCCTATGGAAAGTTATGAACTGTCTTAGACTGCCAGCTGTGGGTGAAACAGTATCTCAGTAGTTCTTTTTTGGGTGGACTTTAGCATTAAACAACCCATGAAGGTTGATATGCCATTAAACAAAAAACTAAAGCAAACCAGATAACTCTGCGCAAATTAAACATTTATGAAGAATTACCCGATCTGATGGGGTTGTAGAACACGCCGACTGTACCTCTGTAGAGGGGTAAGATTCTCCCCCCAACGAGTGTCCTAGATATGACACTAAACAATCTAATGATGAGGTTCCAGTGATGCTGGAGCTTTGGGAAATGCAGGGTACCTTTTCATTGCCATCACTCCCAGGTCCACTCAGACCTGGAGTGGTAGCAGCCGATAGAGTCCTATCTATAGGCTAAATAGAACTAAAATGCGTACTTTTTCTAAACTGAATTACTTGAAATAGAACTGTTTTGACATTGAAACTGTGCTCATATTAAACTGAATTGTTTGAAATGAAACTGTTTTAACTGAATTGTTGCGATTAGAACTGTTGTAATTAGAACTGAATAGCTAGAAATAGAAATGTTTTTGACAATTAAACTGTGTACACATGCTAAACTGAATTGTTTCAAATAGAACTGATTATTTGTATAAAATGAATTTTGCATTAAATACCATACAAATGTTGATATGCCATAAAATCAAACCAACCAATCTTAAGAAGAAACAGCATAAAAATATAAATAATAACGTATGTATGCGACTCCTTAAACTTTAGGCATAAAATAACCCTATAAGAGTTAACCTACCGTTGAAATCAATCAATCAATATTTCCCTGATAAGGCCAACTAACTTTGCAGATCAAGATTTAAAAGATTGCCATTTGTGTTGTCTTGAGCTATGAACAGATACATCAATAGAAAGTACGTCACATATTTGTTAAATGTAATCACTCGGGTTTGCTCAGTTGAACGCAGCATGACACAGTGATGTACGATGTTTATGATGGAAAGGATTTGTCTGAGAGATTAATGGTAGAAAACTTACCTGGACTCGTATTTCTACGCATAGTTTAAATGAGAAATACCTATTATCTACAGGAGCAGACAGAGGTAAAAATATTGTATTCATTTAATTTGCCGTTGGAAGTTACCTGATTTGAATATCAACGAACCTCTGGTTAAAAATGAACACTGGCTATTGACCCTAACCGGAAAATCGAAACCTTTTTGGCTTTAGGCATCCACAAAATCAATCTGGATAACAAATGCATAATAGTATCTCAGCGTATATATTTCAAGCTTAAATAAATGAAATTTTACTGGTTTGAGAACGTATAATTCATTTTCATTATAGCTTTATAGGATCATCTATAAATAATTATACTCCTAACATTAAAAAAAATAGAAGACACGATCGACAAATGAAACTTTATTTGGTCTGAAATAATATTTTATTTAAGCACTTCTGATTTATCGAAAACTTTTTAAACGATTGTTTAGTCTCATTTGTTTATATGTATAGTTATATCTATTTTGTTTGTTTGTATGATTTTATGGCATATCAACTTTTACAGGTTATATAATGCCAAATCCATTTTTATTCAAATAATCAGTTCTATATCAAACAATTCGGTTTAGCATAAGTACACAGTTTAATTGCCAAATAATTTCTATTTAAAGCTATTCAGTTTAGTCAAAAAATTATAATTCAAACAATTTAGTTTATTTTAAGTATACTTTTTGTCCAAACGCAGTCAAATGTCAAAACAGTTCTGTATCAAACAAATTAGTTTAACATAAGTACGCAGTTTAGTTTTATTTGACCCATTAATAGGACCCTATCAAGTACTACTACTCCAGGCCAGAGTCGACGTGGGAGCAATGGCATTGAAGGGGTATTCCGGGTTCTCCAAAGCTCCAGCAATACTGGAACCTCACCATCGGATTGTTTTGTGTCACATAAAGGACACTCGTTGGGGGTGTCTTAGAGTCGGTGTATTCTGCAGTCCCAGCTGACCGGGCAAAGTTATATTTAGACACGAGGTCTGATAAAATAGTATCGTGTCTGAATCTTTAAAATGATTTCTATTTTGATATAGACGAGTGCACAACAGAGCCAGTGATCATCATCTTTCGGCGAAACACAGGATTGAAAAATAATGGTGAAGACATGCGGGAATTCAAGCGCGCGTAACTTAACGGTTATCAAAGAGGAAAATGGATTTGCCGATCTGAGTTGAAATTGCTGTTTGCGTTTTGCTTTGCACTGATGCCTTTGGTAAAGGCATAGATCCATCTATTCTGCCACTATCGTTTGGTCAATTGTAGGGTAGACTGCTTTTTTGTTTGTTTGTTTGTTTGTTTGTTTGTTTGTCTTTTTGTTTTTTGGGGTTTTTTTTGCTTTGGTTAGGCAGATTATCCAGGAGAAGAAAACTCTAAACACAAACTAGCCTTACTCCGTTTAAAAACCTTGCGTCACATCCTGAGCGTGGTGGAGGGGTTTGGTAAAACATAGATGAATACTACGGCACAGCTTCGCACTATATTAAAAAGGGGGCTCAGAGGTATCCCGAACAGAGGGGTAAGACCCTCTCCAAAAAAGGATATTCTGGGTATGACTCTAAATATTATCTGGGGGTGAATCTTCAGTTCTAGAGCTCTGGTGAGTTTTAGACTTGTGACTGTGTATTGCTCTCTCTCGCTCTCTCTCTCTCTCTCTCTCTCTCTCTCTCTCTCTCTGTGTGTGTGTGTGTATCTTTTGAGCATTGCCTCTCCGCTTTTTGTTTCTATCTTATTTCTTTTTTCTTCAGGAATTTTTTTTTCTTTAAGAGATTGTCAAATGTGATGCCTGGTGTACTGCAAATTTGTCACTTTTCTCAAAAAAGAACGAGCGGACAAATTTTCTAAAACAGTTTCTCTGCCCATGAGACGTCATAACTTTCTTAATTATGGTAGACGCCCTCAGTTGTTTAAGCGCGTTAATCATTATTAGAATAATGTTTTTTGGCATCTGGGCTCGTCATATGATGTGGCAAACGCTGTTATCTCTGGAGAGCTGGAAAGTCGTAGAACATGTCTATGCTGTGATTTATTTCCCTTCAAATTAAGGAAACAGCAAAACAAAACTATAAAATGACAAAATAAAGTGTGTGTATTTGTGCGTGTGTGTGTGTGTGTGTGTGTGTGTGTGTGTGTGTAAGAGAGAGAGAGAGAGAGAGAGAAAGAGAGAGAGCGAGAGAGAGAGAAAGAGACTGAAGGGGCGACAAATGGAGAGTGTAAAGATATTTTTAAAAAAGACAGTCGTCTTCTCTCGGTCAAAAGAAACCCCAATCGTATATACTAAACTACTCAAGTAAATAAAAGATCTTTTTTTCTAGTGAAATGTTTTTCACCTACCAAAAAAAAAAAAAAAAAACTCTCCCTAATCCCGCATAGAATATTACTTTTTATGATCAATCACTTAAAGGCTGTCTTCGGTGGCTATTAAGTTCAACATTTAGTTACATACCATTTGTAGACTTCATCTTATAATTAACTAGCAGTATTTACATATATCATATACACGTTGTGGGATAATTATGATTAAAAATAAAGGATGTATATATTTACCCAAATTCTCCATTCAGAAGCCGGATGTGACAAAAAGTCCACGTTTATAACTGGTTTTAATCCATAATTTTTTTCTCTTACACTGGCTGCCAAACAGGATTGAAGAGCACAATCTACCCAACTACTAACCCATAGATAAGAGTTGAGAATAGTTAGATTCATAACTTTCTAAAAGGTATTTTGACCCGTCGGCTGGGGGTGTAGAATACTGCGACTTCTTCTCTGCAGATGCGTAAAACCCCTACAACTAGTGTCCTGGATATGAAACTAAACAAACTGATGATGAAGTTCCTATAAAGTTGGAGTTTTAGGGAATGAAGTGTACCCCTTCACTGTCATGGCTCCCTGGTCCACTCTGATAGGGTTCTATCTATGTTTGCATTTAAACTGCATATTTACGCAGAACTGACTTGTTTGAAATGGAACTGTTTTGATATTGAAACTGTACTCAAGCTAAACTGAATTGTTTAAAAAAGAACTGTTCTGACATTTAACTGATACTAAACTAAATTGTTTGATTTAGAACTGTCTGACTAAACTGAATATCTTGAACTAGAAATGTTTTGACAAAATGTACTCATGCTAAATTAAATTATTTGAAATAGAACTGATTATTTGTATAAATGATTTGGCACCGAATAACCTACAAATGTTGATATGCCATAAAACCCAAATGACCAACAACCAATCTAAAAGGTATTAACATCATGTGAAATGCAAACAGTCTCGTCCAGGATGACCGGAGGAGATTGCCGTAATGTTAACATAGAGTCGATTTTGTTAAAGTTTGGGATAAAAACTAATAGGTAGAGTGTTCGGCAATGCCCCGGGAGACTGGGACTCAATCCCTGACCGAGTCATACCAAAGGCTCAAAAAATGGTACTTGATACCTTCATGCTTAACACTCAGCATTATAAGGTATGTATCAAGGGTAAAGTGTAGCAATCCCAGGAAAGGAGTAGCATCCTGCCTTACTTCGTTGTAGTAGCAATTGAAAAGGGAGCCTCCGAGTCGCCTTCGACTACGGTCGCTAACTTTATTTATTTACTTAATTGTATTCAAAGGATAAATTATTTGTATTTATGTATTTTTACTATTGGTAATGTTATTAAGTTTGTTGAAATCGTGTTTAACTTTCGGGAGATGACTTTTGGTTCGTTGAAAGATCTTAAGGTTTCGAACTCCAGTTGCAATATTATCTTGATTGTTGGACTAATGCCCTCAGGAAAGTTATCCCTCATGTATGTGTTAAGCTGCATTACTGCTGTTCTTTTACAAGGATGGATTTAGCATGAAATAACCGACAAACGTTGATATTAAATTAAACAAAGAAAATAAACCAAAGAGTTTTCAAATATCTCAAGAAAGCCATGAAATTAATATTCTTTTTTTTAGAATTAACATCTAATTTCATAATTTTTTAAAGACTTACAGGTGTTGGATAATGCTATATAACTAATATATAACTATAAAATGCATTATAATAGTCATATAGAGAGAAAGAACGTGTTGCCTGTCGTAACAATTACCAAGAGAATGATCACACACTGAGTTACGGACACCAAATTACAGCGAACTGGCTGCAAGTAATTGTGGGTCAGAGGTAGATCCCACAAAAAAAAAAAAGAAAAAAAAAGAAAAAAACAGTCAGAACCAAATATCCTCGTATAGTTTATGACCTTCCTAGTCATGAGTCAAACAATTTACCACAAGTGGATTGAAACCGGAACAAAAATGGTGGATACAGTGTGATACGAATTGTCTCCGCTTGAATTATTATATTTCCAAAAAAATAATATAAAATGATGGTATACTTAAAGTAGGAATGGGTCTGAAAAGTTCTCGTACGAACCAAGAAAAAGTTACACACACACACACACACACATATATATATATATACGAGGTACATTCAATAGGTTTCCAGACTTTTTTGTACAGGCATTTAAAATTGTCGTAGACTCTTGAAAATTCAGTATGTTATTGCAATACATCTTATGCTATGACTGACCAATTTTTTATGATTTCAAGTTCAAATAAACAGCTACAGCAGGAATTGGAATACGCCCTTCTAAAGCCTGATTGTCACAGGTGGTGAATTTCAAAATTGCAATCTGGACGTGAGGACATTTTAGAAGAACGATATGCAATGAAATTCTGTTTTAAACTTGGTAAAAATGCTACAGAAACGTATGGAATGCTTCAGAGTGATTTTCGACCATCTTGCATGAATCAAAGCGTCAGTCTTTGAGTGGCATAAGAGATTCAAGGAAGGCAGGGAGTCTGTGAGGGATGATGAGAGGTGTGCAAGGAGTAAGGAAGTCAATACACCAGAGTTGATTGGCCAAAGGGTTAGGCTTAGAGTTACTATGTTGAAGTTTTAAGGGAGTCTTGGAAGAGATTTCGTCGGAAGAGGTCAGCACTCTTCAAACCGGGACAGTGGAATATCCCCCAGGACGATGCACCAGTCCACAATTCCATCTTTGTCACAGACTATTTGACAAAGATGGGCATCAAGACAGTTCCTCACCCTCCCTATAGTCCAGACCTTGCTCCTTATTACTTTTGCTTATTCCCTAAGCTCAGAGGCTATCGTTATGAGACAATTGAGGTTATGAAAGAGGCTGTAACGAAGGTCATTGACACGCTCACACAAGAAGACTTCCATGGGGCCTTACAGAACTTATTGGAACGATACAACAAGTGCATTGCAGCCGGAGGAGATTACTTCCAAGGGGACTATAGTTTCATGTGTGTACTGTCAATTAAAGTTCCCATACGAAAAAAATCTGGAAACTTATTCAATGATCCTCGTATATATATATATATATATATATATATATATATATATATATATACTGTTAAACTGCAGTATTGATATATTGAATTGCATATACCGTTTCGGTTCTAAATAAATACAGCCCATACATATTTTTTTCCTAAAACAAACATACCAGGAGGCTGCAGCTAAACCTGATATAACATATTATTTCTCATCAAAAACTACAGCATTAAAACTCTGCCGTCAAGTAGACCAATCGGCAAGGTTTAGAATACTTTGACCCAGGCCCATGCAGAAGAGTAATATCTCAAAGATAGGAGTCCTGATATGATATTAAACGGCATTTAGAGTATGACAAATCTCCAGTTTTGAAGATCAAAGGGGTGTGAAGTATCCGTTCATTGCCATTACTCCCAGCTCCGCTCTCCACAGTCGTGGTCACACCTGTTAGTTTCTGTGGCTCAAAATGATCTGTTTAAATGATATTCAATTGGATGGTGTGCAAATAAAATCTTTAGAAACAACTGCATAAAAATGTAAATGTAAATGTACAATGAATGCGATTACGTAACCTCTTGGCATAGAATTGGCCGATAAGAGTTGACATGCCATTACAATCAGTCAATCAATCAATGTTGAATACTGTTAACTTGCAAAATTCGTTTGAATTTGATTTATTCTCTCAATTTTGCATTTCAACCTACTGTCTGAACAAATGTCTCGCTACAATGAGTAAGGTTTTTGATTTATAGTATAATGTATAAAATGTTGGATGTTTATAATAGAGGTTTAACCGGGCCATTGGCCTTAATGAGTTGATTGTTCGCCAATTGTCCTGGAGACTGGAGTTCAATTCAAGGTCGAGCCATACCAAAGACTTAAAAATGGTACTTGATGCCACTTTGCTTAACACTCCCCGTTAAAAGGTAAGGGTCTAGGGTAAAGTGGAGCAATCCAAGGAATGGAGTAGCGTCCTCCCCTACACCTCGGTGTAGTAGCTATTGAAAAGGGAGCCTTTGAGTCACTCTGGATTATGGTCACCAACTTTACTTTTATAATAGATGTTGTGTCTGAAAAATTGATATCATTTCGTTGTCAAATAAGTTGACCCATTCTAATTAAAATTATCCCAAATATTAACACCATGTGCGGGAACAACAGATAATTCTATGTTTAAAGTTTTTCGTTTGTGTTTCAGGTATAGGAATCAGTTTGACTGGGAAAGAAAAAAGCGTTTAAACATTAAACATAGAATTTTGTCTTGTTTCTACACATACTGTAAAAATTTGAAATCATTTAAACGAGAATTAGTCAAGTTATTAGATTACAAAATGATATCAAGTTTTCAGGAACAACCCTGTATACCTCACGCGAAATAAAAAAAAAATTGAGACATTTGTATAGGATTGCTGACGTTCCTCTACTGAAATAATATTATAATCAATTATAACTAAATAAAGAGAATTACTACTATTTTAACGTATCACACATTTTCTCTCCTAAATAATCATAACGATTGATATGAACGTGAACGCAGACAGGACACTGGTCTGATCAAAAGAAATTCGATAAAAGCAGAAAATTTCAGAATATAATGGAAAGAAAAGAATAAAGACTAACAACTTGAGACACGTGGAGTTATCA
>OY757914.1:44773509-44811009 GCA_963585895.1 Sepioteuthis lessoniana
TTACCACAGTACACGGGAGACTCCTCTGCTAACATTTTAAGCAAAATTTTATTACAAACTCGTTATATACAATTTGTTAGATTCACACACCCCACGTAAGAATGTATAATAGCACTCAAATACATCGTGTCCAAGCCAAACCCTTTAAGATGACGAGACGAGTGCCAACAAACTAAAATACTAAAGTGTTTGTTATAGATTCAGAGAGATCTAATTTAATTATTATTAAGGTCCGCCATACGTTTCTCGGAGATAAATTGATAAAGTTGTTTTTCATCAAACAACGAAATGGAAGACAAATGAACGCTCGGTGAGAGCTGGCACCAGAGAAAAGACAGGCTGCCCAAGAGCCGGATGTCTGGCTACCCTCATATGACGTATTGTATATACGATCGTCAATTGATGCATAAGTGCACAGGGGTAAGTGCGGAGAGGGTGTCTCCCATTTGTGACGGTAGACCCATTAGTGCTGTATATTTTTGAAGGTTTTTAAATATTACTAAGGTCTGTGTTCAAAATCATCGATAACATTTTGTAAAGGAAAATTATTTGGAGAAATGAAATGAAATATATATATATATATACATATATATATATATATATATATATATATGTGTGTGTGTGTGTGTGTGTGTGTGTGTGTGTGTGAATATAACATATAAAACACATGATATTCAGATGTATTTATTTATATGCAAATATTATGCTCTGGTTAAATGTTTCGGTTTGAAAACCATTTTCAGTTCGATGTTAATAAGTGATGTTATATCTTATCGGAAAAATTATTTTCAAATGAAAAAATGAAAGGATAAAAAATGAGAAAATTCTAAGAGTTCTGATATCTTTCATAGCGTTCTGTTTCAAAATGCATGAGACGTAAATAGAGTTCTAAATTTTTTTCTTTATTTCATCGTTTTCAGTCTATTATCATGATTACTATTGAGTGACAGCAAATCTCCTCAAGTCTCCAGAACTCTTCTCAATATTCTTCCTGTTCTCAATAATGCTATAGTTTGGATGCTCTCCACTCATCCGCCAACTTCCACGTCCTCCTGTCCCTTTAATAATTCTTTTAGTTACTGTACCAAAAGCACCAATCACAATTGGTATAATTATCGCCTTCATGTTCCATAGTTTGTTTTTTTTACTTCCCTAGCAAGGTCGAGGTACTTATCCTTCTTTTCATATTCTTTCAGTTTTATTCTGTTGTCAGCCAGGACAGCAAAGTCGATAAATTTGCAAGTTCTCTTTTTTTTTGTTGATTATTATTAGGTCTGGTCTTCTGGCCGAGATTAAGTGATCAGTCTCTATGTCAAAGTTCCTTAAGAGCTTATGTGTCATTTTCTCGGACAGATGCAGGGTTGTGTATATACCATTTTTTCGTATCGTCAAATTTAAATTTCTTGAACATCTCCCAGTTGATCACCTTGCCCACCCAGTTGTGTCTAGTTTTATACTCCTTCTGTGCTAATTTGCTGCATTCGCTTATGTGATTGATCGTTTCATCTCCGTGACCGCATAGCCTACAATCGCTATTTTGTTGAGTCTTATGTATACTTGCTTTGATATGATTGGTTCTGTTTTGTGCTGCTATTAGGAGAGATTCTATTTCTCGTCTAATGTTTCCTATTCTTAGCCACATCCTGATTTTCTCGTGTTAGATGTTTATGAGTCGTTGAAAACGCCTATACTGTTGTTTTTCTTCCCATTTTTGTTTTCAAGTTATTGTCATTTTGTTGTCCATCGTGTTGTCAGTATTGTTTCTGATGGCTTTCATCAGTCCTCGTTTGTGTTTTTCTATGTAGTCTTCGAGTCATTGTATCGATGCGTCAACGATGTCTTCAATGCTGGCAAGTCATTTTCCTCCCTCTTTTGTTGATACATATTATTATTATTATTATTATTTTACTCATTTTCGAGTTTTTCACTCCAGCGTAAGCCGATAGTATTTCACTTGAGTTTGAGTGACAGCAAGTATCCAGGACTCTCCTCAGTACTCTATCCATAATAATGCTGTAGTTTGGATGGTCTCGACTCGTTCTCTTATTTCAAAGTCCTTCAGTCCCTGTATCTATTCTTGCTGACTGTACCAAGAGTATAACCCTCATTTTTATGTTCCACAATTTTTTAAAAATTTCCTAGCAAGGTCCAGGTACTTATCTTTCTTTTTGCTTTCTTTCAATTTTACTTGGTGGTCAGCTGGGACAGCAAAGTCCACAATTCGGCCAGTTCTAGTCGTTTGGGAGAGATAAGGTGATCCGTTTTATCTCAAAATCCCAGAGGAATTGGCGCATGTCATTCTTCAGGACAGATTCTGGGTTTTGCCTATTCAAGTTGTTCGCATGGTCAAACTTCAGTTTCTTGCACAACTCCTAGTGGATCACATTGTCCATATAGTCGTATCTAGTCTTATACTCTTTCTGTGCTAGATAGCAGCATATGTTTATTATGTGATTGATCGTTTCTAACGATATTAGAACGCTAAGAAATTTCTCCTTGTTTCTCCTTTTTGTTTTCATTTGAAAAAAAATTGGTGTACCATCGCCCAGGATATGGTTTAATAAACGAAACAGTAAACGTGGCTTTTTATTCATATATAGGTAAATACATACTCTGAATGTTTTTATATGTATTTTTTATTCATATATTATCGGAATTATTTCCTTTTTCTAATATATATATATATATATATATATATATATATATATAAGAATAGCCGAAGAGTCTTAAATCAGGTCATCGATTCCATTTCCTACGACGACCTTGCCCAGAGTAGTTGCAGAAATGAAACAAATGTTTAAATATCGCTTTACCGGCTCATTGGCCTAGTGGAGAGAGTGTTCGCCAATGATCTGGTAGACCAGGGTTCAATCCCAGGTTACGTCATACCAAAGAATTTAAAAATGGTACTTGATACCTCTTTGCTTAATGCTCAGCAATCTAAGGTAAGTATCAAAGGTAAAGTGGAGCAATCCAAGTAAAGAAGTAGCGCCCTCTCTTACACCTCGGTGTAGTAGCTATTGAAAAGGGAGCCTTCTGGTCACCCTCGACTAAAGGGAGACAACGTTACTTTTAATACTTATATTAATTACTAAATACTACTGTATCTGAATACAGTGTTTGCCAAGCGGCTACGTGCAAATAAATTCTATTCAAAAATAGTTATAGCTTCCTCCATTTTGAATCACTCAGTGTTTAGGTTGCTTTGAATTTTCACCATCTGACTCAAATAAATATTTTTCAAACACACACACACACACAACACGCACGCACGCACGCACACACACACACATATATATATATATATATAAATGAGAAAAACATGTGAAAACTTGGATAAACCAAACAGTGACTACGGATTTAGCAATAATATATCGTCTTTATTTATAAGATACTTCCCCAGAATGATAACATTCTGAGGAGGTCTTTCAAAAATCAAGACGATATATCATTGCTAAATCCGTTGACAATATTTGATTTATCCACTTTTCCATTTATTTTTCTCATCTTGTCTGATTTACCAAAATTTAACATTCTTCACAGAGAGAGAGAGACAGAAAGACAGACAGAGAGAAAGAGAGACAAAGAGAAAGTATTGATAAACTTGGTAATCCAGGGTGTAGAAGAATTTAATGTGTAAGAAAGTCAGTCGACACGATAGCGTTTCGGTTCTAATAAACCATCATCAGGGCTAGAAAGGATGTTATCTAGTGATGTTGATTCTCCTATGGATGTTTAACCGTTTAATCAATGAATATATTTTTAAAAAAACAATCGGTATTCATAGGATTTTATTTACAATTTTATTTAATTCTATTTTATTTTCAACGTTAAATGTTTCGATTTTTACGCCTTTATCAGGGCGTGTAAACTCTTTGGTAAATACTTCTAGAGAAAGATGGAAATAAATCTAACGACACGCAAATATATGAAGCACTATATATATATATATATATATATATATATATATATATATATATATAAACAAAATACAGTCCATTCAACTGGTGTTGTAAAATACGCTATCTGCATCTCTGTAAATTAGTAAGACCCCCACCAACGAATATGAAATTAAACTGCATATGATGGCGCGTTAAGGAATGAGGAGTATACCTGGTCTACACTGCTCCGAATGGCTGTACCTGTTAGAATCCACTCAATGGGTCAAACTGAACTTATATCCTGAATTTGACACGAAACTGCATCTGATGTCGAGCTTTGTTGAATGTATTGTATCCCTTTTTTACCATTAATACTACATCAACATGGTGGTACATGTAAGGATCAGTCTATGGGTTAAACTGAACTTATATCTCTTTACTCAATTCGCCACACTTTTTAGGAAAATAGTCCAAGTGTTACCGTAGAAAGTGTAGTTTGATATTCGTGCCCAGAGTTGACGGTAACTCTTCAGTAGCTCTTCAATTTCCTTTTCGTATTCCGCACTCTGGTGATTTCTCAGTAAGTTGGTTACTACTGATTTTAGTCCTTCGCTCAGTCCTTCGTCAAACATTAGGATCCTTCATGAGTTCTTTTTTGGGGGGCCGTTAAATATACCAGCTTTTAGTATCTCCATGCTTATCTGTTGGAACTTCTCCAAGAGGAAAGCAAATCTGCTGCCATCCCCGTCCATTAACTTCACAAGGTTAAAGGTGGAAGCAGTATTTTGTTAGGTTCAATGAAAGGGTAAGACTGAATGTTTTTGAACAAGGTTTTAACTCTTGTCTTAACGGCCCCTCATGTCTGACATAATGTTGGCCGTCATACCCACTGTCCCAGAGACAGAGAAAGCAATGATACTTTGTGTACCCACCTTGGAGCCCTAGGACCAGTGCAATCACTTTAGGATCTTCACAAAGCCATCCTTTGCGCTCCTAGCAGTCAACAAAAGTAAGCAAATGATCCAAGTTATGAGTTTTATTTTATTTGTACTGAATGCCCAATCAGGATAGATGAAAAATGATTCCCATTAAGCAGATCTGCTTTGAGAATTTTGATGGATGAGTCAATAGAAATTCTCCATTCCGTTGCTTCATACTCAAAGCCCACTGCAATGTTGTAGCCAGAAGCCAATGATGACTCGTCCAGGCACATGAAAAACTATCTTAATTCTCTGTTACGGTTTCGATACCAAGCGAAGGTTGTTCCTTGCGCCAACAGATGTTTCTCTTTGAGATGTTAATCCAGCAGCTGAGCAGTCTCCTTTGAAAGGTTCAGGTCTTGCGACAGATCGTTGAGTTCTGATTGTATCGTCCTATTCTGGTTTGAATGCCTCATCTCCGGCTATAACAGTCTTGTCGATATGTTCGGAATCAGAGGTATATTCCATATTACCATATAGCTAAGGAACAGGAAGGTCTGGGCCATGAAGGGTTGCTCTTATAGCAGAAGGAACATCGGGCTATTGGACACGTTGCTTGTACTTGCGATTTATTCCTTTTAGATTGATCATGAAGAATTGGCAGTCAGCAATGTGACCTTTTCCTTCCATTGGAATGGCAAATGGCATACTATTCTTTTTTACTATTCCTCCAATCCCTTAAGTTTTCCACACATGATTTACAGCAAACATGTGGAGTAAATGACTTATCCAGATTGCCTTGTTTGACTCCAAAGTAATCGTGATATGCCTTCTTCATAAAGTGAATTGTGCTGGATGGTTAGGAAGAACTACATTACTGCTGATATAAAAGAACCTGTCAGGATTATTCTTACACTTGTGATCCATTCTTATAAGAATACAAATGTCAAATTGAAGGAGAAAAAAATCAGCACTTCGCTCGTTGTTGACACTTGACACAGTAAAGTACAATCATTTTAAGCTGAAGGATAAACTCCACCTCTTCTAGGTATGTGGGTGTTAGCAAGTAGGGTGGTACACTGTAGTTAGGTACACGTATAACATTTTATGCTATACTAAACTCCAGGTATCTTGTTTTGAAGTATTCAAGAAGATCTTAAACAGCTAGACAGACCAAACACAATGAAAGGTGTTTTTGAATTCAGCATAAAATGGAAATCATATATCACTTGAAAACTTTTCACCTTCAGGAATTTTTTAACGGAGGCCAATGAGATTATTTTAGAATAGGGATTTACTTTTTCATGCCCTAGTATATATATATATATATATATATATATATATATATATATATATATATATATATATATATATATAAGTTAAAAGGAATTTAAATCTCGTCTGAGATTTGTTTCATATGTCGTCTACAAAATAGAAAACACAATCGCCAGATGAAACTTTTTCTGGGAAGAAATCAAAAAGATGAATGATAAATAGTTTTTTTTTTTTTAATTCCTGGCTCGATAGAGTGGAATTAATTACGGCATGGCACAGAAGTGGAAGAAGTAAGCAAAGAATCATAATGTTAGAAACCTGCATTACTGAAGTTAGTAGATAGTTGTTACTTAAATGCAGATAAGAAGAAGGACCAAACAAACCGTGCTAGTATTAAATACACATTATAATTAATGCTAGCGGCACTTATGGAATCTTAAAATTAAGTACTGGGTGAAACGCTCTCATGATGAAGATACTGGATACCAATAGCTTTTAAGAATTGAATTAACATATTCTTTTTCAATATATATATATATATATATATATATATATATATATATATATACATGTATAAAGTGTGATAGCTTGTGAGCTTGATCTAAGTAATGATAGTGTAAGAACAGAGTCACTATCATCCAATGATTGTTAATATGATCATCAGATTTTGACTCTGTCTACGATATCCTAATTTAGATCTTCATATCATTGATGTCTACTTTCCACTCCATTAAACATTACACTATGGGCGCATCCATATATATATGTGTGTGTGTGTGTGTGTGTCTGTCTGTTTCACTGGATCACAACTCATCAGTGTGGCTAGACACGCGAGATGCCTCATGATGGGATCGAAACTCAACCAACTTTACGTCAGCCTGAAAACATAACTTCACAGCCATCAGCAAGGGAAATTAACGAATATGTATTAATCCTTTTCTATTTTGTTTACATTTTACGCTAACGGATACCAGAGTGGTCAGTTCGTTAGAACACCTTTGCATTAAGCGAGTGGTTACTTTTATTTCAGCTTCTTGTGTGTCTAGACACATTGATGGTTCATGATACAACGAAACGAAACTGTCTGACTGTAGATGACAATATATATATATATATATATATATATGCTCCCCCATGGGGGTTGAGCTCTCTGGCGAAGGAATTGCCGGCCGCCGCTAGCGTAATGCAAAGCTCTTCGAAAGAATTGAGCACTCTTGTAGCCGATAGGGTATAAAAAATGTAAACAAAGGCTGCTGCTGCTGTTTCTAAAAATAAAAATACCTTAAAATTCCCTTAGCCAACGTGGTCCGCTTGGTGGCCGAGTGGTCTGAAACACAGTCTAACGTAAAGTTGGACGGGTTTCGATCCCGGCTTCGAGCGTCCTGCCTGTCTCGCCACACTGAAGAATTCTGATAGAACGAAACAGTCTATCTGTGGATGACTATATATATATATATATATATATGTGTGTGTGTGTACGCGTACATCGCTTAGATTACGTAAAGACACATTAGTATTAACCATTGGCTGTGGCTCGAACTCACTAATAATGATCTGGGAGATAAACCTGCTTATCATTTTAAATTGTATCACTGCATTCATATATATATATATGTGTGTGTGTGTGTGTGTGAGTGTAATCGAAAGGTTTGTAACAAATCAAGAAGTTATTTACTGAATAAATGTCTGAAGTTCATATATCCACCGATGTGAATTTTGAGCCTTGCCGAATAGGTGATCTTTTAAAAAAATATTTGAGGTATAAAATAAATGCTTTTCAAACATTAAACGATTGGATTATTCATGGAATTACAAATTTAATATTGAATTCAACTTGCCAAATTTAGTGGTAATTTACTAAGCTTTTTGCTTAGATGTGGCACAAGGCCATATGAAAGGGGCACCCAATGAGACTCGAACTCACTCGTATAGATTTGCTAGTCGAGCTTGTTAACCATTACACCACCAGAGGTGCCTAACTTGCCAAATTTAGTGAGCAACTTCCGTGGTATGATTTAAAGTTTAGAATATATACCCCCAGATTGAAGCAATACACTAATTTGAATAGTATTACTTTTTTTATTAAATGATATCGGCAATGATATATTATCACAGTTTTTTCGATTTATCCCACTAATAGCAACTGGTGGTCCTCACAGAAATGCAAATAACAGCAAGTCTTCATGACGCTAATTTATATTTTTGCCAGTCTCAACTCTGATGATGACTTGGCAGTTTCAGTCCCTCCCCGGATCTCTAGTTCCTCTATTTTGTTTTCCTGGAGCTGCGACTATATTTGGTATAATTGGAATTTTCATCATCATTTTCATATTCGTATAATTTTACTAATTACAATTTTTTAGACAAGTTCTAACGTCACATTTGACCGAGTTTTGATTAACGAAATGAAAGGAACATGTCCACTAATAGATTTAACCATCCCGACGGATCAGAGAGTGAAAATAAAAGACAGCATAATACACGACAAATACCTGCAATAGCTGGAAAAGTTGTATAACGTTGGTACCAATTATTGTTTGAGTTCTTGGCACAGTGCCTACGAACTTAGAAAAGAGACTGCGGAAGTGGAGATCAGAGGAAGAATCGAGACCATTCCGAACAGAGCCCGACTAAAATTAACAAAAATACTTAGGAAAGATCTAAGGAGACTTGCTGTCACTCGAAAAAAACAGCAGTTAGAGCTGTTGTGAGAAAAACGCACAAGGAGTAAAATAATAAAATATATTAGAGTCGGAAATTGCTTTTAGATGTCTACATGAAAGCTTTGTTGTAAATGTCTGTAAAAGACAAAAATAAATTTGGTACATTCTCATATAAACATCATTCTGCCAGCCATGATTACGGCGATATAATAGAGGCAACCAGGAAACAGCTGATACAACATTGTACAGTTGCATCATTATTATAACAATACCGTCAAAGACAGCTGCTTCAGACGATTCTCAATGCCTTTACAAATATCTGTTATAAACGTATTATTTCTTCTCATTTTTTATATTACTTATTTGCAGTTAGTATTACTTGTATATTCATAACTGGTTTCATTATATATATATATATATATATATATATATATATATATATGTGTGTGTGTGTGTGTGTGTGTGTGTGTGTCTTTTAGCTTATTATATAAATAGTTATAATACAATTTTTTACATACACTACTTACACATTATTTAGATACACACCAAATACTTATTAGAACATTCAAAGACTAATGTCAGTAGGTACACTTCTGCACCCAGTTGTGTCTAGTCTTAAACTCTTTTGCACTAACCAACGGCATTCGGCTATTATTTGATTGATCTTTTCATCTCTATCACCACATAACAAACATTTGCTGGTTTGTTGCATCTAACATATTTTCCTTTTACATAGTTTTTTTTTCACATTGTTCTGTATTGCTATCAGAAGAGATTCAGTTTCTCTCTTAAGGTTTCCCTTTCTTAGCCATGTCGAAGTTTTTTCGTGTGAGATTTCGCTTGTTTGTCGCTTGAAATATCCATACAGTTGTTTTTCTTCCCATTTTTGTTGTTGGGTTATTTTTACTTTATTGATTCCGGTGTTGTCTGAAATGTTATAATTAGTCTTCAGCTTTGTATCGATGCATCGACTCTGGCGATTATTATTATTATTATTATTATTATTATTATTATTATTATTATTCACTCATTAGAGCTTTTCACATCAGCGTTAGCCGATGGTTTTTCACTGGAGTGACAGCAAGTCTCCACAAGTCTCCAGGACTCTTCTTAGTATTCTGGCCGTTCTCAATAATCCTGTCGTTTGGATGGTCGTCCGCCAACTTCCAAGTCCTCCAGTCCCTTTAGTAAACCTTTAGTTACTGTTCCAAACGCACCAATTACAATTGGTATAATTGTCACTTGCATGTTCCAGTTTTTTCATTTCCCTAGCAAGGTCGAGGTACTTATCCTTCTTTTCACATTCTTTCAGTTTTATTCTGTGGTCAGCCAGGACAGCAAAGTCGACAATTTTGCAAATTCTCTTTTTTTTTGTTGATTATTATTAAGTCTGGTCTTCTGGCCGAGATTACGTGATTCGTTTGTATGTTAAAGTCCCATAGGAGTTTATGCGTGTCATTTTCTAGGACAGGTGCTGGGTTGTGCATATACTATTCGTTAGTATAGTCGAATTTAATTTTCTTACACATTTCCCAGTGAATCACGTTGCCGACCCAGTCATGTCTCGCCTTATACCCCCTCTGCGCTAATTTGCTGCATTCGCTTATTATATGATTGATGGTTTCCTCTCTGTCACCACATAGCCTGCATTTGCTATTTTGTTGAGTCTTATCTATTTTCGCTTTGATATGATTGGTTCTTAGGGTGCTGTCTTGTGCTGCTATTAGGAGAAATTCTGTTTTTCTCTAAAAGTTTCCTTTTCTTTGACATGTCCAAGTTTTGTCGTGTGAGATGTTGCTTATTAGTCGTTTAAACCGCCCATAGAGTTGTTTTCCTTCCCATTTTTGTTTCCGAGATATTGTCATTCTATTGTTTATCGTGTTCTCAGTTATTATTATTATTATTACTATCATTATTATTATTTTCTCTTTTGAGAAATTTTCATACCAGCGTTAGCAGATAGTTTTTCATAAGAGCTTGAGTAACAGCAAATTTCCTCAAAAATACTGTCGTTTGGATGATCACCACTTCTCTTATTTCCAAATCCTCTCCTCCCTGTACCAAATCTTTTGGTGACCGTACCAATCACACCTATTACAATTAGTATCATCCTGACTTTCATGTTCCAGAGATTTTCAGTTCTCTAGCAAGATCTAGGTACTTATCTCACTTTTCACTTTCTTTCAGTTTTACCTGTTGTCAGCCGTAACGTCGAAGTCCATAATTAGACAAATTATTATTGTTTTAATTATTGTAGTCCTTGTGATTTTTTGACACTAATGTGAGCTAGTAGTCTTTCAGTGGAGTCTGAGAGATAGCAAGTCACATCAGGTATCTGGGACTCTTCTCAGTTGTCGTGCCAATCATAACAATACTGTGGTCTCGATAGTCTTGACTCTTCTTCTTCTTCTTCTTCTTCTTCTTCTTCTTCTTCTTCTTCTTCTTCTTCTTCTTCTTCGTTGCTTTCTCTCTATATATTCTCTTAATAGGTAATAATCTTCTTCTAGTTTTCCACACCAGCGTTAGCCTATGGTTTCTTACTAGAGTTTGAGTGACAGCAAGACTCTTCAAGTCTCCAGGACTCTCCTCAGTATCCTGACTGATATTAATAATGCTGTAGTTTGAATGGTCTCCACTCGTCCTCTTCTTTCCAAGTCCTCCCGTCCCTGTATCAGTTATAATTGGTATCACTGTTGCTTTCGAGGTACTTATCTTTCTTTTTATTTTCTTTCAATGTTTCTCTTTGGTAAGCCAGGACAGCAAATTCCACAATTCTACAAGTTCTCTTTTTCTTGTTAATTATTACTACTTATTGATATAATAATAATAATAATAATAATAATAATAATAATAATAATAATAATAATAATTATTATTATTATTATCATTATTATTATTATTATTATAGTTTTTTCACATCAGCTAATGCTGATGGTTTTCCACTTGAGTTTGAGTGACAGCAAGTCTCCTCAAGTCTCCAGGACTCTTCTCAGTATTCTGGCCGATCTCAATCATGCTGTAGTTTGGATGCTCTCCACTCGTCCGCTAACTTCCAAGTCCTCCAGTCCCTTGAGTAATCTTTTAGTTACTGTACCAAAAGCACCAATTACTACAATTGGTATAATTGTCACCTGCATGTTCCACGGTTTTTTCAATTCCCTAATAAGGTCGAGGATATTTATCCTTCTTTACACATTCATTCAGTTTTATTCTGTGGTCAGTCGGAACAGCAAAGTCGAATATTTTGCAAATTCTCTTTTTTCTTTTTTTTTTGTTGATTATTATAAGGTCTGGTCATCTGGACGAGATTAGGAGATTATTATTATTATTATTATTATCTCCATTGGAGTTTTTCACATCCGCGTCAGCTGATGGTTTTTCACTGGAGTTTGAGTGACAGCAAGTTTTCTCAAGTCTCCAGGACTCTTCTCAGTATTCTGGTCGTTCTCAACAATGCTGTCGTTTGGATGGTCTCCACTTGTCCGCCAATTTAATAATCATATTTACCGACCCCTCCGCTCGGGCAGGATATGACACAGGGTCAATTTTTAAGCGGAGTTTAACAGGTTTGAATTCAGAGTTTTCCTTCTCCTAGACTAGTTGCCTCAACAAGGCTGAAGAACCTAGTCTGCCCTACTATTTACACATAGCTGGAGGGAGAATATTTGGATTCATACCTTTCCCAAGGGTATTAGTGCTATGTGAAATGCAGTCAGTCAGGTCCAGGATTTGAACTCGTGTCGCCGTGTCCTCATCCTGCGACGATAACAATTACACCACGGGCACCGCCCAAAGGCCCTTTAATAATCATTTAGTTACGGTGCCAAAAGCAACAATCATACTTGGCTAATCGTTACTTTTATGTTCCATAGTTTTTTTTTTCAATGCTCTTGCAAGGTCGACGTACGCATCCATTTTTTCACATTCTTTCAGTTTTATTCTGTGCTCAACCGAAACAGCAAAATCGACAATTAGGCAAATTCTCTATTATTATTATTATTATCATTATTATTGCATATTCTAGCATTTGCTGACGATGCCCCTCATTGAACTCTGAGTGACAGCATGTCCTCTCAGGTCTCCATAACTCTTCTCAATTTTCTGGCCGATCTTCGTAATGCTATAGTTTGGAAGGTTCTCGATTCTTCCATTTATTTCTAAATCTTCCAGTCACCTTTCCAAGTTTTCGGGGACGGTTCCAAGTGCGTTAATTGCATGTTATCACTGTCTCTCTAATGTTCTATAACTTTCGTGGTTCTTTGGCAAGATCCAAGTATTTTTTTCTCTCTCCACTTTCTTTAATTTTCACCCTGTGGTCTGATGGGAAGATAAAATCCACTAGACGGCAAATCTCTCTCTTATTAATTCATTTACTGATGGTTATCTTATGGCCGGAATTAGAGGCTCGATTTGTATCTCAAAATCCCAAAGAATTTTATGCGTTGCATTCTCTAAGATGGACTTTGGTTTGTGAATAAACCATTTGATAGTTTGCTCATATTTCAATCACTTGGACAATTCCCTGACCATCAACTTTCCCACCCACTTGATCTTAATCTTATACACCTTTTGCACAAGTTTGTTGCATTTGCTTATTATGTAATTAGTCATGTTGTCTCAATCACAACATAACCTACACTTGCTATTTTGTTGTGTATTTTTATTTTATTTTATTGTGATAATTATTTTACTCATAGTGAGTTGATAAACTAGATGTATCTGGTGGTTTTCCACTGAATTTTGAGGGATGGTAAGTCTCTTCAGATCTCCAGAACTTTTCTAAATACCGAAGCTGGTTTTAACATTTTGAAGTAATAAAACACGCATTCAATATAAGCAGTGTCGAAATGTGTTTAATCCCAATCGGCTGGGGCTATAGAGTACACTGAGTGCGTCTATACAGAGGGTTACGACCCCATCAACGAGTGTCCTGGATATAACACTAAACTATCTGATGGTGAGCCTCCGATAATGCTGGAGTTTTGGGGAATGTAGAGTAAACCTTCATTGCCATCACTTACAGGTTCACTTTGGTAGCACCTGATAGGGTCTTATCTATGGATCAAATAGAACTGTTTGGCATTTAAACTGTGTGCAAACGAATCACAAAGGCTAAATTAAATTGTTTGAAATGGAACTGTTTGATTTTTTAACTGTGTGTTAACATATTACTGTTTAATTGAACTGTTAGTGTTTCAAAATAATTCTTTGAACCATTTAAGTTTGTTGATTTATGCTTAATTGAATTGTTAGGAATAGAAGTCTTTGATCCTTTAACTGTGCGTATCTAAAATATCTTTACAAATTATATATTCTATATATGTAAGTAAAAACAGGATTTGGCATTGAATAACCAACAATGGTTGATATGCAAGGAAACCTAACAAAAAATAACAAACTAGAGTGCAAACAAATTAGTTCCCATTTGAAAATTAAATTATCAACAAATTATTCAATTCATATGTTTACCCAACTAAACGTGTGCAAATAAATGACCGTTGAATTGTTATTGTTACATACCAACAGTTAAAACCGTTTAATTTTGTGCAAACAAACGATAAACTATAAATAGAATTATTCATATTAGATAGAAAAGCTCAAAAACATTTAACTATGTGCAAACGAATGAGTGATATTGATTACAATTGTAAGTGTTAAACAGCAAAACTTGAAACCATTTAACACTGAACAAAAAATGAGCTCAGGCTTATTTAAAAATGTCATCAACAAAATATTTTACAAATCGAATGTATTTTATATACATGTATAATCCGGATTTGGCATTAAATAACATACAATGGTTGATATGCTATAAAAGGTAGATCAAAATAAACAGATATGATTGGTTTGGTTTGGTTTGGTTTAAACCAAAACAATCAAATGTGTTTGAGATATTTATTTTTGCACTTGTGATAGGTGCTGTACATGTGCTGAAGAAACCCGAATTAATCCCCGATCCCATGGTTAAAGTTTCAATCTCAACCATATCTTGGTAAAATCTTTTATCCTACTCTCGCCCAGATTAGGTGGAAAAAAGTGAGATGAGATTGGAATGCCATTCCATTTTTTGTTATACTGTTAGATCAGTATTGTTTTCAGCCTTATGAGACCCACCAAAATCTATATAATTAATATGAATGAATCCCATGATGCTAGCTCAAGTGGATTCAGTTTACCTCTAACCTTGCTATCAGACATCAATTATCAGATTTCGGGTTTGGTTATTGTCATTTTTGTATCACTTATCTATGCGCCAAATTTCATGTTTAGGTGTTATAAATTAAAAAAATAGTATATAACTTCTTTTTTGCAATGAAGACGATTTCAAGATGAAGGGGCCAGAAGAGAGGAGTGTTTACAGATCCACACCCAACTGAGGGTAATGGTTCTAAATTTTGACATTTCCCCAAAATGTTTTTCAAGAATTTTAAAATGCTTAATATAAAACAAATTAAGTAATAAAGTATATATATATATATATATATATATATATACATATATATATATATATATAACTTTGAATGGCGTAAACGTAGAGTCACCAGTGCCTCGTGACAGGAGCTCCGGGTTTGATAATTGCAAAAGTGAGAAACGGACATAGTTAAGATTGAACACTATTTATTGATGTATACAGGAACCCATAAAATTATTATTATTATTATTATTATTATTATTATTATTATTATTATTATTATTATTTACTCCTTGAGAGTTGGAGAGACAGCAAGTATCCTCAAATCTCCAGGACTCTTCTCAGTATTCTGTTCGATCTAAATAATGTAATAGTGTGGATGGTCTCCATTTGTCCACCTACCTCCAAGTCCTCCAGTCCCTTTAATCATACTCTAGTGATTGTAACAAGAGTCCCAATTACAATTGGTATAACGGTCACTTTCATATTCCACAGTTTTTTGAATTCCCTTGTAAGGTCCAGGTATTTTTCATCCTCCTTTTCCCTCTCTTTACAAATTTACTCTATGGTCAGCCGGGGCATCAATTTTATAAGTTCTCTTTGTTTGTTGATTATTATAAGGTCTGGTCATCTAGCCTAGATTAGGTGATCCGTTTGTATGTTAAAATCCTGTGTCTCCTACTCCAGGACTATCATTATCATTATTATTAGTATTTTAGTGACAAATATCCCCCTTTATTCGAAGACCGACTTCTGAATAAGGTCAGTCAGTTGACATGACCGATATTTTACAGATGTTGCGTGATTTGAATCTGCTGAGCGCAACAACTAAAAACAAAACAAAAAAAAAAAAAGAGAAAAACGCTTCCCTTACACGAGAGGATCAGTTGATGTTACAGGAAGCGTCTGATTGGGCGAAAAGAATACGTGATCTAGTGGGATTGTTCGCGCCAAAAATATTTATTAATGGGCACGTTGGCCAGATGAAATACTTGGAAGGAAGCGGTTGTATTTTCTTCTGGTTCACCAAGTCAGGAGATTCACTCCATAAGATGACAAAATCTCATGAAAGACTTCGCAAGAGAACAGCCCTATAAAATCTACATGCTATCATATTGGCAATAAGAAGAAACAGAACAGATTCTACGAAGCTGCAACACCAATGAACTTTTTACCGGCCCTTAATAACTTGTAAAGGATTGAATAAAATCTTAAAATGATTTGTTTGCGGGTATCGCAAGAATAGTAGTGAAAGATCTAACAATCTCAGAGAGCTAAGTAAAACTACATGTCTGCATCCTTCTTTCTTCTTCTCATTTGTTTATATACAAAATATACAAAACCTTTTGCACAAAACTCAAATATTTACCATTCCATTTCACACCATTTAATATTTCGTTCCTTATTTTGATTGTTAACTTTGTTTTCTTTGTTTGTTTGAGTTTTCTTTGTTAACTTTGTTTTCTTTGTTTGTTTGGGTTTTTGGCATATCAACCTTTGTAGGTTATTTAATACCAAATCAATTTTTATACAACTAAATAGTTCTATTTCAAACAATTCATTTTAGCATAGATACTGAATTTAGTTGTCAAAAACATTTCTATTTCAAGCTATTCATTTTAGTCAAACAGTTCTATTTTGAATAATTCAATTTAGTACGAGGAGAGTTTTTTTCTTTACACACAATTAAATTTCAAAACAGTTCTAGTTCAAGGAATTCAGTTCAGCGTGAGTAGAGCTTCAATATCAAAAACAGTTCTATTTCAAATAGTTCAGTTTAGCATATAAAACAGTTCCATTTGAAACAATTCAGTTTAGCAAATGTACGCAGTTTAAATGTCAAAACAGTTCTATTTCGAGCAATTCCGTTTAGCGTAAGTACGCAGTTTAGTTCTATTTGACCATAGATTGGACCTTATCAGGTACTACCACTTCGGGCGAGAGTGGGCCTGGGAGCAATGGCAAAAAATCAAGGAATACTGGAAGACCACTATCAGATTGTTTAATGTATTATCCAAGACACTCGTTGGGTGGGGGTTACTCTCTGCAGAGAAGCAGTTGGTGTATTCTACAGCCCCTGCCGATTGGGTAACTGTACATTTTTGTTCTACAGTTAGCAAAAAAACTTGTTCGATTTTTACATGGGTTGCGTCATTATATTACTTCATGGATTTGTCTCATTATTTTTTTCTATGTGTTCCCTGTTAATATTACGGGAATTTTGAAGCTAGCTTGTGTGATTCTAAATGGAATGGTTCCGTTAATATTCTCGACTTATACATATATATATATATATATATATATATATATATATATATATATATCGTAATTGTCACCATTGTAAGAAATGCAATCGATGATACGATTCCCAAAACTGAACGAGGTGTTTTGTGTTTCAATTAGGGATAGTGCTCTTTAGAATAGTGTGATTCCTTCTCTACTCCGATCTACTTCTAGTTGTAGAGTAAATTGGGTTCTTTAGCATTGGTTAGGTAACCAGTCTTAGAGAAGAAAAATGCTGAATTCAAACCAGCATTATCCCACTTTAAGACTGAGCTTGTGTCACATCCTTTTGATAGGATAGAAGTTGGATAAATAAATTCATATGCTCTATCACCGATATTGAGCACTCTTTATTTATCAAAACACCAATATATATATATATATATATATATATATACATATATCGATCTCGACGTATGTGAGCACAGCAGTTTGGTTAAAGATATGTAATGTTGTACTCCCTTCATTGGTGATTTGTTAATCGTACGGAATGTTTTTATGGAACCAGTGATATTTCATGAATAACCGGAAAACTGAACAAATTTCCTCGCGTACCGAATTCAAAGGTTTTCCCTTTCTCATATCGGTCACTAAAGAGCCAAAACTAAACTACAATTTTACCCATAGCTGGATAACACATATATATATATATATATATATATATGTATATATATATATATATATATATATATATATATATAAATTGTTATATATATTTATTGACATAGATGCTTATCTGCAACCACTGGTTTCATGCTGTCCTTACACGGCAGTCATCAGGCAGAAAAAATGTTGATTTCCGTGTAAGCACGGTATGAGACCAATGGTCACAGATAAGTATTGATATCATTATATATATATATATATATATATATATATATATATATATATATATATATATATAATAGCTCAATCACAGATATTAAGTACATCAAATTATACCGCATTTGGTCTCCCACTAACCTACCAAGTGTGATAATGACAACCATAAAGTGTTGATATATATATATATATATATATATATATATATATGTATGTATAAACAGGCAGACAGACAGAGAATTCTTCTTTTCTTTGAATACACCATTGAAAAATTGTTTGTTTTCAGTGGAAACTTTTACAGAAACCTGATCCTGTTTATTTACGGGGGGGATTAAATATTTTGAATCGACATCAATAGTCTAAATTGGATAAATTGACTTGTAAATTGAAGTTAACCCCACCCCCAAATAATCTGTCAGTAGACAACCTTTAAAAGACCTTAGAATTTATATCTTTTTTTAAACCTACGAACACTTAATTAGCGTATTTACTGGTGTAAAAGTCGATCCTATTCAAAAGTCCTTCTCCGTAATTTCAGCAAACACATCTGTAATTTTCCTTAAATCGTGCGTAAAAACCGATTTTTTTTCTGAGTTCTTCAAATTTATCTCTTCAGGAAGGAAGTCTCCTTTTGAACGAAAGCTAACCGATCAATATCATCCTGATATCTTCTAAACACATAAGGGATTGTCTGTGCAAGGTTTATCTCAGTTAACTTGCCGAAAAAAAACCCATCACCACTGATTCTGGTAGTTGATGAAGATTGTCACATTTGTAAGGAATGCACTAAATTATACTTGGCATATGTATAATTGAATTGAAAACGCGAAATTAAAATTGTAATACGATATTCAAAAATTACATAAATGCAACTACTCTCCATTTAAATTAGATAAAAAGTGAATCATTTCATCGTAAGATATCATATATAACATGTTTCTCGTTTATTTACGTCAGTCTTATTTTCTTAACGGCATATCAACTTCCTAGGCTGTCGATTATATGGAAATCAGACCTAACCGATAAAATGAAACGCAGTTTCTTCCAGGCAGCGGTCGCATCGATACTGCTATATGGATGCACTACATGGACTCTCACAAAACGGCTGGAGAATAAGCTAGACGGCAATTACACAAGAATGCTGCGAGCATGCTGTCCCGGCTGTGTTTTAAGCAAGAAGGAACCATCCTCACATTAAAGTGCAAACCTTTAAAATTAGTTGATCAGTCCCCATACCTCGACCGCCATATCTCATCAACTGAAAGGGACGTCAGCATACGCAAAAAATGTATGGACTAAAATCGTCAGGTTGTCGATAATATGAAAATCATATCTCCTTTTTAAATAAGAAAACGGGATTTCTTCTAAGCTGTGGCTGTGTCGGTAATACTGTATGGATGCACTGCCTGAATTTTCTCGAAAACATTCCAGAAAAAGCCTGATGGGAATTACACCAGACTGCTTCGTATTGCTTTGAACAAATCCTTTAAGCTGCATCTAAAAAAGCGGCAGTTGTACCGTCACTTAAATCCCATCCCATAAACCATCCAATAAGATGAAGACATGGTGGTCACTGCTGGAGAAGTAAGACCAAACTCGGAAGCGACGTTCTATAACAGACCTTTACACTGAGACGTTCATCGACCAGCCAGGACTTACATCTATAATCTCGGTATAGATATTTGATGCTGTCTAAAGAATTACCAGGAACGATGAAAAATTCAGTTGAAGGGTGAAACAGTCAGGGAACTCGGTGCTATGAGCATGATTGGATGATGATGTCTTTATAAGAAAGAAAAATGAGAGGTAATCTAACTGAAACTTTCAAAATAATTAATGGAATTTCTAATTATGGTACATATTTTTTCAATATTTCTCCTCGAACTGGAAATTTACTGTCTAGACAAATTTCAAAACTATGTCTACGAACCAATTGGGTTTTTTAGAGCAATGTATTTTTGGAATAAATTGCCTAATCAGATTAAAAACAGCAATAGTGTAGAAAATCTTAAGATTAAATTGGATGATTTCTGAAAAAAATGGTTAGAAAAAGAAATTAAGAGAACATTTTTAACAATTCTCAGATGAATTATTTAGCAGAATTAGATCTGTATTTAGACATTGTATAAAAGTAAAGTAAATTTGGCGACCCTTGACGAGGGGGACCAGAAGGCTACCTTTTCAAGAGCTACTACACCGAGGTTTAGGGGAGAGCGCTACTCCTTTCCCTGGATTACACCACTTTACCCTTAATACCTACCTTGTATTGCTGAGTGTTAAACAAGGAGGTACCAAGTACCATTTTTAAAGTCTTTGGTATGACGTGACCTGGGATTGAACTCAGGTTTCCCGGACCGCGGGCGAACACGCAAAAATAGTACTTGATGCCTCCGTACTTAACACTCAGCATTATAAGGTAAGGATCAAGGGTAAAGTGGAGCAATCCAGGGAAAGAAGTAGCGCCCTCTCCTACACCTTGGTGTAGTAGTTATTGAAAAGGGAGCCGAGAAGACATTGTATACGTTCTGTTTAAAGATTCTTCTTTTTTTAAAAGTTGATATGAGAAGAAAATGCACAGATGCCCAAGGATGCATAACAAACAAACGTTGATACCAATTGTAATTGGTTCACTTGGAACGATTCACAGAGGCTTGATAAGGGAGCTGGAGGAGTTAGAAATCGGAAGGTAAGTTGAGACTATCTAAACTACAAATTTGTTGAGGTAGGTCAGAATACTGAGAAGAGTCCAGGAAATCTGACGAGACTTGCATTTACTTAGACTCCAGGGAAAGACCATCAGCTAACGCTGGAGTGAAAAAGTCACGAGGAATAATAATAATAATAATAATAATACGAGGTACCACGTGCTGTCCATTTTTTGGAATGTATATGAAGGGCAACAATGAGTGAATGAGGGAACAGATCTGGCTGTGGGTTCTGCTCAAAGAAAAGTTTTGGTAACTATGTCTCTATTTAAAAATATTGATTTTCTTATCTCGTAAAATCGTTTGCTTAGCAGTTGTATTTAAATGAAGACTCACTAAATGGCCGAAATTTATTTCAGGTAAATTTTTTGGCGACGACAAATAGATTTGTTTAAATTTTGTTCCTTAATATTTCATGACTAGATTAATTGTTAGGTTATTGAAATGTATGTGGTTCTGAGAAAATTTACCATAAAATAAAACAAAGCCTAAAAATCATTTCAAAATCAAAACCTAAAAATGATTTTAACTTATTCTAAAAATAAAATAAAATAAAATAAAGAACGTAAAAAAAAATAATTACTAATCCTGGATCCCCCACCCGAAAGGGTATGTTTGGAATGGGAGATTTCAGAGGTACCACGTACTGTCCATTTTTTTGTTTTTTTGGAATGTATATGAAGGGCCACAATGGTACAAGAACATTGGAGTGGGTCGGAAAGAAAAAGTTTTGGTAACTATGTCTCTATTTAAAAACATTGATTTTTGTGTCTAAAAAGAAACCCAACGATTGTGGACTAAAATATGGCAAAAAAATACATAATGAAAAGGCTGAATGGATAAACCATAATACAAGAGAACAAGAAGAACTCGAAGAAGGCCAGAAAGCTGAAATACACACTGATTTACTCAAAACGACACTTAAAAAGTATCAAACTGGAAAACGCCAGGCCATGATGGAATACATGGTTTCTGGTTCAAGAAGTTCACCTCCATTCACGACAAACTAGCACTAGAAATGAATAAATACCAACAAACAGCACACGCACCCGAGTGGATCACCAAAGAAAGGGCCACATTGATACAAAAGGATCCAAACAAGGGAAAGAACACAAACAATTACAGACCCATAACTTGCCTACCAATGATGTGGGAAATATTAACAGCAAAAATAAGGGAAGAGATTTACTACTCGCTAACAAGCCGCGGATTGTTCCCTGACGGACAGAAATGATGCTGCAAAGGATCCAGAAGCACAGCAGAATTACTTTACATAGATTAACAATGAGAGAAAGAACAGACGGAAAAATCTAGCTATGGCCTGGATTGACTACAAAGCTGGATAATAAACAGCCTTAAAATGTACAAAATATCAGATGAAGTCCTAAACTTCATCGACAAAACCATGAAAACTTCGAGAGTCGAATTGACAGCAGGAGGAAGAAGCTTACCTGAAGCAAAGATCCAAAGAGGTATTTTCCAAGTAGATGCACTATCACCCTTACTATTCATAATTGCCATGATGCCACTTAACCACATATTCAGAAAATGCACAGCCAGATACAAAGTTAGTTGATCGTAGGAAAAAGTTAATCATACATGGATAACATCAAACTATTTGCTAAAAATGAAAAAGAACTGGAAACTCTAATACACAGAGTTAGAATATACAGTCGGGACATAGGAATGGAATTTGTGCAATGCTCGTAATGAAAAGTGGCAAACAACAGGTAACTGAATGAATGTAACTACCAAACCAAAATATGATTAAATACTTGGGCATCTTGGAGGCTGACACCATCAAACAAGTGGAAATGAAAGAAAAAATTAAAATAGAATATCTCCGGAGAACTAGAAAACTACTTGAGACAAAACTCAAGAGCCAAAACTTTATCAAAGAAATAAATATCTGGGCTGTATCCCTCGTTAGGTATTCCGGACCCTTTATCAAGTGAACCAGAGAGAAACTTAAAGAAATGGACCAAAGAACAAGAAAACTAATGACAATGCATAAGGCTTTACATACCAGAGACGACGTTGACAGACTATATGTATGAAGAAAAGAGAGAGGAAGAGGACTCCCCAACATTGAAGATAGCGTTGACGTATCAATACAACGACTCGAAGACTATATAAAAAAAGACGATGGATGACTCATAACAGCCATCAGAAACGATACTGATAACACGATGGACAACAGAATGACAATAACTAGGAAACAAAATGGGAAGGAAAACAACTCTATGGGCGGTATGAACGACTAATAAACAACATCTCACATGACAAAACCTGGACCTGGCTAAGAAAAGGAAACTTTAAGAGGGAAACAGAATCTCTCCTCATAGCAGCACAAGACAACGCCGTAAGAACTAATCATATCAAAGCGAGAATAGATAAGACTCAACAAAATAGCAAATGTAGGCTATGTGCCTACAGAGATGAAACGATCAATCACATAATAAAAGAATGCAGCAAATTAGCGAAGAAGGAGTATAAGACTAGATATGATTGGGTCGGCAAATGATCCACATGGAGATGTGCAAGAAATTTAAATTTGACCATGCAAACAAATGGCATAAGCACAACCTATCACCTGTCCTAGAAAATGACACACATAAACTCCTATAGGACTTTGACATACACACGGATCACCTAATCTCGGCTAGAAGACCAGACTAAATAATAATCAAAAAAAAAAAAAAAGAGAACATGCAAAATTGTCGATTTTGCTGTCCCGGTTGACCACAGAATGTGAAAAGAAGAATAAGTACATCAACCTTGCTTGGGAACTGAAAAAACTGTGGAACATGAAAGTGACATTTATACCAATTGTAATTGGTGCGTTAAGAACAGTAACTAAAGGATTACTATAGATGCTGGAGGACTTGGAAGTGTGTTGATAGGTGGAGACTATCCAAACGACAGCATTATTGAGAACGGCCAGAATACCGAGAAGAGTCCTGGAGACTTGAGGAGACTTGCTATCACTCAGACTCCAGTAAAAAACCATCGGCTACCGCTGATGTGAAAAGCTCTAATGAGTGAATAATAATAATAATAATGATAAAGTCCCCTCAAGAGTCCAAGTCTACGTTTCAATTGTGTCAAGACTTTTCCGAGAAAAAAATTCATCCAACACCCCATCGAAATCTTAAACTGATTTTAATAGTATATTTTCGTGTTCCACTCAAACATTTACCTCTACGTCTAACTTGTAGAGTTAAACAAAAGCATAACAATTCTATTTAGTTGACCTATGACAGATACGACACAAAGGTCTATATTAGTATTCAACCATATATATATATATATATATATATTAACCCTGTCAGCGGGGCTTACAATACGCTGACTCTATTCCTTACGGAGTTCACTGCAAAATGAGTATCTAGATTGCATGTAGTGTTAAGGTGCTCAGGGGAATGGGGAATAGCTCTTCATTGCCATAATCCCTGGTTCCCACTGATGCAGAGTTAAAGTACTTTTAAAAGACGCATCAACTGATTAAATAGATAAATATTAGCTTTGGATAGGAATACATAAACCATATCACTATGCGCAGGCAAATGATTTTCATTGAATAGAATTTGTTAACTTCTTAATAGGTAGACTTGGGACCATTTAACAGAATATAATTATTTGAATGAAGAATATTTACTTGAAGCTATTATTGTTTCCCAAAGGATTGTTACTTGCCTTAAACCATTTATTTATTAGCGTCTGATAGGAACACTTGGTATCATATAACTGGCCAAACCAATGATTACATGAGGCGTAATAATGGGCATTCATGTGTAGATAAATAGATAGATAGATAGATAGATAGACAGATGTGTATTAGTCTCTTCTGTGTGTTCGTGGATGGGTGGCCAAGGGAGGGATCAGTGTCCGTGTGTCTTAGAGGATCTCCTTTGTTGGTCTATTTTGGTGCGAAGACCACACAAACAGCTGTGCCAGCGCGAATCTGCTAGACCAAAACAGGGCGAAGAACGTGGGAGTTAGGAGTGAGACCTCGGAGTAGAGAGTCAGACATTCAGTGCCCAGAACGTGGGGACTGGAGGAGTTGAGCTGGTATGCTAAACCTAACAATCAAGAAAAAAGACAGTGGGCTGTGAAGTCAATAACGGGACATCGAGCAGTAAAGACAATACTAGACATGAGTCAGCATTTTTGGTAGCTGTTGCGAGTGATAGCCAAACGCATTCATATGCACTGAGTGCTAAAAAAAAGGGCCAGACTTCACCTTCTTACGTTTTGCTGTTCTGAATTCGTGTTTTGTCTTTTCTTCTTTTCACACTTTGTTGTTTGTTGTTCTTTTTTTTGGTACAACTTGTCAAAAGCCAACTTGGCAAGGTGTGAGAAGAAATAACGAGGTCCATATCACTAGATGAACGGCGAAACTAACAAACCCACCGTGGGGGTTGTTTCATATACAGACAAATAAAAAGGAGCAATTTAGAGATGTACGCGGTGCATACGATACATTTCCAGAATTTTTTCGTATGGGCATTTAAAATTGTCATAAACTCTTGAAAATCCAGTATGTTATTGATATACATCTTATGAGATGACTGTCTAATCTTTAGGATTTCAGGTTCAAAGGAACAGCTACAGCAGCAATTGGAATACACCCTACTAAAGACTGATTGTTAAAGCTGGTAAATTTCAAAATTAAAATCTGACACTTTTGAAGAACGATATGCAATAAAATTCTGTTTCAACCTTAGAAAAAAAACAGAAACGTATGGAATGCTTCAGACTGCTTTTGGAGCATCTTGCAAGAACCGAGCATCAGATTTTGAGTGGCATAAGAGACTCAAGGAAGGCAGAGAGTCTATGAGGGATGATGAGAGGTGTGGGAGGAGTAAGGAAGTCAATTCACCAGAGTTGATTGGCCAAACGGTTAGGGTTAGGGTTACTATGTTGAGGTTTTAAGGGAGTTCAGGAAGAGATTCCGTCAGAAGAGGCCAGCACTCTTCAAATCGGGTCAGTGGTATTTCCACCAGGACAATACACCAGTCCACAGCTCCATCTTTGTCACAGACTATTTGACCAAAATGGGCATCAAGACTGTTCCCCACCGTCCCTATAGTCCAGACCTTGCTCCCTGTGACTTTTGGTTATTCTCTAAGCTCAGAGGCTGTCGTTATGAGACAATTGAGGAGATGAAAGAGGCTGTGATGAAGGTCATTGACACGCTCACACAATAGGACTTCCATGGGGCCTTGCAGAAGTTGTTGGAACGGTACAACCAGTGCATTGAAGCCGGAGGAGATTACTTCGAAGGGGACTAGAGTTTCATGTGTGTACTATCAATAAAAGTGCCCGTATGAAAAGTCTGGAAACCTATCGTATGCACCTCGTAATCAAACACTGAGAATATATAATCATGATTTTAATCAAACAGTAAGAAAGGAATGAAATTTTCCCATTGAATAATCCATAAAGATTTGATTTGTCGTTGACCGAATTCACCAAACAAAACCAAAGTTGAATTATCAATGTGACAATTTATAAAAAAACATAAAAAGATAATATTGTCAAAATAATTTTATTGGTCAATATTGTAGGTTGGTTGATTGGCATATCAACTTTTGTAGAGAATGAAATACCAAAACCTCTTTACAAATATATATATAACTTAAGTGAGTTAGCCGACAATAGTCAAGGGCGACTCGAAGGCTCCCTTTTCAAAAGCTACAACACCAAGGTGGAAGGAAGGACGCTACTCCTATCCTTGAATGTATCTACTTACTATCCACTCTTATATATATATATATATATATATATATATATATATACATCTTGGTTTCAGGAGGGAATTGGTGGATGAATTTACCAAAATTGTCCCGTACCTTTCACAGGCCATCATCAGGTGTTGCTTGCATGTATAAAGAGTGTTTTTAAAGGAGTTCTTTGAAAGAGGTTTTTTTCGTTTTTTTATAAAATTAGAAAATAACGTAAACGCAGAGTTGGATAAAATTGAGATGTTGATGAATTTAAAAAATAGAACACTATCAACAGAATTAGAATATTATCGAGAAATATACAGTATTAAAGAAATTAAGGCATTTCAAAACATTGTCCCTATTTTCAAAATTAATTCTGTTGATTCAACTGTATTTTTTTGTTTTGTTTTTATATCTAGAGCTTCTAGGATTTGTAGTCGTAGCTTAATAATTTCGTATGGCACTATAATAGTGTTTACAACTAGAATTTTTCAAAATTTGGATTTAGAAATAGAATGGGTTTTAAGATGTATGGCTATATATATATATAATTTGATAAACGGATATATATATATATATATATATATATATATATATATATGTGTGTGTGTGTGTGTGTGTGTGTGTGTGTGTGAGAGAGAGAGAGAGAGAGAGAGAGAGAGAGGGTTGTAATAGAATAGTTTGTAAGTAACATTAATTTTAAACAAGCATGAACAATTATTAATAGATTTACTTGCACACAGTTTTGAGCATTGTCATAAAATGCTAATCGTTTTATTGCACACTTTTTGATAGTTTTAAGTATTGCTATCTAATGCTAATAATTCTATTCAATATCATCTATTCATTTAGACACAGTTCATTGTTTCTAATTATTTCTATGTAATACAAATACTTCAATACGTCATTTGTTAGCTCACAATTAAATCACTCCAAGTACAGAAAAATAATTAAATAACTCTATTTCACCCATAAATGAGACCCTCATAGGTACTACCTCTCTGTTTTAGAGTGGACTTGGTTGTAATTACTATGAAGGGATACTCCACATTACCCAAAGCTCCAGGAGTGGAGCCTCACCATTAGATGGTTTAGTGTCATATCCAGGTTTGAATTAAGAGTTTTCTTTCTCCTAGATTGATTTACCAAGGTTAAAGAGTCCATTCTACCCTTCTATTTACCCAAAACTAAATGGAGGACCGTTGAATTCATTCTCTTCCCAATGGTATAAGTCTCTTGTGAAATACAAAATGCCATGACCAGGATTTGAAATCAGGTCACAGTGTCCATTTTTTATGTCAGTAAACATTACATGTATGTATGTGTATGTGTGAGTATGTGTTTGTGTGAAGCACCAATTTGGATTTGTGTTTCCTTTGATCATAATTTTCATTTTCTATTCTTTATTTTTTTTTAAGCTTAAGGTTAAATTTCCTAAAACGATTGCATTTCCATGACGATAGCCATTACACTAAGTTCATCTCCACAGTTGCTGACTGTACCTACGGCTACTTAGGAGACGCTCGTGTATCATAGTTGAAAGTGGAATCGGTGATTCAAGTTATAATCCGGGACGGGTCTGTTACGCTGAGGAATCGTATGCATCAAACTTTCTACCCCCTCAACTAAGGGTAAAAAATAAGGTAGACTAAATCCTTTTACGTTGGTACAGCAACTGATCTAGGAGAAGGAAAACCAGTTGTACTCAGCTTTAAAATTGACCTTGTGTCGCATTCTGCACGCAGCAAAGGGACTGGGTAAATATATACTATAACTAAGACTTGCCTAATCGGCTGGGGGTGTAGAATACACCAACTTGTTCCCTGCAGAAGGGTTAGGCACCCCATGAGTGTCCTGGATATGACACTAAACAATCTGATGGGGAAGTTCCAGTAATGCTGGAGCTTTGAGGAATGCGGAACACCCCTTCATTGCCATTGCACTAAACTGAATTGTTAATATAGAACTGTTTTGACATTTAACTGTGGGTAAACAAAATCTGTACTTATGCTAAACTGAATTAGCTGAATTAGAACTGTTGGAATAAAGGGAATAGCTTGAAATAGAAATGTTTTTGACAATTAAACAGTGTACTCATGCTAAACTGAATTGTTTGAAATAGAACTATTTGCATAAAAACGGATTTGGCGTTAAATAACCTACAAAGGTTGATATTCCATAAAAAAGACCAAACAACTAACCTATTCCTAAGACGTGACCCATTTAAGAACTGAAGTGGCGCATTTCTGCCGAAGCTTTCAGCATAACTTGATCCTGATTCTTTGAGTTTCCCGCTCGAAGGCAGACAAAGAAAATAGGTATTTCGTGAATTATAGTTCGATGTGAGTTTTCTCTAGGTCGCTTTTGTTTCAATATTGTGAGTCATCGTCCGGTGAGAATTACATTGAAGACGTTTTCGTTTCTTTGAAACATTTGATTCCGCACGGAAACCGGTCTCAACCCAGCAAACACAGACACCAGCTGATGAAACATTATTGGGTTGCTACAGTCGGAGTAAATACCTCAAAGTTACAAACCAATGATCAGGTCAACATAATATTCCTTCGATCAATAAATCGTGGTGCAGAAAAAGGTAAGAAAAATCACAGAGAGGAATAGAAAAACTATAAAATTGTTTTTCATTCGTTGGTTCTACCATCTTTCTTCTTCTTTTTTTTAACTTTCTTTTTTGCACAATGTGTGTAAGACTTCGGTGTGGTCTAGTGCAGTAATGATCAAAATTTTCTTGATATTTAACCCAGATATTATTGAGAGACGTAGAAAAAATTGATAATAGAAATAATGTATATACAATATCACACCACTAATCATTTTTAAAATGTGGCATTGAAATTCGGTAACTAAAAATAAAATAGGAACGCTTGAAAAATATAAATCAGTGTGCAAATTATCTGTATAAAGAAGAGGTACTTGAAGCCATATAATTACTTACAAAAAATACTGACTGCGGCATTGAATGAAGTAATAAAGATTGATATACTGTGAAACCAATCAAGCAACCGGCTCACGATATATATATATATATATATATATATATATATATATATATATATATATATATATATATATATATATATATATATATATATATATATATATATATATATATATATATATATATATATATATATATATATATATATATATATATATATATATATATATATATATATATATATATATATATATATATATATATATATATATATATATATATATATATATATATATATTTATATATATATATATATATATATATATATATATATATATATATATATATATAAACGGATGTATGTAAACAATATTAATTGTGATTCATAACCGTTTAAAATTTACTTCGCAGCTAATATCTCCTCGTGGCTGAGTGGTTAGAAGCTTGGACTTGGCGTTTGAGTCAACCGGGTTTCGATCCAGCTACGGGAAGATACTGTCTAGCCACACTGATGAGTTCTGATAGAACGAAACAGATCTGTCTATGGATGATTATTGATATATATATATATATATATATATATATATATATATTGTGGCTAAGGACTTAGCTTTGCATATATATATATATATCTTCGTATAAATTCCGGATACAGATTTAGGTTTGTTGTCTGAGTCGATATGATGCACATCACTGGAGACATCAGAAAATGTATTCTTTGAATTATATATATATATATATATATATATATATATATATGATAGAAATATGTGGCAAGTTGGATAAATCAAACACTTAACTCAAATTTAGATGTGCCCGTGGTGTAATGGTTATCGTCACAGGATATGGACACGGCGATACGAGTTCAATTCCTGGACAAGACTGATTGCATTTCACATAGCACTAATACCCTTGGGAAAGGTATGAATCCAATTATTCTCCCTCCAGCTATGGGTAAATAGTAGGGCAGACTAGGTTATTCAGCCTGGGCAAGGCAACTAGTCTAGGAGAAGGAAAACTCTGAATCCAAACCTCTTAAACTCCGCTTAAAAAACTGACCTTGTGTCATATCATGCCCGAGCGGAGGGGTTGGGTAAATAGGAACTCAAATTTAGATGTGTGATATTTTTTTTGGCTTTATTTCATCTTCGCGAATTTCTTCTTGAGAGAGTTCGTGAAGATGAAATACATTTTTGAATTTTATAATTTTTAATGGAAGATTTTACAATCAAAGCGGATATTATGAAATACTTAATACTAAACTTTGCACGGTTCCAACAGGGTTGTCAATAATAAAATTGCAACACCTCTGAAACAAAATATAAAATCCCAGAAAATAAAATAAAGGATGTACTATTTTGGGGATTGCTACACGTTCATTTTTGCTGTTACAGTGAAACAAAAAATGTAAATATTCCACGAACAATGAACGCAGTTTCCTAATCTCAAAGCAAAAAAAAAATTACCCTGGACGGATTGACAATTTGTTAAAATTAATCAATCAATCAATTAATTTTATGATTTAGGGTTCGGAAGAAATATCTTGCACATTTTAACCTTCCATTTATCTGATACCAGTTAACTTAGGTAAGTAGCAATGGATTTAGCTAATGTCTCCCCATTTTATTTTCTGGCAGAAACAGTTACGAGCAGGGTTTAAATTAGTGTACACAGTTTTCTTGTTGTTGAAACAATTTCTTAAAGACGGGGAGAATCCGTAATTGCTACACAAAGAGCTTTTCCAATTCATTTCATATTAAGTCGGAATGATGCTGTTCTGAATAAAATGTTCAGTCAATAGCAGAATCGATTTTCTATCATCATTCCGACTAAACACAAAATGTACGGGAAAGGCTTTCTATATAGCAATTACAGATTCACTAGTCTTCAAGAACGTTTCAACAGCAAAGACAAGAAAAGTTCCATTCCAAGCCATTATTCAATCAAAAATCAAAATTCTAAGATATTAACTAAGATATTACCATTTCCACTTGTCTAAGTTTAAAAGGTTGGAGATATTTCTGTTACACCTTGTATATCGAAGTGACTATAGGCGAGTTTTGTTCAATTCGATTTTTTCCAGTGTTATTGTAGAATTTCTAGCATTTAATTCTATTTGAATTCTACATTTTGCTACGTTTTGAAAAATACATTTAAATTGCAATGTGTGGTGTTTGCTGATTTATTTTTTTAATTGTAGTTTTTAATTGTATTTATGCATTGAACAAACTCTATCAAGTTGCTGTTAATTCTTAAGAACGCGGATTTATGCGACAAACTTGAATGTGAATAGACCCGACGTAAATACATATTCATGAAGCAACTGCCTGTGATTGAATTATGAATAAGAGTCTAATGTGAATTAATTTCGAGACAAACGAAAAATCTTGCCAAAACAGATTTCTAGTGCTTAATCATATGTACACTTACTTCTTTTTTTATGATATTTGGTTATTTAAATATATTAGAAACATCTTAATTATTTTCCTGTTATAAAGTAGACACAATGAAGGTTACAAGTATGGAGCACACTGTGAGAATCGATAGCCTAGCTTACTAACCATGACAAATATTATGGATATTACAAAAAATCCAATCTTGTGGTGAGGTTCTACTGCTGGTGCTATGAAGAGTATGGAGTCTCTCCTTTGTTGACATTACTCCGATTATTGTCAAGGTCCCATTTTTGGTTTGGTTTTACATATCAACTATCGGGGGATATTTAATGCCAAAGCTGTTCTGGTAAAATAACAACAGTGATACTATTTAACCCAAAGTTGGAGGATAAAGTGGGGTTCTTACCTTTCCCAAGAGTATTAGTCAGAAAATGTAGAGACCGGAGGAAGTTCCTTGTCATTTAGACGTAAGTGAAAAAGCACCAGAGAGAACTGGTGTAAAAACACGCAAGAATTAAAACCATAATAGGTGTGTCTAGATGAAACAATTTAGAGACTCAAAGATTATACAGAACAGAGAAAAGAAAGAGTGAAGAAAGACTGATTATTGCAACTAGTTACAGCAATATCAAAAGAAATAATTTAAAGACAAGCAGAAGAACGGTAATAAAAAAAGTCAAGAAAATAAAATTGTAAGAAAGCTATATAGAAACTTCAAGCGACGTATTGGATAATCTGCATTCTCACTTTGATCTCCGGTTCCTTTGGTCTCTTTTCCAAAGGTTCCAACTACAATTGGTATTTTGAACCTGAAACGAAATTATATTTACAAGTTGAATTGTTTAAAATCCAAAGCAATTTATATCGAAACTAAATCTTTATGTCAGATTACTTAAGTCAAGTTTTCTAATTTCTTTGTTTATTGGCAAATCAACATTCGTGGTTTATTTGATGCTAAAACGATCCTTGAAGAAGACCATTAGTGGCACGATTTAAACCATAGCTTAGGGTGTTGATACTTTTCTCAATATTATAAATCTTAACGTGATTAAAATACTACTACTGGAATTTGAACTCCCTTACTACATTTCTGAAGGGTAGCACTTTAACCATTACACCACAAGGACTTCCCTACAAAGTTAAGCAATGATGAACCTCTTCAGTACGTAACTAATAACCATTTAGTAACTGCAGAAACAGTAATCACCCAGTGTGCCAAACTAAGCAAAATTAAGTTACTAACAGTTGATAATTTGATAATCTTATTTGGAAAAGCAGCGTTCAGAACAAAAATTTTAACCTTTGATATATCCTTTTTTAAATCCCTAAGAGATCCAGCTTAAAACGATCTTGTCTTCAGTCTCAGGAGAAATGCGCAACCTAAAAAGAAACAATTCATTTTCCATCTATTCTTCAAGTTGCATAATTCATTTTTAAATTTATTGAAAAACTTATTTGATTACGACCGGAAATAAATTGACAGAAAAAAATTAAAATTTTCTATTTTGATTTTTTTCTAAATCGTTAAAATAACCTTTCTATAATACAACTTTAGATTAGAGAAGGCTTTTAATTTTTTTAATCACGTGACTCATTCAAATAATGTTATGGTAATTTACGCACGCACGAATGAACTCTCCCAGCCATAAACAGTACCAGTTACAGCTCTTAGCCAGATGGCAGTATTCCAAGAGGTCCCCGCGGACTTTCTCGAAACCCATGCATGGCACTAGACCTTGCTGTCTAGTTCAAGCCATAACCTGGTATACGTACCCGGACCCACATTTGGGTTCGTGAAACTGCTTGCCTCATCAGGCTCATATTGCACCAAGTGAGCCGATGAGCAGCAACGACCAGCAGGGTTCGATTCTCGGATCGTTCCTGACCTTCCCTCCCCTTCATCCCCACTTTAATCGGCCTTCGGGATTTTGACCTTATGTCAAGTCGTGTCTGGTGGGAGGCAGCGACAAATAAACAGAAGGCAATATTCAAACCGACACCCATGGCTGTCGGACCGAAACAGTTTCGCTGGTAACCCTCTCATTTGTATATGTCGTATTACTGTTCATTGTTAATATATTTGTTTTAACTCAATTCGCTTTTGTGTATTTTATTTCTGACCCCTAACAAGGCCACAACAAATAATTATGTACGGGCATTTTACAGAAAGTTTTAAAATTAGAATTTTAAAAAAGCAACCTACAAATTAGAATCTAATTTAGCAGATATCCTTCAATATGTTCACTAAGAGTGTGCGTGTAACAAGAAGGTATCTTAAACAATTAGAGCGGTTTCAAATCCTACTTTTTCTAAGCCGTTCATATGATCTTTGTCCGTTTCAACGTGAGCAGATATTTCTTATTTGATAATCACTTTTATATATATCCTGGGAAATCATTAGCAAATGAGTGTATATATCTATTATGATATCAAGCCCCAGTATCTGTTTGTTCGTTTATATGTAACCGAACTATGGGACATTTTCGCATAAACTATCCTCTGATTGGGTACGCCCACGTTCGATTAAAATAAATTGGTTTCGAATCAATTTGATTGCCGTAAACCGATTTATGCTTACATTTAGGGTATCTCCTCTTGGAACATTTTCAGGTATTACTCAAACCACAACTATCATCTCTCTTGTCTTTCCCTCTGGTGAAATCAAATCAAAACTTCTAGTAGACAATGTAACATTGCTAAATAGATAACAAATCAGGCGAAAAAGAACAGAAATAATAAACGTTCTCTTTTTCTTTTCGTCAATTATTTACGAAGATAGATAAAATCATTATTAAAAGGGAATACTGGAAACCATTTAACTGGATGCAAATATGTGTATTACTGACTGAGCTAGATAGATAGATAGATAGATCTCTAAAAATAATAGTACAGTTTTGTAGAACACGTGAAATCAATGTTTCTTTGCACATGAAAACCTTTTATACAGATAGATCGATAGATAAATAGCCAAAGAGATCTGTTTCCGAAAATATTTCTCCACTTGTCTATAAATCATGACATCAATGGTTCTTTTGGTCAGAAGACCTGAGATAGGCCTCCGAGAAAGTATAATTCTACAACAGTTTAAAAAACGTAACAACATTGTTTCCTTTCTACTACGCGACAATTATTGATCACCAAAAGACAAACCCCTTTGTTCTTGTGTTCGGCAGCAAATAAAGGGACACTAGACATTCGGCTGGCAGATGAACCCCCATGATAAATTTATGGCTACCTAGCACCCGCGTGGCATCAAAATGGCCTTGTGGAAAGGCTATCCCTTGCGTTGAAATTTATCTGTCTATTCCCTGAAACTAGTCGTCAGACGACTCTCAAGCATATGAATTTTCCGTTGGATTCGGGAGCGGATGTTAAGACGATGGTTCTGATCAAGCCGAATCTTTAATAATCTAAATGTATTCATGCACTCGCTGTAAAGGAAAGAAATCACTATCATTCATCTCTTGCGATTACTAAATTCGAACGTTGATAAAACTCACCCGAGTAAATGCTAGCTATGTAAGAGTTAACCAACCACCATGTCTGTTTTCTATTCCTAGCGGGTTTTCAAAAGATTTATAGCATTCATATTTCGGTAAATTCCTAAGGAGGCGTAATTATCAACGTGGAGGTTCGCTGAAATGGTATCATCAAGAGGTTACTTAAGTCAATTCATAACAAATCCGTTCCGAGTTGAGCCATAAAGATGTCAATTAAGGTTGTTTCATGAAAAGATTTCATTCCGATCCTAACCAGTCGGAGTTCCATCCGTAAGATGCTTTGTAGGTTGAGTGCTACGGCTTGTTTTTCTATGCTTACACGCCGGAAATGCAGTCGTTTCCGGTACATTAGGAGGGCACATCGTAAAGTGAATAGGTGTTACGGGTACAAAAAGCGAGAAAAAAAGAGATAACGGAACTGAACAAGACGAGAAGACGCTCGTAAACAGTATGGAAACGGAGGAGATAAAAATGAAATATTAGAATTGGTTGATTGTGGGGAAAGTTTTTAAAGCGGGAAAATGAGCGTCCAGATAGATAAATGAATAGAGATGAACATAAGGAAATAGATAGATAGATAGATAGATAGATAGATAGATAGATGTATAAATTATAAAAGAAAAAAACGACATATATATATATATATATATAGACAAAGATGAACTGATTGACATAATGATAGATAGATAGATAGATACGAACGCAACGTTTATATATAGTCATAGATTTGAACTCACATTTATTACAAGGAATTCAACGCAAATCAATCAAAAGGAACACACACACACACACACACACACACATGTATGCATGCACTCGGACATCCACACACACGCACATGCACACACACACACACACACACATATACATATATATATGTGTGTGTGTGTGTATGTGTGTGTGAAACAAAAGTAAGGAGATGCAATCCTAATTTCTTTAAGTTCTTATATTGCTCTCCTGACCAGCATTTGAGCACGTGTCTAGCCGCACTGAAAACTTGAGATACGAGGAAACTGTCTTTCTGTGGATAACTATATATAAAAAAAATATATATATATAACAGTGTATGGTTGTCACTATCTAATAGGTGGGTTTGTGGCAGACAAAATGCGGTATAATTTGGAGAGTGCTCAATATCTGTGATAGAGCCCTTACATAATAATTATAAGTAAATATACATTAGTTTTTATATATATATTTAGTAGCATAGATTCTTAGCTTCGACCAAAGGTTTCATGCCGTCTTATTACGACACTCATCAGGCAGAATAGAAAGATATTTGAGAAATCGAAAAAATCCAAAAATACAGTCAGGCGTATGTTTACGTTGAGATTTGTATGATTCTTTCTTTATGTGTGTGTGTATGTGTGTGTTAAATTTGTATTGGAGATTATTATTGTGTGTTGTGTTTGGTGATACATGCATCACGCAACTGGATTAAACAAACGGACGCTCCTGCTGCTGTTGCTACATAAATACCTTAAAAATTTCCTTAGCCAGCGTGGTACGCTTGTTGGCCGAGTGGTCTGCGACTTAGTCTAACGTAAAGTTGGATGAGTTTCGATCCCGGCTTTGAGTGTCCTACGCGTCTAATAGAACCAAACAATCTGTCTGCGGATGACGATATATATATATATATATATAAGTGTGTGTTAATATATATTTATCTATTCCATGATACATTCAATAATAGCAAAAAATTCAAGTTAAAAATGTAAACCTCTGCTAAATTACCGAGGTTTCACTGATATAAATCTGCTTCCAACTCAGAGAATTTTTAGATATCTGAAACTTCTTTGTTCAAAAGATAGATTTGTAGTGAATAACAAATAAACACATTTTAGTGAATATATATATATATATATATATATATATATAATCATGTGCCACCAGTACTGCTTTGAGCTACCGAAACTGTGTTATCACCCTGGTTGGTAGCTGATGAGGTTAGGGTATCA